>WBMY01007251.1:208261-344583 GCA_013397315.1 Donacobius atricapilla | reverse complement strand
TTTTTTTTTTTTTTTGTTATCTTCAATATTTTGCTTTCTGGTAAATCAGATATAGAGTCAGTCTCATACCTGAGGATTTATGAACCAGGATTTAAGAAAGGACTAAAGAGAAAATATGCACTTCGCTGTGTATATCCAAAAATATATTGCTGCTGTTACCCTGACAGAATGGGTGGATCTTTAGCTTTAAGCAACTTGTGCAATTTAGGGATCTGTATGAAAAAAATCATAGAATGGTTTGGGCTGGAAGAGAACTTAAAGATCATCTAGTTCCAAAGAAAGAAAGAATGACATATGCCATCAATCACTGCTGCAGAAATAGGCTGCTTGCAACATTCATCCATTAAGTCATTTCCTTGAAAAGTAAAAGGATCACAAACGAAAAAAAATCTAGGCATTAAATTTCATGTGCTGTCTTTTAAAAGTGGAGAGGAAAATAATTACTAGGGCATGCCAAAGCATGAGAAATTTGCTAAGATTTGTGAAATCATGTGAAAACAGTGATTAAAACACATGCCAAAATGGAAAATGAAGAATGAACAAAAAGAAAAAGTATTATAAAATGATTCAATTTTACAATATTTATTCAAGGTCAAATAACTCCTTTTTTTTACACAAACAAGTTGAATAATTTACTGGTTTCTTTCAAATAGATGAAGCTAAAAATTGTCTCTTCTTTTTATTTTTCGATTGTGTGTGATAAGTTTTGTGGGGGCAATAACTCCACTATACACACTGCAAAACAAACTTGAACTTCTACATAAAGGCAGGTGAGGCATGGAGAGTATTGCACATGACGCCCGAATCTCGTATCCCAACTCATTACCCACTAGTTACATAACAAAACAAACTTGAATGCAATCTGGACATTTACAATACAAATTAACATGCACCTTCATAAATCAAATGAAAAATTATCTATTTAACATACATTAATGAGATTACTATTCTATAAGGAGTATGAGTTATACAAATACCATAAAATTGCTAATGATTATTCTTCTATTCAATTTAACTCATTAGTGAATAGAAGTATCAACTTTAAAAAATGTTTTGGCCACTCTCACAGTCCAGCCTCAGGTCAAAACAGTGTTGGTGAAAACAGCAGAAAGACTTTTTCATCCCACTTACCATGAACAAACTCACTTACAGCTTGGTGGAGAAAAAAATTTAAAAAAGAGAAAAATATGAACTTTGATACAAATTCTACAAGATGAAAATGATATAGTTAACAAAAAGGGATGAATACCACTTGTGTTTCTAGGGTGAATGCCAAGTGAGATCTTCAAAGTTTTTGAAATCTGGGAGTTTAGTCAAAATTTATTATCTAAAGTAACGCTGTTAAAGGATGGCTCATATGTATGAGTTGAGTTATTTGATATCCCTCAATAATAGAAACCTTCCTCATCAAGTCCTTCTATTTTCTCTCTTCTGATGAATTCTTAATTTTTTGAGTGATTTCCATCCTGACATCTTGGAAGGTGCACAGAAAATTTATAGTACAGTCAGCCACAGCAGAGAAATCGCAAATTATCCTGCCTGGCTCCTGTACATCTTTGCTAATTTGGAGAGAGATTGTTAGGAGGAGCTATTGGACTGTAAACATAACAAATTGGATCTCTGCTGATGATTAGAAGACACAAGTGATGGGAAGAGAGTGGGAAGGTTTGTGAAATGAGATCTCCTGTAGGAACAGGGAATGTAAAGCACGAAACACTTGATATGAAATGCGAACACCACTTTGCTATTAACATTTGAAGGCTGAGATATGTTGGAATATTGAAATGAGCGGCCTACAGGAGAAAGGCTTTCAACCCTAATATGGAGCAGCAAAATCAGATCTCAGAAACTAATAAACAGTATAGATTTTATTACTTGAAAAGTAATAAAAATATTTTAATTTCTTTCAGAGAACGTTTATCATTTGATGACTTCTACGTGGGAAACAAAAGAGTAACAGATAACCTGCATGGGTGAAGTCCAGATTTCCCTAATCCCTTAGGCAATCCTCACCCAAGTGGAACCTGAGCAGATTCAGGGGCCAGCTTCGCATCCCAGGGGTTTATCTATGTGCCAGGGGGAAATGGGATTTGGTCCCACATGTAACTTGCACTGACATCTGTGGGAATCTAGTGGTTGGAAGGGCCACAGATATGAGCCTTTATCTGTGCAGTTTCCACTCTGAGATATGCAGGAGTACCAGAGCACAGATGCGAATCCGTTCCCGTTTAATCGCGGCCATTGCTTCCATCGCAGTGCTGTCATTTTGTACTGAATGCACAGTTCTAGCATCACCGTCTTTCCAAAGGCACCTGATACTATTTCTCTTTGCACAGATATATGCACTATAGGTTCTAATTCAATAATAGACAGTATTAACCTGTTTGTTCAAACAAAACAATCTTTGTAAATGAAAACTAATAGTTTCACTGAAACTAGATCCACATCTGTAGCCATTGACTCCAGTCAGGAGGGCTTTGGATCAGGCCCTAAAACAGGCATGGGTCAGAGCTAGCTAATATACCAGTCTCAATTCCAGAAATTGTGGAGGATATGGAGACTGAAGGTGCACAGGCTTGGTAAATATTTATTACAAAATGGACATCAACTTTTTCAGATCAATACTTTTTCAGATCAAATTCCCTGTTTACCTTACGGAATGTTTGTGATCATTTGTAACAGTGTCAAAGTACCTTTGATTTCTAAGTCTTCTTTTCTAAGTACCTTCATATGTACATTTTGAACATCTGTTTCAGAGTAGCAAAAAATGCAGCTGAAAGTGATATTAAAAAGTAAAGTTCATCATTGTTACCTTAAAACAGCCCAATGTTGTAACTTTTCTATGCCAGCATGTTAGCTACCCTTAAAATTATTTTATACAGTGCTATGCATGCTAATAATTACAATTTAAAAATTTATGGCAAGTCATTTGTAATTAGCTAAAATGGAGATTTAAAAATCCTCATTAACATAATGGAAATGAATGTGAAGTGAAATCCATAGATCTTTTTGTTGTTTAGTTTGGGGAAAAAAAAACCAAACCAAACCCAAAACCAAGCAACCCAGCCCAGAAGTGCTGAATAAGTTATTATGCACAAGAATAAGCAGTTTGGCTGCTGGGCATTGAAAGAACCTCAAAATTTTGGACATATCAACAAAAGAGTACTGTCTTTGCATGTGACAATAAAACTTTTGTGTGAGCATTTCTGCACGTAAAGGGCTCCTGAACCACTTTGTGTGATGGTCCAGCATATGAGGTGTATTGTGAACACTCAAATTATTTACAGGACATAAATGGTAAAATGGAGTTCTGCTAATCCTCTGGTTTAAAAGCCTGTCTATTGGGGTCTCCAATTTATAAATATTTACCTTTTTCTCTGTATCCTTTTTACTAGAATTTAAAAGGAAAAAAACAAAAGCAGTCTGTGCCTGGAGCAGAAAACAACTGCAAGTGAATAAGGCTTGATTGGCTTGATTTAACTTTTTCTGAGATAATCTCAGGCCTAAGTCCTTAAAGAGCATTGAAGAGCAACAAGGAAAAGGAAACAGAGAAACAGGACAAGAAAGAAGAATTAGAGAAGAAATGTTTCTGTCTAACTTACATTTACAGAAGACAGGCAATATCACTACTTTTTTCACATGAGAAACTATTCAGTCACACAAGTGATATGAGAAAGCTCAATTTCAGTAGTTTAAACTGAATTCATGAAAAAAAATTATCTTTTCTAAATTTAAACCAGCCCACCAAATAGATTGATACAAATACATTCCTAAACACTTATTTATGGGATTATGCGTATGAAAAAAGTAGTATAAAGTTCACTGTATATATCTAATTTAATAAAAAATAAGCTTACATGATAATTTATAATCCTCAGTATTAAAGACAAAATTAAAATTATTTGTGATGCCTTTTTTTTAAGATGGGGGCTTTAACAATAAAGGGTCATTTAAAAAAATATTTCTACTAACCTTTACTACTAATATTTTATCTTTATTTGTCCCAACACAAGATATATATTCTCTAACAGAATGGTTATACCACTGCAACTTGCAAACAAATATCACATAATCAGCTGAGAAGAAACAAGTTTTGGTTTAGATTTCCTTACAGTAAAACTAAGTTTGTAGTGTCAGAGGTGCTAATAGAAATCTGCAGCCATGGGCCTTTTTTGCTTATCTTGGTTCTTGTAAGTCACGTTTTTAAAAGTGGTTGTTGAGCCTCTGTACAGTGGATTTGTTTCCTAAAAAACAAAACCAAAACAAACAAACAAACAAAAATATCCAAACAAAAACTGATTAAATTGGAGTCACACAATGTTTGTATAGAAGTAATGTTGTATCTTTGAGGACTTTAGACTAGCTTTCAGTAGCTCACTTAAGTTCCAAGCCCCTGAAATTCAGACTGAACTGAATTCAGGCAGCACAAACCAGCCTAGGGTCAGGAACATTCCTTCACATCAGTAATGCACTCATCAATATACAATTTGAGTATCAAATTTGGCAGTTGGACCATTATAAAACCACAGAGAATGTCTCAGCAGTTAGATGTGACTTGTCAGGGTGCTCTTGTCACATACAGTACCTGCTGTGTGCTGGGAGAAGGACCAGTCTCACCTGAGCTTTTCGGCTTGGCCTCCCATCAATCACTTCCTATCCTTTCCTCTTGTGACAGAAAAGAAAATTAAAATGCTTCTATCAGCTGTATCCTTCCCTTCCCTCTTACCATACCTAGTTCTCCTGGAGGATCAAGAAAACATTCTCAGCTGGCCTTGCCTGTAATTTAGTGATTTCTCCCAGGTCAAAAGCTGAAAGGCTGACAGTGCCCATGCTTGGAAAAAGTTGCAATTACAGGACTTTGTAGAAGAACGGAGCCACGTGAACACATTGCCTGTCCTCCTGACACCCGCCAGAAATGCTTACTCAACATGCTTTTTTGAAAAGATCCTCAGAAGTCCTAAAGCTTTTGCAAAAGGGCAAAAAAGTCAAGGGCAGAAAAGAAAGAAGAAAAGGGAACATGTGGTGTAAGCTTACATTAGATGCCCAGAACTACAGATAGAAAACAAGGCCTGGATTTCTTTGTCCTTTCCCCTACATTTGGGACAGTTCCATTCACTTCTGTTCAGTGGGAGTGGGCTTGGATCAAGACAGAGGCCAGAAACAACCTCCCTTTCCTAAAGCTCTGTTTCTGGGCAGAGGGGTACACCTTGGATAATCATACAGGCAGACCACAGCATTGTAAGGATCAATCAAAGACTGGCTACTAATTAAAAACAATTAACAGAAAAACGTTATCTTCACATTCTTACATGTGGAAGAAATTAAACCAGGAGATTAAACACTAGGTTATTTTCATCCATTAAAGAATCATAATTTTACCTCCTAGAATACTAAATGTGGCAAAAAATCTACCAGCAAAATCTATTCATTTAAAAGAACAAAATCAAGACCCAGAATCCCAGAATTTTAAAGGCGGTTGTGCATCATGTAGCCAAACTAAAGAACCTTGTATAAAATCACTGTATTTCACATACCGTTTGCCATTTAACTTTTGATTTTTCTGCTTCAAACTTGGCCACCTCTTTTCGGTCTTGAACTGACACCAGTAATTTCCATATACAAAGTAAAACAATGCCAATGAGAAGGATAGCAAGGGTGACACCCACCACTATCATTGGGATATTTGGATGCTGTGCGCATTCTGTGGAAACAAAAACAGACTGTGGATAACCAATCAATAAATTTTAGGCAATTGAAAACAGCTAAGAGATGTCCTGAGATTCTTATTTGCCATGAGTTGGGCATGCCTTTTTCTTCAAGTTCAAGTTATTTTTCCCCTGCTAGCTTGCTAAAGGGTTTGTGAAACCAGCTGAAAAATATTGCATTAAAATGTTTTAAAAATTATCTGCTAACTTATTTCACTGCTCTTTTACCATGACAATTAGCAGCTGTTGGATACAGACAGATTCTGAAGAGGAAGGTCAGAAAACTGATTTCATATCTGTTTCAATATAATTATAAAAAACAGGGCTGAGTTGACAAAATTATGAGTTTTACAATGTTATGGCTGGAGCTTTAGTTCAATTAACTGATATTCAGTGGGTTGCAGAAGAAAAGATTCCAGTGAGATCTATGTCAGGGTAAAGTCACCAATGCTATTGATAAGATAGAGGAAACTGCATTTCTCTCATGAAAACAATGAGGAAAAAATTCCTTCAGATTTGTTGAAAATGTTGGACTGGGCAATTGGAAGGAATTTTGCATTTCAGGTTCTGCAATAAATTTTATGATAAAATATTTCAGAGAGTCAGAATTAAAACTGAAATTGTTGCTTCACCAAAACCCAAAGAAGTTAGATTCTTTTAATATTAGAAAGTACTGTCCATGAATTTGGTAAACACTAGTATTTTACAAAATTTTCTGCTGAACCATGGTTTCAGAACATTAAAAATTTCATTTTAGTCTGGCTTGTCTTACATGATTGCATTTCACATTCTGTTTTTGCTTGATGGCTTCAGTTAACTAATTCTGAGGAGCTCTGGTTTGAGCAGTGAGCTGATATTCTGGCTACTGGTGCTATATTGACTTCAGTTCCATGAATGAAATTGTATTTCTAGAGAATTTCTTGAGATCTCATCCCAGTTCACATTTTTAGGTCCAGAAGCAGAACAGCAGATGACAGTGAAACTGGTTATTGTAGTGTTGTGGGAGGGCCACTACATAGAGGTCAATGAACTGTGCCTTCTGTAAGACATTTCTACTTAAAATGCTTAATAAACTGTTTAATAAAGATAAAATCTTACCTTGAAATTCTTGAATCTTAGGGATTTAGGCATCTGTTTTAAGAGCTGTGCTTCTTTAGTACTACCTTTGTTACAAGCACCTGTACTAGAAACCTATACAAAACCAGACTAATGTTCTTATGGCAGGAGCTGCTTTTTTTTGTGCAGTAAAATCAATTTCATTCTCACATATTTTTTAGAGAAAGGCTACACAAAGGCTTAACAAAATAAATTCAATTTGTAGAAACAGAAGGAAGTTACAAACCGCATGACTTTCCCTAAAACATAACTAATATTTAGTACGAAGATGTCTTAATGCCCTGGAGGAGAAACTACTTGGCTGCTGAAAAGTGGTTTCTGTGTTCTCTCCTGTCCTACCCGATTAGGAGATTTAATGAAAAATCAGTAATGAAAGAGCTGTAAATGAAGAACTAATGTTAAATGGAAGGACATAAAGAGATTTATTCTATATCTGTTAGTTTTGCGAAATATTCAAAACTTAATGGGGGCTGGAACAACTCTTGCATGAGGATGGGCTGAGTGAGTTGGGGTTGTTCAGCCTGGAGAAAAGAAGGCTTCAGGGAGACCTTGGAGCACCTCCCAGTACTTAAAGGGGCTACAAGGGAGCTGGGGAAAGGCTTTTTACAAGGACATGTAGTGACAGGACAAGAGGCAATGGCTTTAAGCTGAAAAAGGGTAGGTTTAGATTAGAAGGAAATTCTTTACTCTGAGGCTGGTGTAGCACTGAAACAGGCTGCCCAGAGGAGTTGTGCATGCCTCAACCCTGGCAGTGTCCAAGGCCAGGTTGGATGGGGCCCTGAGAGTGGCATCTCTGCCTGTGGCAGAGGGCTTGTAACTAGATGAACTTTAATGTCCCTTCCAACCCAAATCATTTTATGATCCTGTGATACTGCAATATTAAAGAGAATAATAAATATATTTTAGAATTCCATCAGGTGTCTTGAATTAGACAGTCATTTGAACTTTTGTCCGTCTATGAAATATATATAACTTCAAAGTGAATTATAGTTTTATCATAAAATGCAAATGATGTTTGGTATCATCCTCTTAAAACTGCACAAGCTTTTGAAAAAAAGAAATTATTCTTACAGCCCAAGGATCATTCTGCCTGTTTTTCATGAGAGGCCAAGTATTTGCCACACTGCATCAAATAAGTACTTGAGGAGCTCCTTAGCTGGGCAGAGAAGAGCTAAAAACACAAGGAGGTGATGTGCCGCTTCAAAGAGCTCTGCTTCTGGATCACTAACCTTGTCTGTGGTTTTAAATCAGATTGCACCTACAAAAACCAATATTCACTGCTTACCTTTCTGTTCTATGCTGTGAATGACTGTCCTTCCTTGTTCATCCACAGCCAGTAGAAATGTGGTTACACATTCATTTTCCCCCTGCAAAGAGCAGGAAATGGATTTATCCTCTGAATAATCTGCAGAGGGAAGGAAAAAAGTAATTCATCAGATCAAATGAAATTTAACCTTTAATAATCAGAGAGACTGCTGGCATCATGTTTGTCACAGCCTTGTCTGCAGATGGTAAAAAGTGAGGGATAAAAGCAGAAATACTCTCAGAATTTCTACTAAATTGAATGGCTTTTCCTCCAATCCCAATTTTTTTTAGTTTCTGATTTTTCACTTAGATCCAGAGGTTGTCAATCTCCACTGACCATCTAGTGCACCTTGTTACTTTAGTGTACTGTGAATTTCAATGAATTGGAAGTGCTTCCAAGACTCTTAACTGGCAGCTATCTAGGAAATGTAATAGCCCCAAATTATGGGACAAAGCAACCAGTGGAACAAAGTATGTTCCTTTGATTTGCAGCTACTCCTGCCACCTCTAGATCATGTTTCAGAAGTAGATATACATCCATCAAGCAGGTATGGATGCTGTTAAAAGGGCTGCCATTCCTTTCCTACACAAGAGGCCCCTCAGAGGTCACTGTGTGTCCAGTACTGTTACAAGAGTAAATAAAGATTAATAATGAAAAACTGCCATTCCAGGATCTTTGTAATGGGATTCCAGGTGAAGAAAATAAAGTGACCTGAGATGACAGTCTGACCTCATTTATTCATCCCTCCACTTACTGTTGATTGCACAAAAATTTAATCCATTTTTTCCTTTCAGGTTATTCCTAACTGGGGAGGTAAGAAAAGTCTTTCAAAGGGAACAGAGAGACAGAAGGAAGCTGACTTTGAGGGACAATATAAAGCAAATAAGGCAACCAAGAAGTGAGAGTACAAGTGCAGAGCCAGAAATGTCATCCCTTAGTGTGTAACCATAATACAATATTTTACAGAGAAAAAATACTTTATACTTGTGTGCAATAAAACCTCTGGGGCTGAATGTTTATGTTTTCATATTGTCCATGATATGGGTATCACTGGAAATCTAGGTATGCTTTTCAGTATATTTTAGTCAAACTTCTTAGGATTTGTTTTTAGAAGAAAGAAAAACAGTAGGCTTCTCAAACATTTCTTTAAAATAATTGTCACTGACCATTATTTTCTACCTATTCAAAATTCTTACTGAAATTTCATAAGCAATTGTTCTCAAAATCTTAAAGTCCTCAAACTTTAATATGAGGAGTAACTGCATAGAAATCAGACAAGAATAGAGCATTTTAAAGAAATGTACACTACATAAAAAGCAAAGTACTTATTCTATTTTTTCTTCCTTGTGTTGTTTATTATCATAAGATCTGGTCTTATAGAAAACACTATTAAACACCATAGAAAATATGCAAGTATTGTCCTTTTCTCTGCTTGTCATAAAAAGAGAACTGTGATGTGCCAACAAGAGCAGTAACACTGTCAAAAGTTTTGCAATGCTTGTACTTTCCCAACTCCTTTAAGCAAGCAGATTCAAAACATTAACTTGCTTGCAAAGAGGAAGAAAAGGGAAAAGGATAGTTGTTAGCTGTCCTGAAAATGGAGAAAAACTTGCAAGCATATACCAAATATCATCCAGAAGGCAGTTACTGCACATAGATTTGTTATTTTTACATGGTAATTTTTTATTTAATGTCATACATTGAAACCAAGGGGAGCAGAATACTGATTATGTGAAGTGATGTAGAAATGAAAGCAAAAATGCCAATTCAAGCTATTGAGAATCCAGCTTATGATTAGTTTTTTTATTTCTCTAATGTTCTTTTTAGAATGAGGGATCACTAAAGAGAGACCATATGTTATTTGCAGTTCATCAGCATAAAAATTTGCCTAGGTAGGTGAATTCCTGCAGTTTATATCTGTGTAATTTTCTGCATTCTGCAGTGAATCGTCATACTCTTCTGCAGCCTAATTCTGGTAATTTAAATTGTATTTGAAATAACTGGAGTCACACTGGAGGAGGAATCAGGTAACAGTGGCAAGCAGGAGACTCAAAGCATGAAAGACTGTTTCCTAAAACATACATTTATAAAAGATTCAACAACAAAAATGTTGACTGTAAATTTAAATGTCATTATGCCCTTTCTTGTTTGCCTTTTGCCCAACAAAATGCTTTTTTTGAGTGGAGTTCAGCTCATTTTGACTCAACAGAGCAGCGCTGATACAGAGGTTTATTCAGCCTCCAGTACCCACTTTGCTGCTGCTCTGGGGATTTGTGAGGCATCAGCACGATGGGGTAGGAAAAACAGGTTCTCCAAGGAAAGTATAACTGTCCCTGTTGGGCTTGGGGCAGGAGCAGCCAGGTGCACTGTGGCTGGGTGGTGGCAGGAAATTCCTTTTAGGAATTTTGGTTCCTCTTGCATAGTGAGTAGAGCAACAAGAGCTCCTCTCACACCTATGTGGCAAAGCGGTGATTAGCCCAATTTAGATGTTCAAGTATTAAAAGTGAATGAATATAAAAGTTCGAAAGTGATACTTGCTATGAAGATAAGCCCAGTAAATGTGAAGCCCTCAGCACCTGCAGAGCTTCTGGACACCCCATGCCCTGGCAGATCCCTGGGCTGACCTGACCTGCTGCTGGGTAGCAGGAGAAGAAACCCCTGAAAAACCCAGAACCAAAGCAGGGAGGTAAATGCCACGAGGCAGAACCTAAAATGGGCACTGCCAGGAAACAGGAAAATGTAAAGCCCATGCTTTCTTGTTGCTCCACACTTCCACTCATTGTATTGCAACATCCATGTGCAAAAGAGAAACAAAAGTTTTGAAGTGCTAATGTTTTATTTAACCCAGAACTTTTACTTTTTTTCTTTTCCTAAAAGCCTTGAAGCATTAAAGAAATTAATGCACTTTTTTTATTTCAAGGTTTATTTTGGTTTTTTTGGTTGTGGTGGGGTTTGTTGGGTTTTTTCCCTGATAGTACTATTTTACTCAGGATTAATTCCTGTTCCAAAAATTTCCATTGATGCAGGGCTCTTCTGAATTAAAGCAAACAGCTGAAAGTTGTTCTTAGCCTTTTAGAATACAAGGAATGTCTTTGCCACTGGTCAGAAGGGCTGTGTTTAGTCACCAGCTGTAATCAAGAATCTGCCTAAGGACTGGAGTCAGGTTTTGTATTTGTAAAGCTGAAGAAGCCTCACTGGAACTGATGATACAAGCATAACTTAAACTCAGGAACTTTCATCTATCACTGATTTGCAGGGACTGCTATCTATTATAATTCTATATTTTCCTGCATATACTACATAGAAAATAGGCATGATCCAATGAGTTAATTACCTGGAAGGGTAATTAACACCAGCCCTGTTCTGCATTTCCTGCTTGCCTCAGAAGAACCACAGACAGACAATAATTCCCTTATGACCCATAATATAATTAATTCCACAGCAGAAAAACAAAGCTACTTTCAAATAGAAAATTACTGAAAGTGGAACCTCCTGCTATCATGCACATACAAGAAAGGAAGACTGAGTATACCAACCCTTTGCCATGCTGACAGTTGCATCAACCAATTTGCATTTTCCACTGCAGTCTCCCAGTGACTTGTCATCAGAAGCCAAGTGACATTCCACACAGCTCCTGTGGAAAATAATTCAGCAGCTCATCAATCTCTGCCTGCCACAAAGCAACAATGCAAAAGCCAGTATGTGCCCATCTGCATTTTAAAAAGCAGCTAAATAAAAGATCTTCTGCTATGGATACAGCAATTCTCAGGAATATGATAGGTACTGCCACTAAAAAAATCCTAACAGAACCCAACAAAAAACCACCACCTGAATAAAGGTATTGTGGATAAGCTCTGTCTTGTCCTCTATTCTCACCCAGTTTGTTAGCTACCAGACAGAACCCCAGGCAACATTATTCATGTAGGTCTATCAAAGACATGTGGTTACTCACATGTAACATTCATCTTCAAAAATTAAAAAAAAATAAATATTCTGAACACTAAATATTCTCACGCTAAATACCAGCTGAAGGAATTCCTATCAGATGAACAATATCTGAAATTGCCTTCAAAGAGACCAAGCTGAGGCACCAACTATGAGGCTGCCTTTGTTGCAAGTCTATTGAATAATGCATTAAAACACTTTTCAGGTGTCTCAACAGTTGTCTCTTGAATAAGATTACTTGTCTCAGGAATTACTTAGATCCTAATTATACTAATGAAACTTAGAGGAAAATTATTTTTTTCATTCAGCGGTGGAATGATTGAAATACTATTTAAAAACAGAGTCTAGACTAATTAATTTAGAAATCCCCTTGTAAATTCAATGAGGATTTTAATAAATCCAGGGTTTATTAATGGAAAATAAAACAACAAACAATTCATACATGAACATTTCTGATGGAAAATGTGGTTGCTGAGTGGCTGAGACTCTGAGAAGCAGCCTGAAGGACTGACTTCATAAAAAAAAAAGGAAGGAGAGGAGAGGAGAGAGAGAGGAGAGGAGAGGAGAGGAGAGGAGAGGAGAGGAGAGGAGAGGAGAGGAGAGGAGAGGAGAGGAGAGGAGAGGAGAGGAGAGGAGAGGAGAGGAGAGGAGAGGAGAGGAGAGGAGAGGAGAGGAGAGGAGAGGAGAGGAGAGGAGAGAAAAAAGAAAAAAAACCAAGGAAAATGGAAAAAGGAAAAAAGAAAAAATGAAAAAGAAAAAAAGAAAAAGAAAGATGAGAACTGCAACAACACATAAAAACCCCCAAACCCTGGCTATCTCCTGTTACACTGAGTTACATATATCCATGGGAATAAGCTGCAGCTGCTGAGTTTATCTTCAGAGGATGGAGGTGACCTTATCCCCAGCTCTGGAAATGGTGAATAGTAAAAGTGAGTGGGTAATGGGATAGCCTCTATCTCATGGAGATAAATTCAGTGTTGGTTGTGGTTTTGTCATATTCACCATGTTTCTCATGCTACACTCTCTTTCTCAGCTGCCTTGCCATTGATTTCCATCCCCTCTAACCTGGTCTTTCAGCTCATTCAGTTACCCTACCCAGGCATTCCCAGTGTTCTCTCTCTTTTCGCTTTTTGTGCCCTGCGTTTCAGCAAGGGAAGACACTGAAACAGAAAGAAAAGATCCAACACTGCATACAATATACATGTTTAAGTGGGTTAATGTAATGCCTATCATGTAACTTAATATTTCTTATTCTTTGCCAATTGGGCAGAGCAAAGCAGCAGCATTGTCCTTTTTGTTTAGAGCAGTTGCATGCAGAAATTCTCTTTGAATGTGCTGAGAGGCTCAGTTTTCTTAGCACTAACAGAAAGAGATCGATTAATTAATCACATCACAGATTAGTTTTTCACTCAGATACACGGTAGACTGCAATGATAGGTATGAAAATACAGTGTTGGAGAGAAATGGGTCTCAACTCTGAATAAGGAGACAGGACATCGTCATGAACCATGCTACCTAAACTGCTCAGCACTCAGAAAGCAAAGCCAGGGTCATTAGTAATGTGTGTTCTGTGAAGCCTAACCCAACTTCTAGCTTAAATTTCTGCTGAAGACTGCTCCATTTGGACTGTAGCCCTACAAGAGCTCATGTAATACCAGCACAAGCAATGGTGTACTTAAGAGTGGTCATCTTCACAACCTGTGTATTTTTCGTTGCTCTTCCTGTCATGCACCATAGCAGATACCTTCCATCACAGCAGGAAAACTACATAAATTGAGTATGCTCAATGGATAGAAGACATTTCACCATTTACAATCAATTTATCATCCACTTATACATGATATACAGCTACCCATTTATTCATTCCCAGACTATTGTCTAGTTTATTACACTTACACCTCTTTAATTTAGCCAAGCTTAATTCAATTTGGACTATAAATTTGCGGATGTGTGAAGCTTGAATGGACAACATGACCTTACTCATTCATATGTAGGAGAATGGTAATAAAAATGCGAAGTTCTTCTGTGAGGCCATACAAGTGTCAGATAAGGTCACCATTCTAATTAGTTGTACAGCCAGGGACAGCAGTGGAAGTGTAAAGTTTTACCTGTGCTGCTTGAAGTTGACTTAATTGTTTCACATAAAGTCCTTTTGTGCAAGAGTAATGCTCCTGAATGGTTGATATATGAGTTGTCACTACCCACCTCAAAGTACAAAGAAGCTCTTGGGTTCTGGTCTGTAAATCCAATTTACAGACATGGCAGTAAACACACTGCTGAGGCAGTATAGCAAATAGATACCTGGATGATATAAACATCAGAGGTTTAAAGCCATTACCGTCTGGAACTGCAGGGGTCACCGCAGAGAGGGCATTTTTCACACATTTGGCCCGAAGCCCCTGGATGGGTGCAAGCACATGTCCCACAGATGCATTCACCTCTCCCACTGCACAGTGTCCCATCCTCAGCAATGCAGGTGCTGGTATCAGTTGTGCAATTACAGTATTCACCAGTCCATCCACTGTGGCATTTGCATTCCCCACAGTCACAATCACCATTGCCTGGAAAAACATTTATTATACTTCAAATCAGTCACTGATAATTCAAAAATAATTTGGAGGATGATCTTTAAAATTATTCTCTCTAACAGAAAATATTTTGCTCTCTCCAACTCTTCTTCCAAACATCTTTCTTTCTCTCCCAGAATCTTCAGCTTTAAATCAGAGGATCATATTTTTGCTTAGACTGCCTGTGAGTCAGTGCAGCTCCATTCTCTTTACTGGAGTCCTCCGTGCAGATGTTGTCTCCTGGCAGTGCACGACCTAATTTGAAAATACTTCCGATTTCAAGTGGCATAGCCGAAACTATTTTAAGTCTAAAGATCATTCATAACTAGTAATTCTTTATACGGAATTGACTGCAACTGAAAATATGATGAAAACTCAAATCGCCCAGCTAAGGCCGAGCCCATCAAGCTCCGAGCGCGGGTGCGAAGACCAGCGCTGCGGGACCCTACCTGCGCACTGCAGGCCCCCGTGCCGGACGCAGGAGAAGTCATTGCACTCGCAGCGGGGCCCGTAGACCTTTCCGTACGGGGACGGGTGGCACAGGCACTGGCCGCAGTAGCAGTCTCCTCTCCCGCTGCAGGAGCTGTGCCCGGCTGGGCCCCGGCAGGAGCTGGTGCCCAGGGAGCTCTCGTGGCACTCGCAGCGTGGCCCCACGAACCCGGGGCTGCACACGCACACGCCGCACTCCAGAGAGCCTCTGCCTTGGCTGCACTTCGGGCTCTTCCTCTCGGCCTTGGCCTGGCAGTTGCAGCTGCAGAGGGGATGAATTTCCATCTCCAGTGTGTCACTGAGCCCCACAGGTTTTATCTTGATAAGCCTTTGGGTTTTTTCACAAGAAGAGAGACTTACAGTCACATTGAAAGAGACCTGGAAGAGAGAATGGGATCTGCTGGGAGCACAGGGAACTCTGCAGGGTGCTCCAGAAGTGCATGCAGAGGACAGAGCAAGAGGGTCATAGATACTGCCTGCTTCTTGACTTGCTTGGTGGAAGATCATTTAATAAAGAGCAAACTCCACCTTGGTGTCCTAAATTACATGAACTTCACATCTTAAGAGAATACCTTCTTCACTTACCGTATCTCCCACTTTCACATGAGAGCATTTCCTCTGATGTGGAAAAGAGGTCCCATTGTTACAGATGGCTGTGAAGGAGAGATTGAGCCCTTCCGTCTCTCCCAGGATCTCCAATTCAACCTCAGACCTCAGCTCCTTCAAGGAAAAAAGCGTGAGATAAATGGAGTGATAACACTGCCATGCACTGCCACTGCTCCACGTCTGTGTAACATGGACTGTAATTTATCCTGACTTACACAGGAGAACACTTGCACTTTGGCACTTTGTTTGCAGAACCCTCTACTGCATGAAAAATGGGAAAAGAGCAAAATGAAACAAATGCCAAAGAACCCAGCTTTCCGTGGAAAGCAATGGTGGTATCCCTTTAATATCTGCTATCACAGGGCTCATTTCCTGCCCTTCTAGGAGTACAAATTCAATGTTTTATTAAATCACCTTTCATAACACTGGTGACTGATACAGGTTTGCTTTTAGGTCTGGACTTTCTGAGGAGTGGATTTGCTTCCCTAATTGCATTGCTAGGTCTGGGCTTTTCCTGATTAGCCAAACTGTGTCAATATTGCTCCCTCCTTTTGTTCTCACAATGGAAATTCCTGCCTCATGAGCTGTTTGTGCTATTTTAACCTGTATTTAACAACATCCCCATTATTTAAATCAATCTGTTCAATCAAACTTTCATTTTGTAAGTGACAAACTGTCTTTCTGAAATTGTTCATACTAGGCATCTATATTTTAAGTCTTTAAAATATTTTATAGCACCTTTGCTTACACAATCTTAATCCAAAGCCTATCACAGGCCATGGGGAAATTCCCTATGACTTCATTGGTCTGTGGCTCCAGTAAACGGAAATTTTTCAAAAGTACCTGAGCAACTGTTGAGAAAACATCCCACTGACTTGACTTTGTGCTCATGGAAGTTTAATTGCTTGCAAAATACCTCCTGCCCTTCAATCAGAGCACAGGGAACTTGCTGACCTTACTTCAGTGAGTCATTCCACTAAAGGTAGTAGGATGACTCACTGGAGTAAAGGTCTGGTAGGCTAAATCAAAGTAAAAATATAATAGGTATAAACCTGTGTAGACAACTCCTTGTCCTATGAACATGTT
Source organism: Donacobius atricapilla (assembly GCA_013397315.1). NCBI lineage: Eukaryota > Metazoa > Chordata > Aves > Passeriformes > Mimidae > Donacobius > Donacobius atricapilla. The sequence goes on along the minus strand of WBMY01007251.1, from coordinate 327,763 downwards.
CTGGATTCCTAGGAAATTTGTCTTAGGGTTGTAAAATTGTGCCCTGGGCATCAGGTTTGTAATGTTGGTAGCTTTGGTAGCTTTGGATATGTCCAAATTTCAATTTTCATTTGATTTGGAGCTAGGTGCTTGTGTTGCTATTGAAACAATGCAGAGTTGTCGATGATAATTTGGTTGCCATAGCTGGGCTCTCCCAAAAGGACCCAAACCAGCAAATCTCTAGGCAAAGCTGTGACTGTGGGCATTTGCTTATGTTACAGGAGGTATCACAGTAGTCTCTCTTCCACCACCTGCAAAATTACATGGTGCAAACAGAGTGCAATTGTGAGAGAAAATTAAAGGCTGCTGAACACCACATTGTAATACTTTGAATTCTGGAGTCTGTATTGGGTCATTTGAATGTCCCTTGCTGTTGTGAGAGATCAAATTGTGCATCTTACAGCACTGAAAATGAAAATAAACTGTGATAAATTTGAGAATTTTAGATCCTAATATCTGTGAGCACTTCTTAAGATGTTTTAAAACTACTAAGCTGTCTGGCCATAGTTTGAGGACAAATCGACAGTTAATAGCAAACAGCAGCTTTAAGCCATTCAAGGAGAAACATCTGTGGTTCAAAAAATTTTCTGAATGGAACAGACAAAGAAGTGCTAAATACTTGTGTTACCTGGACTTTCTAATACATTATTTCTTTGTTGTCATTTTTGTGTAAGTGCAGGGATTAAATACTGAAAAAAAGGGTAATTTTCCTGAAATTTTAAATTCTTGGAATGGCTTTAATCAAATGGCCTGCTATCTGTCACAAAGCATTTTAGCCTACAGCTCTGCAACACAAAATTGTGCAGAACTCAGTGCTAAACAAAGCAGGCAGAAATATGCTTACAGTAGAAAATGAACCGTAGTTGGAAAGAATATGAGAACTCCTTGCAACAAATATTTTGACAGCTCAGACTTTCTTAACTTGCTTACTTCCTCTCTAAAGCTTTTATATGGCAACACATGGTGAATGGCATTAGCAAACCTTGTGTTTGCACAGCAAGTAAACACTCAAAACCACTTTAAAATGTTAAAAGATTTAGCCTAACTCTACTCCCAGGAGGCAAAAAATTATTTATTCCTTTTCTTGTGACTGAAGAGACACAGGACATTGAATTACATTTCTGAGAATAAAATGACAAATTTCTAACAAAAGTAACATTGGTTCTGTTTTGCATGTGATTTTCAACTGTAGGTCTCCTGTCATTTTCTTCTTCACAGTAGAAAAAAATTCAGATACCTTTACTCATGTCAAATAAAGTGTTTTAGTGCTTCCTGCTCGGAAGATTTTCAATCACAAAACAATAAGATTGTTAACCTTTAAGGTTAAGTGTAATAAAATGGACTTTGGGAAGTTTTGAGTGTGACATGTTGCTACTTGTACACTTCTTACATCTTGAAAGAACTGTGGATTTTAAGAATTTATGTGCAGCTCTGGTGCACGGTCCAGACATGCTGTGCCTGGATGAGGTTGTGGCAAGTTATGGCCCAAAGGCAGGAGCACCCTTCCTGCAGTCACCTCCCTGCCACTCCTGCAGTGCAGCGAGCACAGAGCTCGGAGCTCCCTCCAAACCGTGGAACAGATGAGAACAGGATCAGTCTAAACAGCTCAGGAGCTGCACTGTGGTCACCACTGCCAGCTCTGGCACCAGCTCTGCTCAAGGCATGCAGCAGCTAAAAAGCAGCTAAAAAGCCAACAGAACTAGGAGGCTGAGGACAAGGCAGAGGACAGAATTGTGCCTTTGTATAAACCTTAGTATGCCCCGTACTGTGTACTGCAAGCTTTTGTGGGCTCCACATCTCAGGAGGCACTCATGAGAGTCAGGAAGGGTAAAGAGACAGTCAGATAAGGTTAGCGAGGGGATGGAGCAGCCAAGGAGAGACTTAAAAGACTCTAATTTAGAGAGAGGATTGGGAATGTGGAAGGTGTCTCAGTGACACAATGTAATGAAATTATGAAGACACGAAGGTAAGGTGAATGCAGAGCTGTTCTTTACCGAACCCTACAACTCGGGAACTAAGGCGCACTCAGTGAAAATTTAAAGTGTAAGAAGTAAGGTAAAATAGAAAAAGAAAATTGTGCCTTGACACAGTGCAACTGAATCCTCTCTTGTCATAGGAGGCAACAGACTCTAAAAATATTAGTAGGTTCAAAAAGGAGAGTAGGAAAAAATCATAGGCCATAGGAACATAAGCAGATGCTAAGGAGAAGAGGCAAGGATTCACTCCTCACATTTTCAATATTCCAGTGAAGCATCATTCCACACCTATGTTACAGCAAAAGCACCAGGACACAGCACTGGGACAATTTTTGTGTGTTTTTCCATTACTTACTGACAATAAAATAGTATTTTAGCTGTTAAATGTAGGAAAATATGTCTACACATTAGACTGCCAGCTTGAAGAAATGCTGATAGGAACCAGATGTGACTAGCAGCAGGCTGGAATCAAGAAGTGAAATTCTGTTGCCAGAAGCTGCAAAGTTTAGCAATAACTTTGCTCATAAGAACATTTTCTCATCTTTATTTATTACAATTCTTATACTCCCAAGGTAAACCCTGAAGTTCTCTCCTTACAAAATTTTTCATAATATGGAGAATCTCCTGGTATTTTGCATTTAATTTTAAAAAGTCTTAATTCAGCAATTGCATTGCCTTCATTGCTTGTATAAGACTTCGAAGAATTTGTTTTCCTTCCTATCATAAAGACCAAAGTAATTTTGGCACAGTGATGACTATCTTATTCAGTTGATAGAAGGAAGAGTAGGAAAAAAAGTAAGGAAAGAAAGAGAAGCTATTGGCAAAGAGTTATTTGTCACTGTAGACAACTGGTAGAGGAGGTTTTTAATAAAAATTGGCTGAAATGGAACAGAGAAATCTGTGAAATATCAGCTTATTTGTAAATTAATGTATCTGTGCAAAAATCTGTACAACTGCCTAAAAACATTCCTCTGATAGAAAAGAACTGGGCACCCAGGATGCATGTTACAAGCAAAGCTCTGAAGAGCAGGGCTGTGTTTATGTTTCTGACATCATTACAGTATTTCTTTGTATTAAACAAACTCATTCAAGTCCTGGCATTACCTAAACAAACCCATGTTGGCTCCAATATTCCTTGTTTTAAAAAGCTCAGAACAGCCTCATAGAGGCAGCATCAAATTGCAAAAGCAGAGAAGAGCACTGAGCGCAGAACAGTGTTTTAGTCTCCAGATATTCCTGCAGAGCAATTGTTTGTCTGCTCTGGTGGCAGCTACCAACAGAGAGAGAGTTGAGGCCCTGTTGAGATGTGGAAATGAGAGACCTGAATATTGAAGAAGGCTTAAGGGTAGGTGTAAAATGAGGAGTATGAAGAAGGCAATGCAGATGACACACTGATTTAAATTCAGCGTTCCAGCAGAAATAAGGATTGACAAGCTATAGGAATTTTGTTTCTGTGCTTACTTAATCCTCAGAGTAAACACTTTTCCTGTTAAGGTCAGCACCTAACATAAAAATTATGAAATCAATTCATAAAAGGAATCAAAGACACTTCTTTTTACCAAACTGCAAACCAATGGTGAACATGTAAACATGAAGGAAGAAATTGCACTGTATCCTTCTTACCTGATATGCAGTAATGATCAACTGGAGGATATTTCCAGAATCCTTCTGTAGTCGTCCAACGGTAGCACCAGGAATAAGCTTTGCATAATTCTGGAAGTATAAAAAATTAATTTAAAGCACAACGAAGTCTAAGTGACAAGGAGCTACTATCTAAAAAAACCCCAAACCCAGACAAAGTAAAAAAAATACCACCCCCAACAAACAAACAAACAACCCTCCCAAAACCAAACCAAACCAAACAACAAACACATAAAAACCCAACAGAAAACCCCAAGAAAAATAAGAAGGATCTGACAACAAAAGCAAGTATATTGAAGCCAACTGAAATAAATGACAATAACATTTTCAAGGATCCTTGCAGTCTCCATTGCGCGTCTTAATGAAAAAAGTCAGATGGAGAAGAGCTTCTTCATTTAAAATTCATTGAACATATATTGTTAAATCACCTCTGTGTGATTGGAATTTTGATATTATAGTATTCTTCAAGCTCTAATTTTTCAAATTTAGAGGAAAGATATATTTTATCAACAGTTGTATTTCTCTTTAAGAAAAATTAAAAATATCCAGAAACAGATTCAGCTACTCTACTGTTGTTGCACTGCACAAGAGTCTTGGACCCTACACTCAGCAACTGCAGTCACTTTTTTATCTTTGCACATGTATCTCAGTGCTCTGTGGCTCTGATAGATTATATGTTGAATTTCTGTGATTAATACAGTGCCAATTTAGCAATTTATTTTAGTGAAAAGTTTTCTTTACTTTTTGCATTAAATTGCACTGTGACACTAACTTGATATCTGACAGCCAGATTTTAAGTACAGTGAATTGAAACTTCTCTTGCCTGATTGTTAACTACAAGAACTTCCCTTGCTTTAACCCATGCCTTTGTAAAACAATGTGTTCATTATTTCAAAAAAGCATTGTAGCACTAGTTTTCCTTTACACATTGTAATATCAATGCTGTTATTTTAAATAAAATAAAAATATCCACAGAACTATTAATAAACATGGATACTTTGATACTCTTATATCCTTCTTATCCTTCATATCTCCCAAAGCTCTGTGATTACTTTATGTATTATGTATGGAATATTTATCATTCATTAGATTTCTAGCGCTATTGTAAATCAGTGGGATTAACTGAATTCTATGTTACAGCTGGCAACTTTGCATTCCTAACTCCTCCTGTGATTAGTGCCCTCTCAAGGATTCTTGGAATATTGAAACTCTGTTTCATACATGTGGACCTTCTGAGAGAAAAGATGACAAATTTAATTTGGAATTTAAAGTACAGGCCCCTTTAATCTGTGGTATGCAAAACAAACAGCAGGGATATGCTGCTCTGGACACTTTGGTTGATCTCTCCTCTATGAACAAAAATTTTCTGTGTGGTGATACAAGGATGGAGTTTCAAGCCCAGGCCGAGTGTGTGTCTCCAGCCCATTGGTTAAACCTCACCTCTTAGTAAATATTTCTGTTCAACCATCGCCAGGGTGAGGCAGACAGATGCTTCTGGGCTGCTACTATTGCAAAACATCCAAAGAATATAATGGAATTTAGTCCTTTGGCAAATATTTATTAAAAGGTGAGCTGCCATTTTACAGGGATACTCTGATTCACGTAAAAGAAATTTGACTATTATATATTTGAGCTCGGTGGGGTTATATCTATATTTTAGCAGTGTAAATGATAGAAGAATTTTCATCATAAATAGTGTGCCATGCCAAACATACAAAAATAATTTGAAATTCTGTATGAGTGTGGAGGCTAGAGTATTTTTAGTTCAATTCAGCAGTGCAATGCAGCCTGAAACTCTAATTTTCAAGCTATTTCGCTGGTGATATATGAAACAAAATAATTAATCCAAAATAGAGTAATTTTTGTTTCAAAAGAAATGCTGCTTAGTCAGGACTAAAGATGGAGTCTTTCCCTTATCTAAGTTTGAATACATTTTTAAAGAATTCTGCTTGAAAACAAATAATGTCAGCCATAGTAACAACTGCTTCATGAAAGCTTAAAGACTGGTGTTTTCTTTTATACCAAAGTAGGAATTATTAAAATGTAATTATTATTGCCATATTCACAGATGCTTTTTGAGTGAATAGCTTTTATAGAATGAAAACATCCTCTGCTGCTTTGGCAAGACTCAGTTGAGGCTAATGATGCTAGAACTTTCACATACATGAATATATTATAAAATACTGGGTTTTCTTTGGTTTTTTAAAATCCTTTTAAAAATAATCTCAGATTATCAGGGCTCAGTGTAAAGAATTTTCTCTCTTCTCTTGCATCTGATCTAAATGATCTCTTGAGGTTACTGTGCAGTAGCCTTTTTAGGTGCATGGAAGGTTCAAAAGCAACACCAGCTCTGTTACAAGCCTAGGTGTTCTGTGCTTGTGCCACCCCTAATATTTTGTTAGATAATAATATGCATGTAAGTGGATAAAATGAAAATTCAGTTGAAGAGGATCAAGAATATTACGACTGAATTATTTTGGGCTAAATTGTTGGGGATTATACAGGGCTAGAAATACAAAATATATATTTGACAGTCTGAACACTGCACTTAAGACTAGTGGAATCTATCAAGTCTATTAAAAGAGGTGCTTTTTAAGTCCTCACAGTAATTTTAATGTAAGCTTGTCCCAAAGAACTCAACTATAAATAGCAATAGTCAGTATTGGTATCTGCTGTAATTAGAAGCTGAATTCAAATAGATTTGAGATGAGATATTTGGGGAGAGTCTTTCCACCCCAAAGGATAAAGGGAAGGGTTTTTTGAGGGAGACTACGGAATCTCCACCACCAAAGCTTTTCAAGAGAAGTGAAACAGCAAAACTTTTAGAATTTAGAGTTCTCTGCCACCACTTCCAGGCTACCTGAGCAAGGGACTTACCACAAGAATAATTCTCATTGTCTTGCTTTGGTTTTTTACATTCTTAAACAGATATTGGTTATTTTATATTTATATTACATATTTGCATCACAGTGATGAAAACATGGCAATATTTATTTCCCTGTTTGCACATCCTACATAGACCCTTTAAAGGTAATTTTTATCTGGAAAAACTGCACTGTGACTCTTGTGTATGATTTTCATCCTTGCTTTGACTGATTTTCCATGTCACCTGCAGGATCAAAAGCAGATCATAACAAATACAGCTATCCGTATTAGTGACAGAAAGCAGTATTAAAAGATGAAATCAGCAGATAGGTTATATTCAGTGGGATTACAATACACCCTCTAAGACAGAAGGTTGTTGTACTTTTCTTTTTTCTAACAAAGTAACAAGAACAAACCATTCCCTAGCTGGGTTAACCATGACTTGCACTTTGTGTTAGCTGTAAGCCCTTCTTTGGTATTCCCCATTACTAAAGGGTCCTTCTTGGTAACTTGGATATTTACAGAAGACACAGGGATACTGAAACAGACACATCTTGGTAAGAATGCTGGTGGCCAACTTCCATGGTGACCACAAGCAATTTCCAAAGTAAAATACAGTGCCATCAGCAAGCAAAATATTTCTTTGGACAAAAAAAAAAAAAAAAAAAAAAAAACCCCAAAAAAACAAACCAAAAAAAGAAGTGCTCTGTAAATCAAACAGATATTTCCAAACTACCTTCCTAGACCAGCCATTATTTGTGAAGCACCTATTAAAAAAACATCTATAATGAAAAAAATATTTCACCTGTCATTAATTGGATCTCTATTAAGATATTGTTGAAGCCATTGCATTTGTAAGTGATTGACTTCTACAGTTATCAATCTAAATTTTCATGATCCAGCTCAGTATTCAATACAGTCTTCAAAAAATCAAGGCAGTCAGTGCTTCAAGACACAGAGTGTTCCTTCCCTTGTCAAGGCTGTAATCTGAGAATCATTTTATGCAGTTTGTGACTCTTGTCACTTCGGTCCAATAACTGGAGCATCAGTCTTACTCAAAACAACTCCACCCCTGGAATCGGTTGCAGAAGTACTGGAGGGTCTTCCCTGGGTTACACAGAGGACAGAAACAGAAAACCATCCTATTGGTGACTACCTCAAGGACACAGCTGCTCTCTCTTTTTCCCTACACTTTCTTTCCTATTTTCCATGTGGCAATCACAGCAGAGGAGCACCTCCCCTCATTACTGTATTTCTGGTGTTCATACAGAATGTTTTGCAAAGGCTTCTCCTTCAGAAAGCTGGTCTTATTCTGTCAGCAGGATCATCCTTATTGGCTTTCTCTCAACCAACCTGAATAAATTTGGATGAACAATTTCTCTCTGATTGTCCCCTTTCACACAGCAGGGTATAGCCAGGCAGCCAAGCTTAGGCTGCAAAACCCCTTATTACCCATGATGAATTCTTATCTAGAATCTCTTTTAGTGTGTGACGATTTTTTTCCAAGAGCAGGACTGGACAGAAAATGAAATAAGAATTGAAAGAGTCACAGAAATAAATAAATAAGTAAATAAATAAATAATAAAAAATCAACAAACCAAGATTTCAGAGCTGAGCATGTAGATAACTGCATGTTTCAGGTATATTCTTGTTTTGTAAAAGTAAGAAAAGGTTCAGCTCTCCTCTAGACTTATAAAATAGTAGGTTAATCACAGTGATTACACTGAATAGTTTAGCAATGCATAGTTTGTCAATCCTTTACTTAAAGGATTAATGTGATTCAATTTGAAATCTGATTTAAAAGTTACCTTAGAATACCAAAATCAATACATGAAGAAGCACTTAAGCAGGAGAGCTTTCCTCTGATATACAGTTTCCTAGTTATTTTTATCACATAAATATCTTGTAGAATTCAGTCCTTAGTACTAGAATTACTGTATCAGCTGTGAGAAAATGTGAACTTTAAAACAAACGTTGCCAAACTGAACATTTTAATTTGCTCACCTCATATATGTGAACTTGCTCATTTGTTACGGCAAAAATTAATAGAACATTGTTTTGTACAAGTTTGTCAATTAATTGTCCAATTGTGGGATACTCCTGCAAACAAACAAAAGAGAGGCACATCAACCTGTTTCTCTTCTGCTTTCAGCTCCTCTCTCCCATGAAAGACACATTCAAGTGATCATAATGAACACTTTGTTCTCTGTGTAGTATAAACTTTAATTAGGAATACACGCATACAAAATAAAAGCACATATAATTTCCTTATGTTGATTTTAAGGAGACTCCTCTGTGAAAAGTACAGAGCCAGATTCCATATTGGAGGCTTTGGCTCAGTAGCATCTGTGTTATATATACATATTTAATGCAAAGAACAACACTACACCAAAGCAACAGTATTTGTCCTGCAATGAACACCATTATGTGTATATTCAGTATTTTTAAACACTGAATCTTAAGCTGGTAAGTTCTCATACAGGAACAGTGTCCTGCAAAATCCTAAACTGGTCCTGAATTCACACCCTTGCAGGGAACATAATCAATGCAAATCTTGCCTTCCCTGCAGATGGAAATGTTATTTAGTTTAATTCCATGGGCTTTCCTGTAGTAGAAATCATATTTGTTCTTTCTTGTTTCTTAGTTATAATCTATCCTAATTCCATACAAACACACCGTTCTCTCTTTACTGAAACATGCAGTTACAAATAAAATAGATTACATGAAATATCTGTATTCCCCACCTTTTAGACATTTCAGCGCTAAAAGTGTAATTCAGTATTTTTTTAAGTTGTTTGTTAGTCTTTAAATTTCCAGAATGTGAGAGTGTACAAAATTTGTAGGTAATTACCAGAACAGTTGACATGGAATATTCATTATTGTGATCCAAATGACAGTTCCCATCATTAGGAATAACAATCCCTGCCAATTTACTGTCCATCCCAAAATGGGAATCAGCATCACTCACAAACACCAGCAAATGTAGAGAATCATTCCTCCATCCAATTTTTTCCTGTCATTTAAAACACATCAGTTAAGCAAGCTATATTGCATCACAACATAGAAAAACAGCAAAATATTTGGAGAACAGTGTCTCAAAATAAAAGAATAGCAACATTCTCAAGGAATTATCAAAGACAACACATCTCCTAAGAGATGATGTTCATTCCATTGTCTTTGGCTGACATTTTGTTTCCCCATCCCTCTGTTTAATAACATGGGTTGGCCATGTTCATGTCAATCTGCTTACTACTCTAAACATAGTTAATAAAAAAAATATTTAAACAGAAAAACAGACCCAGTAATTATACCCATATTTGGGCTTATTTGTCCCTGGCAATCAAAAGGAAACTTAGACTAAAATATTGCAATATGCATGTTTTACTTGCACAGCCAAAAGTATTTTCACACAAATTTAATGAGGCTCTTGGTTTGTGTTAAAAATTTTTGAAAAATAATCTGTCACTTTGAAATATCAACATATAATACTAGAAGAGATAATATATGGAATAATATTATACCTAGAAGTTTCAATTACCTTGCAAACAGCTGCCTGCATAATTGCATCAAATCCTCCCTCTGGAGTGTCTATATTAGCAGAAATTCGCTGTCCTTTCACAATTTCATTGAATTTTTCAGCATCATTTGTTAATGGCAAAACATTTTTATATCCAAAGGTGGGTAAGCACTCATATGGTACACTCCTGCATGAAAAGTGAGACAGCTTATGGATAATAGAGACTGAAAAATTACTGGAATGGCTACTTCAGAGGCCTGCGTGGATTAGTTTTGGTCTTCTATCTCTTGTCTGTGCTTGAGAAGATTTAGCGAAAAATCTAAGATAATTAAAGAGCATTCAGTGACATGGGCAATGGAAAAAATCTGCATAAAGGCTGGAAAATGCCTCCTAGAGCAGAGTAATTCAGCCAGTTACAGACATGCAGTCCTTGCCGTGCCACCTGCTGTGCCTTGATCTCAGATTTGGTAGCATTTTGGGATCTGTAGCTCCTTAATGGCATTCAGAGACAACCACCAAGGTGCTGCAGTCCTGCCCCAGGTTGCAGAGCCCAGCTTCTCCCCTACACAGGTTAGCCAAGGGCTAGGGAGACTTCTAGGCCTTAAGGGGGGAAAAAAAAGCAGGAGAACACCATTGATGGCTAAATGAAACTGGTATTCTGTGTTGGGTTTGAGTTTGCACCTCCTTAGTATAGTTCANTATGTGTGTGTATATATATATTTTCTAGAAAATGAAAAAAAATAAAGAAAAATGCAAAACTGTATTTATAACACGCTGCATACCTTTTTGGTTACATATTAAGCACATTTGTAACTAGCAGAAAAAGCTAAAAAGCTGACTCACTCCCAGATTTCTCTATCCTAATAATGTAAGACTCAACAGAATGATGAACAGAAGGTGAAACTAAAAGAACCAAATCTTGTTCCACTAACCAACTCATTTACAGCTGGAAGAGGAGAGAGTTTCCAGTGAAACTGCTGAAATTAATTTTTGCCTAAAGATTATGAGAGTGTTGGCATGCAACAGATGTTGGGACTTTCCCTGCCTACCTGCAAGGGTTGTTTATTTCTGCAGCTGTAGTTTTGATAAATGGTGAAACTGGTTTTTCAACAAAAGATCCAAACCCCAGTCTAAAGTTGCTTGTCAGTTTTGACATCTCTTTGGAAAGAGTTGAACCCAGTTCTTTGATTGTATTCAGATCATCATCCATGGAAGCTGAAAGGTCCATGAGGTAGTAGAGATCAATTGGATAATCTTCAGTCTGGCGAACCTTGATCTGTATTGTTTCCTCATGTCCTATTAATGTCAGGGGAAAATGGGATACACATCAGCCCTTCTGTGTAGAAAACATGAGCAATGCCAATTTCTTCATAAACTTCTATATGGTGACAATTATCTGGTATTTTAAACCACCTGTAGCATTAGCAAAAAAACTTCAAAAATGGTCTGTCAACAAAAACAAAAAAAATCTCCAATAAGGGTCTGAAATATTAAAAGTAGTTCTAATGTTTGGGTTTTTTCTAAACAGTTCTTCAGGATTGCCATAAGCACAGAATTAAAACTGATTGCTATAATTTGAAAAAATATGAAAACATCCCTTCAGCAGTATGCAGCTTTAGAAAATTTAGATATGAAGCTAATTAAAACTAGAGGTAGCACTTTGGAGTCCTACCAAATCCTTCAAAAATTTAAAGAAAGCCAAAATGTGCACTGAGATTTCATTCTCAGTTCCAACACTATGACCTGACCTAACTGGTTGTCTCTTACTATTTTTTATTCCAAATTTTCTCCAAGAAAAATTCACATCTGAAGGACCCCAAGGTAGTTCTGGAATGCTACTGTAAATATCACTGGTACCTTGTAAATCCTCAAAGCAAGATTTTACGCCACCTCTGAGATATTCTGTTTGCCAGACCAGCAGGGGAGAGGCACAGGAGCTCAGCTGGGGAGGAGCCACGGCCTTTCATTCTCTCCCTGCCACCTCACTGGCAAGAGAAGAGAGGAACTAAAAAATATATATCCTTATTTTTATGATGTACCCAGCACTTCTGAAAATATTCTGAACTCAACTGAACCTAGTTTTCATGCGATGAGTCAACAGAATTTTGGACTCAACACAGTTTTTCATCTTTATTCTGTCAAGATAATTTTTAGATTGTTGAATCCAAGAAGCTTCAGTTTATCACATGTCTGAAATAAGCCTATGAACTGTGACTTACCTGGTCGCAGCCTCAGTGTTAATTTTTGGGGAAAAATCTGTGTGACATCAGAACTGTTCCTCTGGGATGATGCAGTTAGGGGATCATTTCTGTGAATTTCTACTTCTGAAATGGGAAACTCAATCAAATTCAACTGGCATCCTTTGGACAAAAGATTTTCCAGGGTATCACACCTCCCATGAATTCCAGACAAGTCTGTGTAATTCTAATGCAAACAGGAGAAGGAAGGGATGAGTTAAAGGTTTTGACTCACCGGCCACCAGCATCTGCCGGACAAAAGGTCAGTCCAGTGCAGGTAATGAAAACAAAGGTGCAAGTTTGTGCAAACTAGTGTGGAACTAGCGGCACAGAAACCCAAATTTGCCCTTCATGGGTCATGTCACACAGGTGTATAATTAATGTAACTGACACCAACTTGTTATCCTGGGAGAAACTGCTGTATTGTTGGGGAATGGGAATTGTGCCACTCACTGCATTTGGCTTCTCACAGTACTGGGAATGATATCACAAAGCTCCTCTGAGCCACTGGTTTTTCTATCACAGGGTTATGCCACAAATTTATCAGTCTTTCCTAACTTTGAACTGCTGATTGAAGCACATAATTTAAAAGAAGAGGTCTTGCTGGTAATAAACTCCTGGACAATTTGTGACAAACTGATTGTAGGTACCCAGTGTTTACTGGTTCTTCTTTTTAGACTTACACTTTCTCCCCAGCTCTCATTTAACCTATTCACTGAAGCAGGCATCAAGTCCTTGTTCCTCTGCCTGGTGCCCAACAATGACCATAGCCTGTCCCCATGGTTCCTCAGCCCCTCTCAGCAGCCCCACACCTAAATTTGGCCCAGCATCCTCCTTGACCTTCTACCAGCCAGAGGAAATCACAAGCCTACAAATATCAATTGGATATCTCACAGTTTATTTTCATTAGTCAATTCAAAGCATTGATATGCATTCCTTTCCACAGCACTGCTACAGGGTAGGTACTAACCTCACATAGTGGTGAAGTTAATGGTTACTTCTACAAAGCGGTTTCTGTGCCTTATTACCATTTCCCAGAGCTATGTCTAGAGTTAAGATTCTCAGAATCAGTCAGCTGTCTCCTGGAAACTGCTGTGGCCTGCAAGCCCTTTTGACCAAAACCTGTGAAATGCCTAGCAGAATCAACTTAGAAACATTCAATTCCTGGCTGATGGTCATGGGCCCGTACCACGCATCTGCTCTTTTCTCCTAGATTTGGGCAAGCAACCCATGGATTAGCCATTAAGCCACAAAAATTCTCTGAATTCAGTTACTGAAAAGCTTTCCATGCAAAACAAAACAAATTTACCTTAAACCTATTAAAATCAGAACTATGACCCTTTTTTCCACCAAAATATCACCCTTCATGCCTGAAAATTGTCAGGGGTCTTACATATTTTGGTGGAAACACTGTTGAGGCACCTGCTGGGAACAGTGGTTTATTATTCTCCATACTGAACCTGATGCCTTTGCTCAGGCAAAACTCTCACCCACTGCTTCTTGAATACAGTACACATAAATTACATGTACCACTATAAACCTTTCACAGGGAGATCCATATCGTCTCCTTCAGTTACACAGTTTGTAACTTTTCAAAATGTGTGAAGAAACAACTTCATATTTCAAATACAATTACAAAGTGTGTTCTTATCCTACAGAAAACAGTGGTTTCTTTGGAGGTGCTTTTGTTTGCTCTGACACTAAAGCTCCTATGTCTTTTGCACGCTTGATTTGCCGTTTTCTGACAAAGAAATGAATGAGCTGATGAACAAAGAAGAAAAATCATGTTTACTACAGTGACGTTTTTCAATAGTTCCACAGTTTTGTTTTGGGTTTTTTTTAATCAGTAAATTATACTGGGCTCTTTTTCCCTGAAAATACATGGCAGTAGTCAAAATTATGTGATCCAATTTCAACAAAATGCTCTTTTATGGTACAAATATAAAAACTACTGCAAACACTCTAATGTGGGGTCTTTTTTACCTCCATGGTAACATATTTGGCAAATGGCAAAAGATATCTTTTTAGAATTTTTTTTTAAACATGCAGGGTTTTTTTTCTGAGCTATTTCATAACTAATATTTTAGTCCCATGCTAAGTGTCATTTTGCTGTACACAAACCCAATAAAAACTGTTAGCAGCAAAGGTGCAATCCAGAAACTAAAATGAAAAAGACTTACTTACTTCTCTAGTATTTCTGTCAAGTTTTTAGTTGCGATAGCTAACTATCTTGTTATGCTAATGAACTAAGAGCTAGAATATTTACTGTGAAGTGGGGAGATATTATTTAGCACCATTTATAGGAGAAAGTTTTAAAAGCAGAGGTGTGAAGTCACTTGCCCAGTGTTGCACTGAAAATCTGAAACAAAGGTATAGGAAACCAATCCAGATATATCTTTAAAGTCCAATGTGTCAGCCAAAACACATCTATATCATACAAATTATAAAGCAAACATTATTGTCATACTTAAATCTGTCAACCACAGATTAATAATTTCTATATGGAAATTTTTTACATTGGCAAACTTTTACACTGTTGATACCTGCAAACCTACTATTTACACTGTCTGGCTTGGACATAATCTGTAAGATACAGTCTGGCCTCTGTGTCTGGTGCTTCATCATCAGTGCTGGAGGTGAGCCAGCCCTCGGGCTGATGATCTGAGACCCCCTAATAATGTTTCTATTTCTGCCTTAGATTTGGAAGGTTGATGGTTTTGTGGGGTTTTTTTCGAACAAGCAAACAAACAAACAAACATCCAAACAACCATACTATGAATAACATGTAGAGTAGATTAAATTCCACTTCTGATCCCCAGGAAGGCTTCAATAAGCACTGCATGCATTACGAATACATGGGCTGACCCAATTAAGTCAATACTTCATCACTCAGAGTGACTACAAAGACTTCAACTCTTACTTTGAAATTTTTTTTTTTTAATCACTCTACCTCTTGCAAACACCAAGCACAGTGTGGTCCGGAAAGCAAACAATCTTCACAAGTCACTGCACTTTCCCGAGAACAGGTCCCTGAATTTAAATCCAAGAAGATAAAAGGCTGTTAATAATATGCTTAATCATTCAGTTTATGAAGAAACTTGTCATTTAGAGAACGTGGGTGGTGAAAAATGCACACATTTAGCCATATTTAGGATTACTGAAAAAATTGCTTCTTAACGGTAGTTCTATTGGTAAAATATTAACTCTCCAATAAAGATTAAAACTTCAGAATTGCTGGCAATTAACATACCTCCTTTTGTGAGCTTTATGGGTGGCATTCACTTAGAACATGTTAACTTGTTCCCTCCAGTGCACCTGATAGAATGTTACATGTGTTTCTGCTATGGTGTAGGTAAGTAATTTCTGACACAGCCAGAGATATTAAAAGAACAGATTTATGCTCACACTGTATTCTTTTGCTTTATTCAATTGCTTTGCTCAACTCTGTAGATACTTGATATGATTTTTGCGTAACTACCGGAGAAACAGTCATATGTATAATCTGAAAGATTCTTAGCAGATCAAACTATGATTAGTGAAAACAAAATTGCTCAAATGCCTGTCTCTTTCAAACCTGTTGTGCCATGTAATGACCACCAAATTGTAGATGAATTGGCAATGCAGCCCTACATCAGGCTGTCAAAAAAAGTCATTAAATACAAAGGAAAGATTAAATACAGAAGACAGAAAGCTATTTCGTGTCAACTTCAAGCAAGAAACAATGTAAAATGGTTTTGAAATGGATCTCCCTGCCCCTGAGCCTTACCTTGCACATAGTTATTTCTTTGCAGAAATAGGAAACAGAGGCAAAGCAATTCAATCCCCATTCGTTTTCAGTGCTGGCTGCATGACAAAAAAATATTGGCTTGTTAATTATCGTCTGCGTAAAGGTAGAATGTTGTAAAAACCGTGCATTCCTGGAGGGTATGTTTTCAGATGTCACCTACACCGGATTGCGAGGAAACTTCAACCCCAGCGGGACGGACCATGAACAAAAGTGAAAACAAGGACTACCTGGGCAGGTAAAGAGGACAAGCTGTGCACACAGTAACGTGAACATGGTTATCACTTCCTTGTTTTCCTGGACTCCTTATAAGGCATACAGGGAAAATCCATTCAGGTGAAGATTTCTGTCAGTCCCAGTCACTCTGGGTCCTAGAGCAACTCAGCCACTGTGTACAACAACCCTTTTAAAGCTCCTTCAAAATAACACCTTTAATTGTGCCCCAAGGGGATATAGATCACGAGGAGGATTGCCAAGTGAGTATACCTGGAGAGAAGTAAAAACCTCCTTTTTTCAGATATCCTTATGTGGAGGGAAACGTTTAAAGGCAATTGTGAAAAAAAAAAACAACCACCAAACCAACCAACCAACAAAAAAACCCAAACCAAACAAAACCAACGGAACACAACCAGCAACAAAAAACCCAAAAAAGCAGATTTTAATCACAGATTAAAACTGAGGACTTCGCTTCAGTACTTCAAGATACCAAGTACATTGATTCTATTAACATTTCAAACTGAAAGAGAAATGCTGCAGTTGTGGGGGTTTTAAATATATAGAAGGAGGAATAATTTCATTCCCAGTACAGCAAATGACTTGAAAAAAGAATCATATCAGCCTTAAATCTGCCTAATAAGTGGCTGAATATTCCACAGCACAGAAACAACTGCATAACAAGTTATTGCTATCCCTCTTCCACCTTCCCAACCTGAAATGAATGTAAAATGCGTATTTCTTACCACCTTAATAAAAGGAAATAAAGTTCTTTATTTCCAGATTTCATCTCTTCCCATCTTTTATGTTCTGCTATTGCCTGTTTTAAAAGTAATTTATTCAAGACAAGTCCTGTCTTTTCATAAGGATTTGCAATAGTGAAAGTAGGGATGGGTCTGTATTAGTTAAATCCAACGTGCCTGAAACATTCCTGGGCATTGAGGCCAACTGGCACAGAAAGACCTGAGTTTATGATTGCAAAGTGCCTATTGGGACCATTCTAGCAACCAAATTGTGCCCAGAAATTGTTTGCAGTGAGTGTTAATTGGAAGAGGTCAAAGTCATGCCAGGGAGCATTTTAACAGTCTAATAGCACAGACAATCTCATTCTAGTGCCTGGAAATATTCCCAGGCACATCCAATTTTACTAGTATTTACACAGACTATGGGTAGTTTCAATAGCAACTCAAACTGTATTACATCAGGACTACCTTTGCTCTGCCCTTGTGTCCCCACCCCTTCTCTCTTACTAGTCAGCATTCTTGTCCAAACACGCCGCGTTTCAAACTGATCCAACTAAAACCCAGTCACCTTCTGTGGGGAAGGTGGAGGGCTGGTTTTCATCTGGTTGGGTCCCTTGAACCCTGTGGCTGCCCAGTTCAGGGTTCAAGGCAGAACTGGCAGGAAAGGTGAGAATACATTAGGCCAAATTTAGCCCAGTTTAGGCTGTTGTGGAGCCATATCTTAACATTTCTATTTACAACAACATTCCTAAGTCTCCTTCAGCTGCTCTCTATGCCTCAGAGTGCCCTTTGTAAGGCACTTGTTCAGCTACAGCAATTTCCTGTGGCATGGAAAAAGCATTGATTAGATTATGTTCCCTCAGTTTGTGAAGACACAACTCTGTGAGAAAATTGTCTATGTAATTACATAAGGTCAAAAAGAAGTGGAATCAACCAGAAGTGTTTGCCCTTGCTACGAAAAACATCCTCCTGTAATATGCCATTCAAATATCCTATTTGCCTGGGTCTGACTGACATTTGTGTATCTGTCCTTTAATATGGTTACTATATCTACAGCCTTGCAGCCCTCCAAAACCCAGTGCTTTCTCTTTCAGTATAGAAGGTCACCTTGTAGCTCTTACCTTCTACTGGCCCCTGGTAACATAACTCTTGAAAGCACAGGGCTCGGTGCCAGTCCTTCAGCCACCACAAGGTACCAGCCACCTGCAGGGTCTCAAACTAAGGATCATCCAGCTGAAAAGCTGACAATTAGCAAATGCTTATCCTTGGATTCAAGATGTCAGTCTTTCAAGTGTAGAGAGAATTAGTAATACAGCCTACAAAAAACTTACAAATTCTATTTGATATTATCAGTTTCCCATTTGCTCGTGAGGTAATATTTCATATAGGGCTCAGCAATAGTGTGGCTGGAGCCTAAATGCCTCCGGAGTGACGTGGCTGCCAAAGACTATCTGAATTAAGGCTTTCCTGAATAAAATAGCTAGGTTTCTGCAAATTATTAGGAATACACCTCTTTGGATTGTCTGGAGAGAGCAGAGAAGGAAAATAAAGTAGCAGAATAAACAACAAAAACAGACAAGGAAAAAAAAAATGGAGAGCAGGAGCCTAAGAGAGGTCATGAAAGAGAGACAATGTGCACCAAGAGTAAACCTTGGGCAAGATAAGAATACCTAGACGGGAAGCAGACGGATGATTCTTGTTTTGAAACATCACCTGTGATAATAAAATGAAAGTTGATCAGGAAGTTCCTCTACTAGATCAATGCTTTATTTACTTTAATTATGACTAGAAGAGTAGAATATCAATCTGGAATAGTCATGCTGATGTGGGAAGGATGTGTAAAATTCTTTGGGGTCATGGCATTGATTGATTTGACAGCAGGGTTCCCCTTCTTCATAAGGCTTTTAACCTTATGAAGAAGTTTTGCGTCACCCACCCAAATTAAAGGCATCGATTCAAAGAGATACAACAAAAAGGTAGTTTGTAATACAGAAAAAACACAATTATTATTGCTTCTATAAGCCCCTATATCTTCATTTTGGAGCAAATTCTGATGTCTATTAAGTCCGAGTTACAGTTCTTAAATGACTCATCAGAACAGAAAACAGCTGTTTATTGTTCAGTGTAGGCAATGCTGAACAATGCAAGTCTTCCTTCCATTCCTGGCACAAATATAGCCCTGATCTCTCAGCTTCACACACAACCCAGCTCCTAATTCCCAGTGATCTTGTCATACACACTCACACCCTGAAAGCCTGGAAAAATATGGAACAATTTAAAGTCTGAATGTTTCCCAACTGAGATGATTCTCAGAATATTTACAAAGGTGCAGGGAGGCACCTCTTGCACTTGAGAAAAGCTTTCTCAAGTTTGTGAGGTGGAGTCTCCCTTCTCTCCACCCTATTAATCTCAATGCAGCTGGAAGAGGCAAAGGGCTGCACTCCTTAGGTCAGAGGCAGGTTGTTTTGTACTTGAAACAGCTGGTGACTTTATTCTCTGTCTGGTTGGCTTCCTGAAAGCTCCTGACAATCTCTAGCAGGGAATCAAAGTAGACTTTAAAATTTCAGTCAAACTTTTTAACATGAAAGGTAGTAAGTGAAGATTCTACAAAAGTCTACAGGTTAAAACACTTCTCTCCCACAGAAGACATATAGCTGCATAATCAGGTGCTTCCATACTCTTGGGCCAGCAGAGGTGGAAATCATTTTCTTTGGAAAGAAGAAAGTTTCTGTGCACAGAAACATATCCCCAGCAGCCTGATAGACCCAGTTCCAAAGAACAGCAGTGGCAGATGTTTCAGAGGATGCCTGTCAGTTAGCTAAGCAATGAAGGCTAAAAAAATTTCTAAGCTTGAAGCTTTGATCCATCTCTGAGGAGCTAGAGATGATGTGAGTATCCATGCAGCGGTGTGAGAGTTCTGCACATGGGCCAGTCCAGCACAGACAGAAACCACACACAAGTACTGCACAGACACTGCAAAGACTGTCCTGTCTCTGCCTCTGCTGCAGTACAGATCTGACAATAATTTAAGGGAGCTGGCAAAAACATTTCAAGAGGAAGCAACAATCCCTAACAAACAGTTGTATTTAATGGGAAATTCATAGTGAAGGCAAAAGTAACAAACCAGCAAAATCAGCAATTTTTGCTTCCTTTATCACTAATTTGTTTTTTTTTAGTTGATACATCTGCTCTCTCTTTATTAATCAACATGGTGGGAGATGGTTATTGCTCCAGCAGAAAATGACATCCATTCAAAGAAACTGCTGTAAACATTTGAGTCCTGTATGAGTGACCTGGAGCCTGCTGAAAGCAAAGATCTGAACATACAGTGATGGAGCTGCTTCATTTCAGCTCCTGTGTTTTGGGGTGTACTAATATCATATCCCATTAGGGGCCGATGACCAAAACTACCACAGAGCCCAGTGAGACATGGTCTGTCCTACCCTCCAGATGCTGTTTGCAAGCGTGGCTACACACGGTGGAGTGCAGTTTTGGAAGAAGAGGAGGGGTGTCTGTAGCCTCTTCTGGAGGGTCACAGGAGATGGAGATTCACATAGAGGAAAGGAATTTTCCCCTCTGGCTCTGTACAAAACAAGGTGTCGGGAATTGGTGACTCAGGTTGTGATTCATGCTCTGGTCTCCTCTTGTTTCCGGAGCAGCGTCCTGCTGTTAGGGGAGGGCAGGGAATGAAGTCAACAACCTACCTCTGAACAAACAGAGGGGCAGAGGAGGAAGGAGGAGAGACTGCTCACCAGCTGCACAGTGAGCAGCAGGCAGGAAAATCAGGGTGTTTTCAACTTGTATTCACCTTGCCCACGGCTCTGACCTGGCTGGCTCCAGCCAAGGGCATGAGGAAACCTTTGTTCTCAGATTTTTAGGCATGGGTGAGCAGCGTGAAAGATTTGTTTGCATTTCAGATTTGAATACACTCACACACTCAAAGAGAAATAATCAGACCTCTGAACTGCAGAAGAGCTCAGGTGGAACTGGTAGGAAAAACGAGTGGGACTGCCAACCAACCCACAACACTCAAATTGTGCCAAGGACTTCCACATCAAATCGCACCTTGGTTTCTGTTTGCTTTTCTTGGTTATGTGGTACCCCTTGCTTTCCCTGCACTATAAAAATGTGAGGCAGAGACAGCAGAGCAAGCACTTCTCCGTGCTGGTGGGTGATCATGCTGGGGATGGGAACTACACTGTGTGCTGACTCCACAGCTCCTTAGACGCCTGCACTTTAGTTGAAGAGCTTTTGATAACTTACTTTGCTCAGATTAATGCTAAATTCAAACCACACCTGCAGTCCCCATCACAGAAGGGGCAAGGTGATGGCCTTGCTGTTTGCATCAGCAGCAAGGGAAAGGCAACCCTTTATCACAGCCCTGCAGCAGGCCGGGCTTGCTTTTGGAAAAGACTGTAATGTTGGGTAAACGCAATGTCTTCAGGCCTGACCACCCATATGTAAATTCTAAACTACAGAGCTGGGATTAAATCACTTGAAAAAAGTGATTCTGCTCTGGTTTTAGCAACAGAAAATAATTTTATAGCTGACGTTACTGTACTTAGATCTACAGAGGTGTGATGCTTTGTTAAAGCACAGGATTTGAATAAGGTTATTCTGGAATAACCAAACCAGATAAGAATGCTTAGCCTAACACCCATGCAGCTGCTAAATACTGAGGAAAGTAGGCTCAGGTACCGCATGGAAGTGGCTCAGTCTCTGAAGCCTCCCAGTTTGATTCCATTTACAGACACCCAGTGCTAAGGCCACTCGTCCTCCAGCAGCTGCTGTCTCTTTTTGAGAAGAGAGCAGAATTTATGGTTTCTGGAGCCTTTTGTGCAGAGTGCTGCCATCTTATGGCTACTCTGCTCCTCTGGAGTAGGAAAATGAATACTCTCAAACTCATGAGAGAAAAAGGTGATACTAAGAGTCCTGTTACCTTTTAACAGTATTTTGCTTTGGGACTTAGAGAAAAACCTTTGGAGATATTTACATCTTTGTAAAAGTATTTATTCACTTATGTTATATTAGGATTGTAATTTTGTTTACATCCTTTTTTCAAATTCCATCTCTCACATTAAACAGAACATTACTTCCATTGTCTTTGTTATAAGCTTGGTTACAAGCTTCTGAAATGTCAGAAACTGTTTGCAATATCTTTATTAGCGTAAATTATTACTGTATTTTATAAATCTTGCCTTATTCTTATGTGTTTCTTCTGAAAGCAGGAAGGAAATTTGAACCAACAGTGTCTGCTCACATGCAAACAGAAACATTGGAAAAACAATATTATACAGAATGATTATTGCTTCTACAATTCTTAAAGTACTGGTCAGGACTGTGTATTACAGACTGCCAATATTATGTATCTAATAAACCCATGCAAAACTAGGAATATGTAAATAGAGCCACCTCTAAATAAAAATAAAATCTAACTAAATCAATTCCAAGTATTTTTGCTGACTATTTACCAGAAGAATAAAGCAGAGCAGGTTTTCTCTGACAGTGTTTTCCAAGAGTTCAAAATGATCAGTCATGTAAATACTGTCAATAATATTAGATCCACTGATACCTTATGCTTTTTATCTCATGTTTGTTGTGCTCTAGTTTGACACTTAACAAACAGATTTATCAAAATTTTAAACCAATCGTTTAAAAAAGTTAATTCTTAACATTTTTGTAGTATGCCAATATGACACAGGCCATTGAGTTATGCTTTCTATCTGAACCAATAAATTAACAGAAATTTCAAAAAACACTATTGCCACAGTAATAAAAAGGAGAGGGTACAACGCTGGAAAGGATCTTATAGACACTGGAGATGTGTCCTTTCACCTTACACAGCTCTCTCAATAAACTTATGGAAATCCATCATAAGTCTTGTCAGACTGCTTGACTCTCTGGCAGAGAGGCAAAGAGAAAGTGGCTCTACTCACCGTTATACAAGAGCTACGTAATTCGTATCATCCAATTTGCAAGCAAATAACTTCCATTTTACTGTGATACCTACACCTACAGCAGTTTGTCTCTTTCACCCTTACTAGAAGACTGTTTCAGAGACTTCACTCTTCTCATGGCTGGAAACTGCCTCAGCTCCAGTCTGGATGGACTAACTTTCAATATATATCCATTTATTTTAATGACAACATTGTCTGGCAACTTAAATAGCTTCTTTGCTCCCTAGTATTTGCCCTGCCCTTCTTTCCCCTCCCCTTGATATATTTATAGAGAGCAATTGTATATCCCTCATTCTTTGTTTTGTGCAGTACTACTTTTCTGAATTTCTTTCAATGTATTTTCCTAATTATGGCTGACAGACTATTCTCAGTACCCAGAGGATCTTTGGCCAGAGGAGTCTCCTACAATGGTGTTTGTACTCAGGTATCCATTCTTTATGTCTCCGACGTGATATCTAAGGAGGATCAATTGGCTTCTCCCATGGCTCCACCCCACTTCTCTCAGGATCTGTCTATGACTGACCAGGACATTATAGTCTTCCTCTTACTCAACCAAGTTGCCACAATTTACAACAGAAGTAATTTCTACCTCAGTCTGGGTGTGATCCAGCACTTGCACTATTAAATTCTACCTGACGCCTCCAGGTCTCTGTTCCTTCATAATGGAACAGATATGTTTCTCATTTGACCACACCACTTTTAGCAACAATGGAAGTGTTGACACTTTGAAGGACTAGATGAAACAGTAAAGCTTGAAAACCTCTACTCAACCTTAAAGTAGCCCAGTGATTCCCTTTTTAGACCAGATGGCAGCATACAAACATTTCTCCAGCCCTACTACATTGTATTAAACATTTATTGTTTACTTTCTCTATTTTATCTTCACACAATTTTTTATTATTTCTTGCAAAATGCATACAAAATTTCCAGGTTACTAAGGTCAATCAAAGAAGCTGCAGATGTGAGGTCACTTTTTCCTCTGCTCTTCCTCTCTCCTTTGTTTTGGGAGTCCTTTAAAGGAAAACTTGATCCTGTACCTGAAATTTATTTTTTCTTCTTTGAGCAATTTAGGATGGATAACAAACACCACTTCACTATGGACCTACTACACCTTATTTATAAATTTTCAAGTCTGTAAATACTAACTTTTATTTCTACAGATTCTTCGATTTTTCTCCACGACCTGTACCATCATCTTCATAGAAAAGAAGGAAGAGAATTTGCTTGGTTTGGGCAGTATCTACACAATCTTTAATCTCTACCAGAGAAAGAGTATGTGCCATCTACCAGACTCCCTTTTATTTGTGTGATAGGAGAAACTTTCATTTTTTCAAATATTGTTACAGGTGGTATATTTGCAAACTTGACAGATCTGACTCCACCCTCTGCTTCCAGGTTCACCAAATATCATTTTCACTGATGATCTGGTATGGTGGGGACTTTCATTCTCTTTGCTAACTCCTAATATTTTTATTTCTTTTTAAAGGATTTGTAAGGTGCTAGTACTGCTTATTGTCTCCTTACAGTAAAAATTACAGATTTTTATATTATTATTTAAATTAAATTTTAATAGATTTGGAGCTTTCATCCAATCAATATCACTAACTAATTACTTTAGGTACAATACTTCACAAGGACAAATTTTGAGAAACTAACAGGCCTATTCTCATTCAGCCTTTCATTTATTTTGAATTGAATCAAGTTGGCATAACTTTAGCTAGGATATTTTCTACAACCAGCTGCTCTATGTCATCACTACCTAACAAAGATCATCTAGAATAGCATCATGGTAGTCCAGTGACTGCTTGCTGATGAAATCTGCCAGCTATTACACCCTGGAATAACTGGCTCTACTGTTATCAGCAACATTTGCTTTATACTCTATTTCTGACGAGTTAAAATCTCCTGCAGTGGGCAATGCCTGGGAGCTTCTCTTTCATGCTTGTAGTCGTCTGAGTTAGACCTCTCTGTAGAATGCTGTTCCTTAGTGGCCCTTCAGAAGACCTTTAGTTTGACAGATTCCATTCTGTCCAGGCCACCTTTCTCTGCCTCTGTAGGCAACCTCACTGCTACTGAGGGATGTCTCTGTGCCACTGGCTTTGTTTCTTGTTTTCCTAAAAGACTACATATTAGTTTAAGTGCTTGTCAGTCATAGATCACCCATCCACCATCCTTCACTATTCCTGGAAGATTTGGGATCATCTTGGATCCTGAAGCTCTAGCCTGTGTTTGCAGTTTTTGTACATAAGCATCTCAGCTCATCTTCTATGACAATGTGCAATTTTTTTTTAAATGTCACATCCCTTTTATTCCAAACACCCAGACCACACACACCACATTCCCACACGTGTCAGTGTTCATTTTGTCAGTCCATTTTTATCCCATCTGATATTTCTTTCTCCCTAACTCATTTATCACGCTCTGCTTTTCAGAACCAGGCATCAAAATTACTTATGAGTGTCCCCCAACATCCTCTCCTATTTCTTAGAAAGTATTCTTTTACTGATTNTATAATCTATTATTCTGGAACATGCTACATGATCTAACTGATACACTGTAATGATACCAATTATAGCAATCTTGGTTCCAGAAAATCAATGCTATGTTTGCTCCAACAGAGTTCATCCACTTTGTGTAAAAATTCCTCCTTCTCAAAAGCTGAATTCCTTACAAGACTCCTCATAACACCAATTCTTAAGACATCTGCTGCTCTTTATTATCTTGCATGCTTTAACACACCCTCTTCAGGAATGAAACCCTGCAGTGGGAGCTTTTCCTTCATGACAAACCTACTCACACAGATTTCCTCTGGTTTTTGTTCTTTCCAGTGCTCATTCCTTTAGTCTTTTACCCTACAATGTGAGCTGGTACAATTTTATTTCATCCCATAAATGATTGCACTGCCAGCAGCACTAAAATGGCTTCTGTTTTATAAATGTAAAAAATAATAAACTGCATGCACATACTGTATGTGTATTTTCCTCGAATACAATCATTTTAGCTTAAAACTATGCTCTAATAGGATTGCTAAACTTATATTTATGAAGCAGTTTTAAAGTGGCTTCTGTTAAAATAAGTATTTTTGCATGAAAGAGCTAAAATGAAAGCTTGAATATACTTTTGAACTTGAGTAGCTTTGTAAAATGTCTCGTCAGTTCTCCTGGAGATATTTTAGTCATTGGGAGTTAATCATTACCTGAAATTATGTGAAAAAACCTATTCAAAGCCAGTCTACCATGTAGACTACCATGTTGTGCTAGGGAAGAAATGCAGACACTGACTCATAGCTGTCAGTTATTTATCCAGTCAGTTATGATGTGATTCTTTCCAACATTATTTTTCTTTTGATCTACAGTAAGATACTGATCTGGTGGATGAGACTTTCTCAGGTAGAGCAAGACCCTGCACACCCTAATCAACAGAGACATATGAGTGTCAAACTCCCAGAGGAACACAACAAAATTTCAAAACAGTACAAGAAATATATATAAAGGTAAAGAGGTCAATGAGTTAACATTAATCTGGAAGAGGCATCTGATAGCCCTCTAAAATCAGAAAAATTTTGCTCAGCAGTGTCTGAGAGCAACAGGAAAAACCAAGAAAAAATTCAAGCAGGTCCAACACCGGTGCTATGTTTGCTCCCCCGGACCGTGCCAAGTCATGGATATGGCAACAATCAAACCTCCAGGGAGCAGCAGACACAGGCCTTGGGCTGACACACAGATGGGCAGGGTCTTGCTCTACCTGAGAAAATCTCACCCTGCACTTTCCATAGATACAGTCAAGAGCAAATTGGTCCTTAACTTGGGCATATCAGATGCTACAAAGCACATCTACTACAAAGCCAAGCAAGTTCTGGCTGTGTAGTGTGTCACCTTTCTTGCACGTAGGGAAAACAGAAACACCTTCCTTTACCTGCGTAATGCTAATATGAAGATTACACAAGATGGGTACATGACATAACAGTCAAAAATCATGGTAAAATTTTGAATTTAGATTATCTAACTAATAGTGTCAGCATTTGCGGAAAGTGCCTATTTGTCATGCTCTCGTGACATCACAATTTTCTGTCTAATTTTGTGAAATCTGATCAATATTCAGCATTTTGAGCAAACAGAGAAGTAAACAAAACCATTAGTTATTTATTGAGACTGTGCTGACGTACAGCTATTCATGATGTCTGAGCATCACATTACTGATAAAAACATTCATTTTTACTAGGTCTCCCTCATCATCAGTTTGCACAAGGGGAATAATAAAGCCTATTTTTCCTTCATCCTGAACTGATGTTTATGCTCTCATGTGTTACCATCTGATTTATCCTGACCACTTTCAAAAGAATTCTTTTTCTCTTCTTGCCCTGCTGCTTCAAAAACCTCTCTTAAGTTTATTTGCTGTGCTTGTGGGTTGAGCAATGACTGTTTAATTTAGCTAATGCTTCTGAACTTGTATAGTAATGCATCTTTCAAGACTTGGCCTTTTGCTTACATTCTTCTAACTTCATGGCTTTTAGGGTGCATAATTTTCTCCATGAACTGTTGCTTCTGTTCTTATAGTGAAGCTTGAGGAAGGTCCTTCCTCAGAAGTAGTTTTTCCCCTATTACAACTAGAACAAATCCAGCATCAGGGTCAGAAAAAGCATCCACAAGCTCCAACCTGGGCAGCCTTCCTGGCTGAGGAAATTCTTCAGTGCAGTTCTTGTGGCAGAAATCTGACTATCTCTATCTGTTTAAAAAATGTCTATTAACACTGTGAATAACAGCACAGGCACCACAGAGGCCTTGACTGTATTCCACAAGGATGGCAGGTAAATATTGCCAGAAAAATAACAGTCCACTGTCAGGAGCAGGGGATTTCCAAATCTGAGCCTGAAAGCCTGGGTGGAGGACAGCCAAGCACAAGAGACGTGGAAGCCAGGAAAGGGTCAGAGAGGGAGCAAAGACTGCTGAAGCTGATTTTAAATAACCATTTGAGGTATTGGCTGTGGTTGCAATATCCACCACTGCTGGATGGGATTAATTGCTGCTAGCATGCTTCTCAGGGAGGCAAGAAGCATCTTCTAAGGATGCCAAGGTTCATCATTCCAAGTAGGTTTTCTGCCCTGCAGAGAAATGGCAGCATTTGCATTTTCTACCCCCAGACAGTTCCACTACGTGAAAAAAACGCAATCTCTCCATGACCCTCATAAGACACCTCTGCAGGCACAGCCAGAAGGTTTTATCATACAAGTGCCATTCCTAAGTAGTCTGGCAGAACCTCATTTCAAGGCCAGCTATTGCTGAACGAAACCTCATTTGGACCAGACTCTATCTCCCACACAAGTGGCCAGCAGAGGGCTGAGGACTGCCTTACCAGCCTTCAGGCTGTCTGGATGCCAGCAATTGGAAACAAACCCTAAGGAAATGCCTGTCCCTGGGTTCACAACTATGTACCCCAGAAAAAGGATGAGATCCACTGCCAGAGCACCACTACTCGAGTTCTGCTCTGCTAAGCTCTATCTGCTTGGATGCTACTGGAAAAATGTGCTGACTACAGAAGATCAGATGGATCTCTATTTTCTGATGTATAGGATGCCAGAGAGCAAGACAGATCAGAGTTTTGAATACCATTGAGAGGCTAACCAGGTCATAG
This sequence comes from Donacobius atricapilla, assembly GCA_013397315.1. Taxonomy (NCBI): domain Eukaryota; kingdom Metazoa; phylum Chordata; class Aves; order Passeriformes; family Mimidae; genus Donacobius; species Donacobius atricapilla. The sequence continues at coordinate 299,160 of WBMY01007251.1, read as the reverse complement.
ATGTCTGATTTAAGAGGCATATTTCTATCTTCCTAAACTTCCAAAAAGAAATATTGTTAATGACAGCACTGCCATCTCATGCATTTCCCCAAGATCCTTCACTCTTAACTGATAGCGTGAATGTTTAATTAAAGCTTTGGCAGAGAAGTAGATCAGGACTACTGTATCATTTTCCCCTCAAGGCATGCTTCAGGAAACTGATGCAGATTGCTTGACGATGAGATGTATCAATATTATAAGGCACCATGTGTCAAGCTGAACACATTAAAGGCTGTGTTAAATTTTAACGTAGGTCATGAATCACTTAAACTAATTCAGCCAACAAGAATTAATATGAAAAGTATGAGTAACAGGGGGCTGTTTTTTTGTTCTTATATAAGCAGGAGGATGAGGCACCTGAGCAAAGGTTCCTGTGCAACAACAACTGTAACTCTGCTCATGTAGGAATGATTCAGGCATTTGGGTCACAATGGAATCTACATTTGCATTTTTTTGAAAACCTCATTATAGCTTTCTGAGAATTAAAATTTTGACAGCTTGGTTTGGGGGAGCCTTGTAAGATCATCAACTGTGATATAAAATAATAAACAGTGTATATGAAACAAAACCTGTTTAAAATAAGTTTTCCCTGACATATCCTGAAGAGAGAACAGGAAATGTTCAAAGTGAATGCTACCTTAATTAGTCTTTCTCTTTTTCATCATTTATAGGCATTGTTAGCTACATTTTCTTACAAAGGTGTTCAACTGCAAAGTTATTTTGGGTTAAATCACAAACGTAGTCATTAAAGTGCACTGAATAGTCTTTGGCTTTACTTGCACAAATAATGATTATATGCCCTATACAGCATGATAACTATGTACATGATTTTACATACTTTGAGCAATATGTCATCATGATTCATCATTCTTTGTCTATCTTTATTTTTGCTGATTTTGCTTCTTTTATAGCTCACCTCTGTCTAGAGCAACACACCATTCATTTTAAACACAGGGTAACCACAACTAAACATGCAAGGCAAAGAGGTGATGTTTTCATCAGATTAACAGTTTGCCTTTCTATTTCAGTAGCACGGAAATACTTTGTCCTCTGAAAAAAAACCCTCTCTTTTTTTCCTCCTTCTTGTAGGATGTGCATTGATGAAGCATCTGACAATGATGATCACTGAGGACTATTATTACAAGCACTTGCTGCAATAAGTTTAACTCATTCACTTTCTGCACATTTTTGGTAAGCGTGTGGAGTCTCAGAACCTGTGCCTGTCACTGGAGACAGCACAGAAGCACTCACTGAGCTCCACAGCTCTGCCAGAAGGAAAAGCACTGCTTTTGGCTTTGGGAATAGCAGTAGCTGCAGAGTGAAAGACCATTGTTCAGAGGTGGCACAATCATCAGAGATGGTGGCACAGCAAAAGCAGCGCTGAGAGCATTGCAACCAGAGCTGCAAGTAACAGGTCTATTCATAGCCCTGCTTTTCCCCGGGGGATGGCGTCTTGCGAGCGACTTCATTAACTGCTGACAGCAGACAGACTGCGCCGAGCTGGGAGCGAAAGGGAAACACTCATCAGATGGCCCCAGCCACAACTGAGGAAATGCACAGAAGAGACAACTGGCAAGCGTGGTGTTTTCCTTGCTGTTCAGAAGGAATTAGTCACATCCCTGAATGCAATGCTCTGTTTCTTTTCTTTCAGCAGGGCTCTCTTCTTGCGTACAGAGTTGCTCTGCACAAAGGGTGCTGCTGTCGATTCAACGCACCCTTGGAATCTGCCCAGGCTGTGGAACATGGCATCTGAATTTCAGATCAGTTGCTAGTTTTAAGAAAGGCCCCCCAAGTATGATGGCATTTGTTACTTTTAATGGTCAGGAGAAGACAGCCACCAAGCCTTGTTACCTGTCATTCAAATCCTTGCTGTGTGTGACCTCTTGCACTGTCAATAGAACTTCCCTCACTGCGTGGCCAGCAGGATGCATGTTCTCTTTGATGTCTCCAAGGCATTTACTCACAGAACAGGGTACACAGCCCAAATTGCCTGTATCCTTAAAACCAGGGGTCCTCACTCCATCCCCAAGATTAAAAACCTCCATCCTTACTGAACCAGCTCTGAGGTTGTTTGCCTGTCCATGCTCTCCACGCTCAAAAGGTCTCACTAACAGCTGAAGACCTGAAACACAAGACTTTCTACACACAGGTACTTCCTCCTTTGCTCCAAAAATTTATAGAAAAACGTGTTGCCTTACCTGCTGCTCCCCAGAGCACTTGCACATGTCTCGTGTGCAGAGCACATTCCCCAGCACTGCAGACATCCTTGCACCACAGTCCAGCTTTCTGCAGGATCACAAAGAGATTCTCTTTTTCCACATGGCAGCTGCCTTGCTTCTTACCAGCCTTGAGGTCAAGCCTCTGTTTTAAAAGCACACCACCATCCTGCTCCTTCAAACTTCAGTTTTCTCTGTGAATTATCCAGGCTCACCAAGTGTCTGTGTTTCAAACGTTAATACTTTGATTACTGTCTTTCTTTAGCAGACTTTCTACCCTCCAAACCCTATCTCCTAAGAAAGTCTGACAAAAACTGGCCTAAAATGCCATTAGTAAAAATCCTGTTCTTCCTGGAAGAAACACTACTGGTCCTTCATAACCAAGCAGGCTATTTATAGGAATGGTGACAGTGTGTCTAACCCCTCAGTACAATGAGAATGAGGCAGTCCAGACAAGACAGGATGATAGAGCCTGTTCATAAAAATCAAAACTGGAATTCATATGCTGTACGTCAATAGGGATTTAAACAACCACTTTCTTTTCCCGTTTCAGAGGGAGGAATTAAAGGCCCTCTTAGCACAGGGACACACAACACATTGTCACTGGAAAAATTAATCCCTTATTTTAAAGAATATTGTTGAAGTTTTGTATCTGTTATAATGCTAATATCCCCTCTTTCTGCAGGGTAGTGCTTCCCCTTCACAGGCACCTGCTTTTGCACTTCCCAAAGGAGTTTCTTCCTTATAAACTGCATTGCATGTTCACCTTAAGAGACAGAAAACCAGATTCTTTGATCTGAGCAGCAAAATACAATTAGTTTGGGACAGAGAACAGAGGAATCCCAGACAAGCCCCAGACAGAAGCAGAAATGGCAGGGAGGCAGAATTACCTTAGGGAATGCACAAGGAAGCATCTGTGCCAGCTGGGTTGCAAATCAGAGCAGCAAACATCTGTAACACTCTTCTAAGGTACTGGGTGGGAAGCCAGGCATAAAGAGCAGAGGCATCCCAGTGTTCACATCATTTCCATGGGCAGTAGTTAAGGAGCTGGGGGTGCACTGTAAGAGAAGAGGAAAGACATAAAAAATAGGCAGAAATGAGATTAGGATCTAATGTCATCTTAGGAATGCACTTAGTTCAGACTTAGAAAAACCCATTGAGAGGCAGGGACATGACATTCCTTGGACTGGGGCTGGAAGCCGCAGTGGCTGGGGCACCCTACAGTGGCACAGTGGGCTCAGCAGGACATCGGCCCCTTCCCCATGGCCAGGCTGCCCTGATAACAGACCCCCCCACAGGTCCCAGCTAAGGACCCCTCACCACTAGTACTGACACTTTTCCCTCTACCTACAGTAATAAATAAAGCCACTACCCCATCTCTTCAAGACACAAACAGGAAGATAACCAGCTCCTGCTCCACCCTGTCTCATCATGCCTGGGGCATAGCCCTTTGGGCTCATGCACATAGGTGGGGAGGCAACAGCACCCTGCGATGACTCTCCCCATGCTGACGCCTTGTGGGATATGCTGCCATGGAATTGATGCCCTGTACTGTCCTCCCCACCACTCCTGCCTACAAAGAAATGAAACCCCTTAGCAAACTTCACCCCCTTTGTGGCTGTAGGTGACTCCCACCAGCGAGCTGGTGGCACAGTTCCTGGGGCAGCTGGGGGGGCTCTCAGAGTCTGGGTGATGTCAGGTGCTGCAGAGCACCCCACAAAACTCTGCCAATCCTCCAGCTCTGCTCAGCCTGTCCGTCTCCTGAACCACCTCCAGATGGGGCCTGTTTAGCTGCAATGTGGCACTCAGGGAGGCCCATGTCTGGAGAACAGATACTAGGGAAGGGAAGCCATGGGGACTGATGGAAGTTGCTTCTTTAACATCAGCGTCACCCATGACTGTGTTTGCTTTTTGGCACAAAGTTGCCTTGGGCCAGAGATGGCTCTGTGTTCAGTCCAGCCTGTGCTGGGGTGTGAAAGGACAGTAGTAGAAGGCAATTTCCTGCAAGAGCCTCTGAGCTGTGAAGGTGATTATGACAGGAGGGAAGAGGGGAACAAATGACAATCAAAAGAGCTTCATGGAGCTGGGCACAGACCTAAAGTGGAATAAATAGAAATTTAATTATAATTAAATTGAATTAATGGCAAAGAAGTAAGGTCAGAGGAGGAGAAGTAGGTTATTCTGCAAGAGAAGTGTCCCTTAGAACTGGATGGAAAAACTCACAGAGCACAAGGTTTGCTCTGAAGGAGGAATAACACTTGTGGCCCCCTATAAACCCACATCATGACTTTTCACTGATAAGACCCTGGAAGTTAATTAGAACCTAAAGTTGTAAATTGGCAGTTGATAAGGAGGCCAGAAGTGCCTGGAGAACACAGACACAGCAAGAAAGGTCAGCAGGCTCCTCCAGCCAGGGCCCCTGTGGGGTGGGCAGCACGTCACTGCGCTGCCCGTTGCGGGCTCCCTGTCAGAGTGAGTGGGACAGGGATTGCCCTGGCGAGCTGAGCCTGGCGCACGGGGGCACCGAGCAGCACGGCGGTGATGTGCCAGAGCCCATGGCAGCTGGGGAGCACCAGAGATGGCCCCTGCCCTCTCACAAACCCAACAGCCCAGCCCATTTACAGATCTGTACTTCATACCAATCAGAAAGACCATCTTCCTGAGCTATTAACATTAATGTGGCACTAGGTCTGTGACAGACTAGGGAATCCTATTACATACCTTTAAAAATGGAATTTAAATAGCCACAGAATAGCTCGCTAATATTAAGTAGCAATAAAACTTCTCTATTAAATTTAAAAAATCATATGAAAAGAGAAAGACTAAACCCTTCCCCATTGTGCTTGCCTACTACACACCTTCCAAAAGACATGGCTGGATTTTGGTCTTGATACACGGAGGAATATATTGCTAATAACTACAACCAAATTTGTACTTAGATATGTACTCCAGGGAAAAATATTACCCAGGTTGTCTGCAGTTGCAGCAACTCATTACCATAATTTTAATTTTTATTTTTTTCTTCATACAGGTACAGAATTAAAAATCAATTTCCTTCTTAAATTGAAATCTGAGGCTGGGTTCATCCCACACATAATTCTGTAATTTCAGGTCCTCTTGATTGATTATTTCTTCAGTAATCCCTAAGGAGTAGAAAATCTGAAGGGAAAGAATATGTTTGTTAAACACAACTATATGTGCCTTAATGCACAAACAATAAGTAAGACCAGAAAGTATTTTTCCTGTAATAAAATGCAGACTCCTTTAATCACCAGAAATTCACTGCTTTTCTTCAGAGCAAACATTTATTGGTAATATACACTTCCCTGAACTAGGTAAAACTCACAGCTGCAAGAACAGTGGTGGTAAACCAAAGGACCAGACATGAAATGAAAAAAATTACATGTAAAATTATTTTTGAGAAGGTCAGTGAAATTAAATGTTGTAATTTCTTTAGGATAATCTACCTCACTGACTGTATTAAATTTGCCTAGATACATCCCTGAGACTAAACCATGCAGCTGCCTGGCATAAAACATGGAGATACGGAAACCAAACTCCCACGTGAGAACTTTATCAAAACAGGGAGAATAAAATCCTTCATATCCCTGTTACACAAAATTAAGTAATAGAAATACTTGAATATTTTATGGGATAGATTAATCTGAAATATATTTATTCAAGGCCAAAAAACTCAGGCCTATGTCCTTGAAGATATTTATTTAATCTGTGGTTAAACCTTTTGGTCAAACAAGTGCTAAGTTATATCACCTTATACCCTGAAGGACAAATACTGCCTTTACTTGATTTGTAGATATAAAAGGTGCTGAAGGTAGTGATGGAAGCACTTTATATGTTTTTACTTCTATTACAGTGCTGCTTCAATCAGAAACAGAACTTTGTGGTAGAAATTGCACAAATATCTACATATATATACAACTCATAACCAGAAATTCAACACAGGGAAATGAATTCTATAGCAGCAGAGGTAAATCTTGCACAGAAGTTGCTAGACAGGAGGCATGACAGTGTGGACGGACTCAGAGCATGATGCAATCCGTAAGTAAAGAGCACCTGAAGAGTGTATGGACGGAGGAGGGACTTTGTGAGGCTACAGGAGAGGATGAGCTTTGTCTCTGCTCTCTGCTGAAGGGAGTGTTGAGCGCTATGCTGGGGAGAAATGCAGGCACCACTCAGGGTCTGCCCCAGACCAAACACAGTGACAGAAATCACTGTTCAGAACAGAACTGAGTCGGAAATACATGAGTTTTATTCTATTGGTCATAAGCCTGAATGGAGTGAAATGTAACGTAGTGCTAATAGTCTCAAATTATCAGTAAGGAAAATTTAGATCTGAATATGATTTTCATAATTAATAAAACAGGTAACTATTGTACCATGCAATAAATGGTTACAGGTGTCATGCAGGACTGAATTATAACAACACCACAGATAATTTCATTACAATGTTACAATTGCTTTTTTTAAAACATTCTTAATGCAATAAAATATCTGAATAAGCCAGAATGAGCATTATTATTATTATTAATTAGGTTGCATAAATGAACACTAGTGTTTTAAAAAATCAAAGATATTAAAGTCATGAGTAGTAGAGCAACATTAACAGCAAAACTTCAGACATAATATTTTCCTAGCCAAACCAATTTCAAAAACCTTACAAGGTAAAGGTTATACCACTGAACCTTTCATGTCTTTTACACAAATTATGAAATTATCATTAACTAATTTATATGTATTTCATGATGAATTATATTCTCTTTTGCAGCCAGCATCATATTTTATCAAGAAATGTATTGGAAACACAGGAAAATTGTTTAAAAATATTTTTTAAATTCATCAGTTGAACGTACTTTTTAATATTATTAACTGCAAATTAGAGTGATGACAGGAACAGACCTAGAATATGTGCTCTGAAGCCTGTAATGATGCATTGCACTACTTACCATTCAGGACAGACCTTTCAATTCAGAAAGTGCTGAATGCATTACCAGGCCCATTGTCCAGAAATACAGCCAGACATATAATTTGTCTCTATTGTGGTAATAAAGAGATTCCTGGCATTCTGGTATTAAGAAACCAGAAGTAATATATTAGTTTTACTTTACCTCTGCTACTTAATAATGAGCACATACAATAGAGCACACACTTTAGAAGACTATGAAGATAGTATCCTATTGAATGACAGACTGTCTGGTTGATTTACATGAAATACCAAGTGCTCGTATGAGAAAAGGTTAAAATTAGATTGACGAGCAAATGTGCTACCAGACTGCTGGCTGACAAATGGCAAAGTTATGCCAACGTATTACTTATTCTGGAGGCGCCCAAGAAGCAAGCAGGAGGATAGTAATTCATGTGCTAAAATATATTCACATTTAGCATAAACAAAGAGTCCTCAGGGTCTGCAACAGGAACATATTAGCTACATGTAATTTATGCCAACCAGTAAGTCAGTGGAACAATTTCCTTATTAGATATGGAATTTCAATGACTCGTATTTTCTTAAGTCAAGAGTGGGCTGCTCTACTGTCATTTAAATTATTTCAGAATAATGCTCTGATGAATGACTAAATTGTTCTTCCAATAAATTGACTGTTGTGCTACATCCTCCTTCCTGCTACCAGCCACACAATGAAAATACAGATTAGTCATGTAGCTTTTCACAGTGGCTCTTGGATTATAGTCTCGCTGCCTCTTGGTCACCATAAAGAGCAGGCCAGTTCAGTAATGGTGACTCCTTTCCCTTTCTCTTTTCCGTTCAGGAAGTTTTGCTGAGATCCATGAACCCATCCATACTAAAATTCGTTCCCTAAAAGGTGTAAACTAAGGAAAAATATTGACTTGCCCAAATTAAGGCAGTTTGAGCCTTAAAATTCAGCAGCAAAGACTTGACCTTTGTGCTCTGGACATGTCTGCAGGTCTGGAAGTAAAGTTTTATGATTCTATGGGTACAAATATCAATCCATCAGAGATACAGGGCACCTCTGCAAGCATCAGCTTTAATGATTAGAAGCCGGATTTTAGTGATAATGAGTAACAATCAGTCAGATGTGCCTCAGTTTTTGCCTATGAACTAAAAACAACATTCTGAAAGAGATGGAAACAAATTCCTGATGCCTTCTACTTTTTAACTCATTTTATACAAATTAACTAATTACACAATGAAAAGCTGTTACTGTATGAAGCAGACAATTCTAATCTATCTCCCTCAGTAGCCAATGGCAATTCTGCAGTATCTCTGGAATTACAGGTTGGCTATAAATTAAATTTTTCAACATGTGAACATGAACTAAAAAGGAATTTTCAAAGAGAACAATATGGGCTTGAACCTGCTCTTCATTGAAACAACTTTTTGATATTTTGTTAATATGAAATTTCAATAACATTTAACACTAAAGCTTTAACAGACCCAAGCTTATTTGCCAACCTGTTTCCTTAGGGAAAAGTGTCCTTATTTCCTTTCCAATAGCCATGACAGACAGCAAGTTAGGGGAGGGAGTTAATTGTCCCCATTAGTCATCACCTTGTCAGGATGACTGGCAGTCAGTAGCCTTCAGGCTTGCATGAAAAGCTAAAGCTAGTTGAGATCTTCTTAAGTCTGGACGGGAGAGACACCTCTGGACCTGCTGCCCCTCAGTGATACCTGAAAAGCTGGTCCAGTATTTTATGCCAGGTCTTTCATATGTCTATTAGTTCTTCTTCTTCCAAAACTCCTGTCAAGTAACAGGGGAGGGGAACAAAAGAGAATTCAAGGTTTGAACCCCATCAGGTTCTCTTTCTAGCCTCCTTCTCTTCCTGCAATACTATTCTTGCAAGTCATTGATGACCGAAGAGACACAGGAACAATTTGTTACTATCTAAAATAATCCACTAGAGTGCAAAACAGCCTCTATAAAAAGAGTAACCATTTCTGGACAAATCTCAGCTTTGAAGTTATGATATATTAAATGGAGTTTACCACCAGAGCCTTCACAAGTAGCTGGCAGAAGCAGTTATTAAAGTAGGTATTAGGCTAGATTCAGATCTTGCGCAAATAGTTGTAGCTCCCGCGAGTACGATCATAGTGACAGGCTCGTTTCAGTCCTCTAGGCAAGAGAGAGGCAAAAAAGTGAGAGACGCTAGCAGAGCATCTGCTAGTTAGATCAAAAAAAGTCTGTCTCGTTGGCAGAGCTATTGTCCTTTGGTCACACCAATCCTAATTTGAGTCCTGCTTGCAGCAGCATATAAAACCTGTGACAAACATAGTCATGCTGACATTGAGCTGGATGCCAAAAGAAGATAATCACAAGTACTTGAGACTGCAAAGAAAAGAAATAGAAATTAAAAAAACAAAACAAAACAAAACAAACAAACAAACACACCCCCCCATCCTCCCCCCAAAACCAAATGAAAACAAAAAATCCCAAAGCCACCCACAGGGAAAGAAAATTTCAGGTCTGAAACTCGGGCGGGGGGGGGACATGGCAGAAATTGTGTCTTTTCCTCCCCAGCCCTCATTCAACATAGAAAAATTCCTCAAAAATTGCAAACACATGCCTGGATCAGATATTTTTCCAGAAATTCAAGTCTGTGTCTGTGCACTGTTTAGCCTAAAGCCAGGGTGTATGCAAAACAGGGAAATACTTTATATTTCCAGACTTACAGTATTTTTATTCATGACTGTCTGTGAACTCTCCTACTTGTTCTGATTGCTCTTTGGGTCTTTTATTGTGCCTGATACAGCAATCTGGCCTGGTCCAGAAGTGAATCATCTAATTACTTTGAAGACTGACAAAATCCCTGGCAGAGATTAACAAACGCTTCTTGTAGTCCACATCTAAGAGCAAGTCTGTGCAGGTCAGAGCCACTGGCCAGGCCTCAGGCACTGCTGATGACGTGCAAGGCTGTGTCCAGCAGAACCAGAGGGGAACACAATAGTCTGAAATGCACTGGCAACATGATTCTCCCTGACCAAAAGGGATGCTCCAAAAAGCTTCTGAGATGTGAAGCACTAACATCTTCTGTGGGTTATGGTTAATTTATTCATTAGATTCAAGCTGTACAGATAGAGACAAGCAGCAAAAATATCTATTTCTGTGGGCCCCGTCTCCCACTTTGCCACATCTGTATTAGTCATCTGGACTGGTATGTAAGAAGTTGTCTTTAGCGATCACTGACAGGTTTTCTTGAATGAACTTTGCAAAAAACGAGCTGCCTTTTCTACATCACTTTAAATACTTACAATAATTTTAGTTTGTAGTACAGATTTTTCATTTAGCCCCCAAGACACCAATTTATTTTCACAGCTTTATGTATTTCCTAAGAAGGTATTTGTTTGTTTTACACTGTGTTTGGAATGAATATACTTTGAATTGTCATGATTCTTACAAAGATATAGCAATAAACCAGACTCTCCTAAGAATACATGAAAATCGACTGGCTTTGAATTAATGGGAAAAAGATTTTTAACTGTGGTCTGAGTTGAACCTTTGCAGGCTGCTTGACTTCTTCAGAATTCCCTTGCTGTTTGTCTCCTTTTGTGTTTGTCTGTGACCTACAAGCTACTTACCAATTCTCCCTGATCTTGCATGGAGCACTTCGTGTTTCTGGTGACATTGTGGTTTCTATTAGATTCTTCTTTTTTTTCCTCCGCCTTGCCTGCTGTGCACTGAAGGCATCCTTACACGTTCCCATAACCAAAAGAAAATCAGAATTTATTTTCTTCTTATAAAGACAACGCTATTGTTATCTTAATGAGGACTAAAAACACCTAATCAGAAACGTGAGAGCTTGCATTGTATTGTGCAAAGGTAGGAGGAGGTTTTGCTTTTAATAACAGGTAACTATAAGCGCTCCATGATGACATGCTCTGAACGGGTTTCTGCCTTTTGTGATTATTTCGGCTTATCCCCATGCCCTCTGGTGGCTGCACCAGGAGCTGTTATTGAAGCTCCTGGGGGAGCTCAGCAGCTGCGGGAGGCTCTGCCCTCTGCTCCTCCAACAGCAGCAGCAGCCAAAGGAGGCGGCACGGCGAGAGCCTGAGTCCCGGCTGGCACAGAGCATCCCTCGCAGCCCGGGGCTCTGCACCCCTCACTCACCTTTTGAGTGCAACCGAACAAGGGCAGCTCCAACACTTGGCTTGCTGATGTAGCACAACACTGCCTAGGAAATTAATTGCAGGCTCAAAGCAGGGCAGCAGCATGCACCGCAGGGCTGATCAGGTGATTCTCACTTGGAAGAGATGAGCTGTGCGTATGTGGACTGTAATACACAGAATGGTATGGTTTGTGCTGAACTGTTTTTCCAGAGACGACTGGCTAATTTAATCTGAAAAATACTTTTTAGGAGAGGAATTTCTGTAACTGCCTAATTTTTGTTTGTTTTTTAGTAACTGCAGTTTCAACACAGTTGTACAAAATTCACCCTAGAATAGAGGGTAACGCTTGCTGTTTCTAGGGACACCAGAGCAAAGACAGAGCTAGACCACTCTTAAATACAAACAGTTTACCAAGAAACAACTTAAACCCCAAATGTTCCCACTCTCGTGCACAAGCTTACTTCCCTACTGCTGGCTTTGTTCCATAACTTCTGCAGCTCAGGGCACAGTGACTTGCTTGAACGCACAAATGGCAAAAGGCTTTTTGCTGGGTGAAGACTGCGAGCTGCTGATGAGCTGCCTCCTTCCCACTCACGTCAGAGCCCTCTGCCTACTGGCAGCTGGAACTTGTTGAAGTACGGAAAGTGAGCAGAGCGGGGCTGAAGGAGGTCAGGAACTGACGGTCCATGCAGCTGCTAACTTCTGGAGCATTTCATTCCCCGGAGCTGCACTGGCCTCTTAGAGCTGTTTGAAATCTAGTTTTCATTCTGCTCTGGCAAAAACAGCAACACGTGGAGCTCTTTGAATACCCTTTCTTCCAACTGCATTGGAATGTTTTCCTGACTCGAGGAAGACCTGGAGTATGTCAGCCCTTACTGCAGCCCCTGTCTGTGCCTCCCTTCCCTCTCCACAGCTCCCTGCACATGAGGGACCAACTCTGATCCAGCCCAGCTGTGTAACCTTGCTCAGAGTGTTGGAAAAAAACCTGTGAGAAAGTATGAAGAGATAAGAAAGGTAAAATTAGAGGCAGGTAGAGCTAGTGGGGCAGGATTGCTAGATCGGGGGTTTAGGAGGGAAAGCAGCAATGTGGAAAGGGTATAAAATCTAAAGGAAGAACAGAGCACGGCAAGTCAGGAAGTATCAGGTCAGTCAGTTTCTGGGGACAAGGCACCCATGCCTGGGGCCCTGATGGAGCTTGGCAGAAGATGGAAATGTGGCAATGTTGAGGGTCTCATCTGGGAAGCTGCAAGGACTGACCCTTCCCCTCCTGCCCCATGTCTGCCTGGCCAGCAAAACCACTGCTGGTACCTTGCTGGGTGAGCAGACTCATGCTCAGCCCAATGGCTTGTGAAATCCTTTCTTTTCTGTGGGCTGGTCAATAAATAACTGCTTCACAGGCCTAATTATGTATATTCTGTTTACAGATTATCTTTGAGACTGGCTAATGATACCAGAACAAACTGATGCAAAAACAAGCTGGTAACAAATGCTTTCAAATACATTTTCAGGTTTTTTGACATTCGCTGGGGGGGGAAAAAAAAAAATAGCAGTATTTTCTTATTGATATGAAAGTATTTCCCATTGGGAAAAGGCTGAAGCACACAAAGGAAAGCTACTTTTCTATTTGTACTTGGAAAAAGCTAAGACTATTTACTGAAACATAACACTTACTAGTAAATTTTCTCTTGGGCTTGTTTTAAAGCATTGTTTTATTTCATTACCCTTAAATGCTTCACAGACATTGCTTAAAACCATCATCCCTATGTGTGAATTTCAGGTGGTTAAAATACTTGGGAAAATCCCTACAGCAGATGACTTCTTTAAGATCAGCAGAGTGCATGTACAGAAACCATTTTCCAAATATTATTCCCCTTGCTAACACTTGCATGCAGGGCTCTGAAACACTAACAGTACTTAGAAAGCCTCCAGAGCAGGTTGACCCGAACACCTGCAGTGTGCATGCAGGAAGTCTTTAGGGTGCCACATACCTTCATTCCTTCACTTCTCCAAAAATCCCTTTGTATTGCAGTGAAGGTGTCAAAAGAGGTCGGTTTATTCAGCTGAAGGGAGACCAACATAACATAACAGAATTCAGAACACCACTGATGTAGGTACTGAGTGAGGGGATAGTGTTGAGAAAGGCAAGTTAACCTAAACAGTTAAGGCCTGCCTGTGGAGAAGCTGGCCTTTCTTCCTGGACATGGAAAAAAATCCCAGTAGTACTTTCCTATGATATGATTTCTTCTTTACTACAGAAGTGGGCTGCACAGATTTCTCAGATGGTAGATGTGGTTAGAGCTGTCCTGAAAAGGAAAGACTGACTCATTCCACATGCAGGCTTTTACACTCTCCCTCTGATCACTGCACTGTAAATCTTTGCTGTTCTGACATCAGCTTGGCTTTTCTTAGGAACTGAAAGAGAAGTTGCCAAACAGAATAGGTTTTGTATATCCTAACCCCTATTCTGGAGAGAATTAATGGACTGAGTCTGAAAGCCAAAAGCCTCAGATTTGTTTGGGTTAATCAATGCCAGAAATTGTTGGCGGGAGAAGGATAAAGATGATCTCTCACAGTTGAAAGAGTACGTCAGTGTGGCAAGCGTTAGGAAGGTAACACATCTTAATTGCAACCGAACAACACACTGGCTTTCACAAAAAGGCACTGCTGGACAGGATAGATTATCTTATTCCAAGTTTGAAGTTTGAAAAAATTTTGGAGTGGTTAACTACAGCAAAAGGAACAAGTGCAATGAAGTGTGCACAGGAGGAGTAGGAGTAAAAACCCATATAAATATTCTGCACATAAAATGCAATATCATGGCACAAATTCAAGCTAGAGGTGGAAAGCAAAACAGCACTGATTTTTTTGTCCCATGAAAAGCTAACACAGAGTGCCAGCAAAGTGCTTTAGACTACTCTAACTTACTCTGTTCCAATATATGCAGGCATTAGCAAGGCTCAGTGGCTCAACAGTACTTGCTTATACTGCTCAATGCATTGCCTGCATTTGTCTTACACCTGCCCAGAGTAGTTAATTTAGAACTCAGAATAAATAAAAAAAAATTATGTTCAGTGCCTTAAGAAAGGCTACGTTGTAATCACTAACAACCAAAAAACAACAGGGTTGGTGCATGATCTTGCACAAAACATTTATATTGGTACACAATCATCCTACATGCATCTGATACTTACCCATATTTGTTAACAGATAAAAAAAAGAATTAACTGCAGGTTTGCAAGTAGGGTTCAAAAGAGGTTGTATGCAAGAGGATGGAGTCAATGTTTGATGGAGTCAAACTAGTCGGTAAAGAGTTTTATTGTATACAATAAAAGTATATTACATAAAGACATTGTGTTGCTGCATATTGCCTGATATGAATGATACACACAGCCTTATTAGATCAGGCAAAAGATACTAACCTGAAAAAAGCATTAATTCTCATCAATTATACTAAGAGAGCTAAATTTATTATAGGGATAATTAGAAAAGACAATAGAGAGCAAAAAAACCATTTCCAGCCTGTATTATTCTATATATATACACCTTTGTGAGGAGTATTCATACCTCATTTAAAAAGAATGCTTATTAATCTGAGATTAATTCAGTACAGTGATGAACATGAATAATATAACAAAACCTTTTTAAACTTTTCTGTATTTATCTTCTCATGCATTGCATTTGGGACAGGCAACATACTGGGCCAATATTTAAATGACCTCCCAAAAGGTTAAATAGTGTATTTTTTCAGTTACAGGAGTTGAATGTTTAGTAGCACAGTGTGATGGTTTTTTTCTCTTCATTAATCACAGAATATGCTGATTTGGAAGGGACCCACAAGGATCATTGAGTTCAACTCCCTGCCCTGTAGATCACCATTCCCAAGAGTCACACCATGTGCCTAAGAGCATTGTCCAAACGCTTCCTGAATTCTGTCAGGCTTGGTGCTGTGGCCACTTCCTAGGGAGCCTGTTCCAGCGCCCAGCCACCCTCTGGGTGAAGAACCTTTTTCTAATATCCAACCTAAACCTCCCCTAACACAACTTCAGGCCATTCCCTCGGGTCAATTACTGCTATCATTATCGAGGATGTCTTCATTGCATAAGCAACTGGAAATCAAGTTTCCTGTTCTCCAGGCGAGTTGCTTTGCCAGCTCCACTCAAAGCTCAGGCTGTGGGCTGCCAGCAGCAGGCCCTACCTGTCCTCCCCAGCAGGCTGCCCGGCCTGCCCCGGCACCGCCAGAGCCCTTGGGATCCCTCAAAGCCAGGAGTGCAATGGAAAGAACTGTCCCCTGGGCCGGGGAGGGCCCTCCGGAGCAGCACAGCCTGGGGTTGGTGCGCCTCCCCTTCGCCCATCCAGCCCCCACAGCAAGGAGCAGGAGCCCTCAGGCTCGCCCAGCCCTGCTCCGTGCCACTGGGTGCACCCGGGGGTGCCCAGGGCTAGGCCAGGGCCCCTCTCCTGCCACACGCCTCAATCCAAAGCCACGCCAAGAGCGTGCCAATGGTAAAGCATTTGGCTGAGGAGACACAATGGTTCCACTTGTCCCCTCTTGCTTTCCCAAGCCTTACTTTGGTCAGAGCACTCCTCTACCTGATACACACCACCAGCAGTACTGATCCTGCCAAAAGGATTATAAAATCAGAGATCACCTTTAAAGAACTACAGTGCTTAAAGACGGCAGCTGGAAGGCCAATACTGGGGATCTCTCTGAATCCCAGTGAAGTATCACTTCTGCTGTCCAGAACTGGGCGTTCCAGCCAACGCCAGCACATGTGGGAAGACAAAAGCATTCAAAGGCAGAGATCTTGGGCTGTGAGCTACCAAAGTGACCCTCCACCTCCAACCTTACCTCAGGAAAATGGCATTACAGCCACAGCATGCAAGCCTGCTTACACACAACACCCCATGTGGGCTGACACACAGTAGAACAGAATTCTTGCATCCAAACCAGACATCTCATCATGTATTTTTCATGTATCTTCTCCTGTTCCGTTTGAAAGAATTAGTGACTTTGCAGTGTGGTGCGAAAGAGTTAAAATTTGGTTTTGATGAAAGGTTAAGGAGAAAAAACCCCAGGCTGTCAAGCAGAAAGCAATTCCAAACATTTCAAAATAAATGCAGAAATTTTAGCATAACCTGTTTGGGTTTTCCCCCAATAGAGGAAGGTCTGAAGGAAAAAGACAATGCATTTTCGTTTTTTTGGATCTTTTTTATTCAAAAGTTTTCAAAGAAATAAAACAGAAAAAGCTAACAATCTAATCAAATTTACAGTTCAAAAATGTCTTTTGGCGTTTAACAACAAGTCCTAGGAAACAAAACTACAGAGTTATCTTGAACCGGACAAATAAGTTACCACTGGCAAGTTTGTGGCACTAGTAAAACAAAAATAAAAAATTAACTCTCTTGATCATATAGATATCTCTATGAAAATCTTTTTTTTTTTCAATCTGTACAAAAGGTCTTTCTTCATAAATTAATTTTTTATAATTTAATGGCTGTCTACTATGTGATGTTTAAGTAACTGATTATTTCTTTATGTACAGAGGTTAAATTTCCCAAATCTTACCCAGACAATGAGTATGGCACTTAGTTCAGACATTTCTGGCAGCAACTCTTCCCTCCCTCTAACACAGCTATCATACTGCAGTTTTTAATTAATGCAAAAATAGCAAGTAGTGAGAGATCCAGGTTTGGAAAGTTACCAAATACAGGCAAGGTGCTGCAGGAAGTCTGGACTTTTACAAAGCAGTAATATTCCAGGGAGCATAGAACCAATAATACCACAACTTTTTAAAAAAAGAAAAAACAAAAACACATCTCTTATGACTATGCATTTCACTAGAATCTACACTTCTCAGAGCAGCAATTTACTTTTGAAACTATGAAATGTCACCGACATCTATACTCCAATAATCACACAAAATTTAAAAACTAAAAAATACTTGAAAGAAACAACTGCTTAGCCCTAGCTCCCGAGCTAGGATGATTTGGTCTGTGGAAACAGGGAGGGCCAGCAACCTGTCCCAATACAAAAGGAAATAAACTTTGAGGTAGATAACTGATCATATACAGCTGACCAGAGAAGTACACAGTTTTGGAAGACAACTTAATTTATCATTCAATTTAAAACATATGCAATTGTAATAAAAAGCTTTAGTAGCAGTGAAATATCTAATATGAGAAGTACAAATAACTGTGTATTTATGAATCAGGAATTTCATAGTTTCAAAATTGGTTTTCTTTACACTTAACACTTGTAGTGATGATGTAAAGTGTGGCACTGCTTGGATCCAAGTCTTCCTTCATGCTTTTGTGTCCATACATCAATTAAAATTATAAAACCTAAATGCAAATGTACAAAAAAGGCACATTCTCTTAACCGCAAACTGGTCCGGCAAAAATAAAGAGTACAGAAGACGCAATGCTGAGACAAATCAGAATTATTGGTTACTGGCTCTTTGTTCTTTGGTAAAGTTACCTTTTAAAAGTGCCAAGTCTTTTTACTTTTATTTACCTACTATAGAGAGCTAGTACCCAATCAATTATGCTTCTACTTAAATCTCAGCATATGTTTGAAAATGAGTCCTTTAGCTTTTGCCATTTTGCTGTAATAGCAACTTTTTTGTTTGCTAAGTCTCAGCATAATCCTCATCCTAAAGCACTATCATTAGTATAAAGGAAGGACAAAAACATTCGGTGATATCTCCACCCCAAACTCCCTACTCTACCTATGCTAAAACTAGAACATCAAGTTAGTTTCTGAAAAAAGGCAAAAAAAGACTTTACATTGCATCATACAGCAGAGTTCCTAAGTCATTCAAACTACCAGAGGGAACTATTGGCATATGGCCTTACAAACAATTTATACTATTAAAATTTCCCCAGTCAGAAAATGTGTTTCACACAAAACATTTTTTCCCCTCTTGCATTTCACTACCTTACATATTATGTGAAAAAATCATTAAAAACACTTACTACACATTAAAAAAGCCAAATTTTCAGCAATTTTTATTGACTACCTTTAAAAGCCCTATGCTGCTGTTTTACAAGGCATAATAGACCAGCTCATTTGGTCAAAGCATTCTACACCATTAGTTTGGACTACTTACTGAAACAGCTACAGCATTGAAAGATTTAAGGCAAATTGGAATTTATAGAAAAGGATAAGACACTTCACACTACATTAAAAGAAAAACAGAAAGCTATGAGACCAGACACTATAACTGCAACACTGCACTAAAGCAACACTCACACACTGCAAGCACAGAACATCATCTTAGATGTTTTACTATTTTAAACTTCAGAAAATCCATTTCATACAAAAAAAAAAAAAGATAAAAGAAACAAACAAAATAAAAATAAACTAAAACACAAATTCTGTCATGCACATGAATAAGTCTTTGTGGTCATCTGTGCATACCCAGAAATTTGAAGGTTTTTTTTTTTTGCGTCATAACACTTGATAAAAACTTTTTTTTTACTAAAATAAACCTGTTCATGGGAACAGCTACTAGATGAATTTAAGGTTTTTCTTATGCACCTTATAGAACTTATAGCAAAAATAGTTTTAGTTGATTTCATTATAAATAACATTTTCAAGAACCTGTGCAAAACTGTCAATAATTCCTAAAGCACAACTGATCAGTAAAATCCATGATTGTTTCAGCCTTTGCACCCTTCTCCAGGCCAGGTCAACACTGGACATCTGTAACACAGAAAGGTCAGAGCTAGAGTGGAGTTACAATCACATGCTTTTTTTCTAACGTAGCTGTCCACAAAACTATCTAATTTCCTATTTCGGACAGCTGTGAGAGGAGCAAATGACCCTGAGTATAAAGCGGGGAAGTAACACGGGCGGCACTGCAGGTGCTCGGCCCTTCCCAGGGTGAGGCTCTCCACCAGGACAGAGCCCGCGCTGCATTTCCCCCTCAGCACACAGAGCTCCCACGGGGGAACTGTGAGGCTGCGCTCAAAGCTCTTCCCTTCTTTGCTGTTTTGTTGTTGTTCCTTTTCATCAACCAAAAGTGGTTGACTGTGCTACTCCTCTGGCATCTCCAAGGCTTTTGATCTCTGGAAAAGGAACAATAACTTTCTTTTGGTGCAGCCTCAGGGAGGCTACCTACAACAACTAAAACAGATAAAGCTACTGTGTGCCTCCCTGATGGTAATAATGAACAGCAAGTCAGGTGAACGCTCATCAAATTTGAAGGCAGACTTTACAATGCGCTGGCTTATATTGCCACACGGGTTTAAAAAAATACGCAGCTAATGACAAAAAGTTTAGACAATTTTTTAATTTTTCAAAGCAAGGCAAAGTTTGGTATTTTAAGGCTTGTACATTTGTAGGTGCATATAAATCAGGTTTGGTTTGGTTTTTTTCAAGTTCCTTTGACTATTTTTCACATAGGAGCAACTTTTTGAAAAGAAGCTATAAAGTTATTAAATGTAGCTGCCAGAGGAAAGACACTGTGTATTTCTGATTGACTGCATCCACTCATGCAAATGTGCTAGCTGTAATTTACCCCTCGAATATGGGAATATGGATACTGACTTTAAATAGGACATTCCCAAAAGTGCTGCATGTGCATTTAAAAAGAAGTTGCAGCTTGACAAAAGTGACAAAGCCACAACAATCAAGAGACTGCAGTGTTCCCTGTATTTAGGGCATGAAATAACTGTTGATTCCCTCCCTTCACCTGTCTGAAACACGACAAGTACCAGCATGTTCCAGGGACAGAAATACCAAATGCCATGCTCTGAGGCTGAAATCAGCTGGGTAATATTAACCTTGCCCACGTGCCCACTGCTACAGCCTCTGCTGACACAGATCTCACTTGCTCCTACTGCATATAAATACGGTGCTTCTCTGAAGAATAAAGTAAGTGGATAACTGACTTACAGCAAGCACACAGAATTGCTCACAGAGCTTGGAATTCTACACAGAGTCATCAATAACAAATGTGTCTCAGATGGCAACAACTCATCCTTTCAGGAGACTTAAGGCTGTTCCTCCTGCCTGGCCTCAGTCTATGGGGAAAGATACTGACAGGCTGGGAGAGAGAGGCAGGATGGGGATGTGACATGCAGGATTACGCTTCACTGGCTACCACGGATCTCTATTGGTAAGGAGGTTTTACATGCCCACAGGGAAGACTTAAGGCAAAACAACTAATTCCTTGAAAAGCGGTTAACACCAGGCAACAGCCTTGGCATGGGAAACGTGCAGGAGTCATGATTTTAACAGGAGGAGATGGATAATGAGAAGAGCCTGTGGTTTTGCTTTCTGCCTGCCCTGGAAGCAAATCAAGGATGTGGGCTTCCTCTAGATGCCAGCATTTGGCCCGATTACAGGAATAACACAGGTCATATGCTGTGCTACACAGGCTCTGCCATCTGTTGAATTCACCAAGTTTCCCCATTGGTTTGTTTCTATCTTTCCATATAAGAAGCTGTTATGCCAATAATGGGGATGAGAGCACTGTTGTCAAACAGCACAGCTGACCTGCAGGATCAAAGCTAATGCCAAGATGTGTGCTTTGTTGGATCAATACATTTTCGAGAGATATCACACAACGGTAGCACATAACTGATTTTAATTTTTCTGTATCAAATAAATGCCACAAAGGCTGTAGAAAAACCTTTCTAACATGGCCTCCTAGCACATGATTGCAGATGAATGAAATTTTTCAGTGTGAGGTCTTAAGAAATATGATGTAAAAAGTAATGTAGCCAGGTCGTCCAGCTTTCAAAGCACTCAAAAAAAAAAAAAAAAAGACAAGTTAAGGAAGAACTAAATTCCAGAACTTTAAAAAATGGATCACGGAAAAGGGAGCAGTTAGTGCAAGTAACACTGTCAGGACGGAAATGTACAGAAAGCAAAACAATTTTGTATGGAGTAAGTGCCGGTAAAGCTAATCATTTGCTAGTAAAGAAGGCCATGCAAGCAGAACCAGATGAAACCTGGAATAGGAAAGTAAAACTCTGGAATTAGAGCCAAACGAGGACATGGATTAAAGATTAATTGACAAAATTCTGCACCAAACTGCTTTTTCCTAGAAAAAAGGGAAGTCTTCAGGAGAAAAGGTCAGCAAGGTTTTCTACCAGACTGCCTCCCTGCCCGTGGTCTGTAAGTCAGCCACAAAGCTGCTTCTAATCTTACATGTACCACAAAACTAGAGCATGATATGTTGATCAGTACAGTTCCCTTTAGCATTTTGATTCTTGTATTTTTTGCATTAATTCATTGTTGTTCTGTATACAGCATGCTGCTAAAATGAACAAATTAAAATCCAACATAATCCAGTTATGGTACAGAGAAATTATTGAAACAATATTACTCAGAATTCATTAATTCACTTCTGGATCCCATGTTTCCTTCCCTGGCTTTTGACTCTGGCCAAGTTCAAGTCAGCTTCACTGTCCACAGTTATCATCATCAGTATTATTTATATGACCAAAAAAAAAGTTCAATACAGAGTACTGTAACTTATGAAATAAAGCATCTTTGAATTCACATCTTTCATGAGACAGGATGAGCCCCTACCTCACAGTTACTTATTTTGCTGATACGTATATGGAGAATGGTCACTGGATGTCTCTACTGTAACCTGTTGCTGACCACTGGCTTCCTGCAAATAAAAAGGAAGGCAAGCCATGAGACAAAAAAATCAAGCAGCATCACCTGCAATCTGTATTTCCACTTGACTCATACCAATAACAGTCTTCAAATCTAAAATCTTCACCACATTTCACAAGTGAGGTATACCAAATCTGAAGTGTTAACTTTACCATGATTAATATTCCAGCAAACAGAGAAATTAAATGATCATGCAGATTTTGTACTTCCTCAGATGCTTTGATGCTAATGAAAAAAAACCCTCAAAATTTTGACATTATAGAAATAAATAAAGAGAGCAAATCACTGCTAGAATATTTTCTAACTATAGATGTAAAAGAGCATTCTGTCCCTCTCTTTTGGAAGGGGAGGGAGAAGAATGAGATCTACTTACCACACAAACACTATGAATACTGTGATGGGATTGGCACTAGACAACACAAAGAATTGTAGATGGGACTTTGCACCAGGCTCCCCAGAAACCAGGCAATTAATTCAGCTGAGAGCGCTCTGGTAGACAGAGCAATCAGGTAATTACCAAAAGAACTTCTCTGATCTACATGGGCAGATGCACCAAAATGAATCAAACAAATTCTGGAGTTTCTGGATAAACAGACTTTGAAATGAAGTGCTTTTTCTTACAGGCTCTGAAGAGTCTGTCTGGCACTCAATTTGAATACATGAGCTGCAGCGTGCCTTGTCTAGCTCCTCTGTTAAAGAAGTACTGACCTATGAAAGGGTGTAAGGTAAGCCAAAGTAGTAGATAAATTATTTAGTTTAATTATGTTATGCTCTTGAACAAAAGTAATAAATCCCTCTTCGATGGAGAGATTTATTAGCCAAACATGCACAGTATCCTGAGATGCCAGGATCAAATCAGGATTCTTTGCAAAAAGCAACAATCAAGGTCTGCTGGCAGATAATTCTGTACACAGGTAAACTAAGTGAAAGATCTAAACTACAATACACCCACTGGTTTGCTACTATTGGAGTTAAGTTTGACAAAACATAGGGTTTTCCTGAGCTATGCTCATAGAGAAGATTGCTCCGGGTGCTGTACTGCCATAAGTACAGGTAATTCTTTGTTGTAATACTGGCTATATTAGTTGAGAATAATGACATTTTATAGTTTTAATACATGTGGCATTCACAGTACATTCACAGTTACAATATCTGCCTTTGAGCAGCAATTTTCCCTGGGAAAAAAATTCATATTCATATTTCTTATCTCTGGTCTTTTAAAAAATATACTGACCTCAACAGGAACTGCTGCTGTCTGGACATGTGTGTACTGGGGGATGTAGGCTCCTTGCATAGCTGTTGTGGCTGGCATGTACTAGAAAGACAGAGTCCATTACATTGAGTTAAAGCCCAATAGAAGTGTAAAAGTATTCAAAATACCTGTCATGGTACTGTTTAACAGATATTGACTGTTTCCCTAAAGCAATATACATGAGAGAAAGACTTTTGTGTCTGAAATCAATAGGCTTCCCAGAAAAGTCATGTATCTATTTTGAGAAAATTCAAATTTAGACTTCAAAGACTATGTAAAGGACTCTTCCTTCTCTGTTAACCCCAGTCATCATATTTTCTTTTTTTAACCCAATCTGGTCAGAAAATAAGGGTTTTGCAGTTTAGAAGCAAGACTGAATCTCTTCTGATTTAACTTCTGTTCCACACTTTAGGGGTTAGAGTTGAAGAAAGGAATAAAAAAGCTAAGTAATTTTAATCTTTTTGATGCAACTCTGAAGTTACGTCCTGGATTCCTTTCATTTTTTATGGTCTATTTTTATTTACTCATTTCCAATTCCTGATCAGTTAATAGACTGAATAAAAGCTGCTGAATATAATTTTAAAATGGAGACAGCTTCTAATAATTTACTGGACATAAGATGACTTATAGGATTACTTTTTCCCACATGCAAGCTGCACAGAGATACTGTGATCTACATGCAGTATTTTCTGCTTGGGTAATTTCTATTTTGTATCAAATCGCTACATACTGTTCCAGTACTGCCTAATGAAAGATGACTCATCTGCTGTGTCAGAGGGCTTATCATTGATGCAGGCTGTAGTGACATGGTGTGGTCCATGGAGGGAGTCAGAACAGCACCCTGTTAAAACAGAGAAACAAAGAAATGGTTACAGCACTCAGAGTTAATTTAATTTTTGATTTGTGAGTCTAAGTATGGACTGTCCTGAGGGGACGTAGCACAAGAGCTCTCCTTAATCCCAGGCAGTGACTCAAAAAGCAGGTCTGGGGCATTCTGAGTATTTTACTTGGGCATCTGTAGATACTGAAGGTGGAAGACTTGCTTTAACTTCCTGTTGTACATTCAACTGATGTGCAACACCCTTGAGAGACCTGCTGAAAATGCTTTGTAAAGTATGAGTTTAACCAGATGCTGACTTGAAAGCAAAAATTTGCACATGGTACCTGGTACAGATTCACTTAGCTTAAGCTTTGGAATTTCATGCTTTAGGAAGAAACTTTTATCTCATCTTTAGGAATGGCGGCTTTGGAGGAGGAACATTTGTGTTCCCACCCATCACACGCGATGCTCGCACACGAGACAGATGCCCTACTTAGTGGCTGCTTTCATTAGCACACACATTGCAGAAGAGTGACTTAGCAATGCTGTTCTTTGTCTAAATACCAGCTGCTCTTGATGACATTTCTATTGCTTCTGTATCATTTTGTTAAGATCATAAAAATTATACTCTAAACTTTTAAACACTTTAGATTGCTAAATATGGAGGGCACTCTCATAAAGGTTTTCAGAGTTAACTGAAATGGAAGATTATCAAGAAATTTCATTTTACCAATCATGTTCCACAAAAACACATTTCCAAATACTTTGTATGACTTATGTTTGCAGAAGGAGTTGATTAAAATTAATGGAGGCTCAAAACTAACAGAAATAATTGCAGTGTACTGAAAGAAAGTATTTTGAATCAATAAGTAATCCTTAAAAAGGAAAAAAAAAGAAGTGTAGAATATACTTGGAAAAACAACCATGTGATCAGTGTAGATGAAATGAGTCACAGGCACATCAAACACTGAAAGAATTTCCTGTCTGTAGACTGCAGGCTTCTCTGAAAAGCAAATGAGCAAGACAGCACCCGTCTGCACAGGCCAAAACTGAACTTCAGTCTAGAATCTAGGTCTTTATCTTCTACTGTGAAATCTCATCTTGTGCACCTGTGAAACGAATACACCTAAACTAATACACCATTATAACATATCAACTCTTGTCGCTCACAGCATTATTTGCAGGATGTCGTTTTATGAAAATCTGTGTTGATAGAAAAGGAAGTTAAAACCTGCCCTGTGTATGTGTATTTAACATCAAAAAACCACAAATACAACAACAATTAAGTGTGTGAGAGGGTGTTGTGGTTCAACATCACCTTCTCTGCATGCCCAATAAGAAGAAAATGTTCTGTCAAAAAATATACATTTGATAATCTCCATGGAGAGCTTAATAAAGTCAAGACAAAATCCTTGCTATATCTGGAAACAGACCAGTTTGTTAACTATGGGAGTGCATATATGAAAGTGCCTGTTATTATGAGTAATGTTCATCTCAAGAAACCCAGTAAGTCTCAGATGTAATGGTACTTAATTGGCAAATGCCACAGACAAGAAGCAAAATATCACGGGAGAGCAGAGATTAGAATGCCTGACAGTCTGGTACAGATGCCATAGCCAAAAGTGTAAGGAGACCAGCATTACTCATGAGTGGTGAAGCCAGAACAAGCTATGCAGGTTTTCTCAAGTGAGTGCCCATAATGTCATTCATATCACTACAGCCATCCATCTTTTACAAATTATCCAGTCTGAAGTATTGCAGACCTTTTCTAAAACACTGTGTCTCCAATTTCAGCTCCTGAAAGGTAAACAGTATGTAAAATATTTGGTATTTGCAAAGTGCTTTCCATTTAAAGTAAAATAAAATAAAACCAAAAAACCAACACCACTAAGTTTCCTTTTGGAAATTTTCTCTAATGGTCCTCATCACACTGATAGTCTGAAGGTAGCCTTCTTTTTTTTCTTAATAAAATGAGGCCCCAGTTCAGGTTACTGTCTTTGTTTTGCTTTTAATTTTGATCCATGGAAGTAATTGACAGGAATTGACATACTTCCTGTTGTTTAAAGTACGTAAAGTGTTTATATAATAGATAAACACAACAATGGAGAAGCATAAAAACTTACTGGGTGCTGCATTATATATGGTTGAGGCTGCATCCAAGAAGGACTCTGAACCTAGAACAAAAATTGGCATTTTATTTTTCATTTTACACATTCTTGGAATACTCCAACTTAGATATATGGTAAAAATTTAAATCATGTTAACATGCCTCCTCCCTTATTTATTGATTTTTTAATCCAACTTAATCCAACACTGTACCCTCTGTGGAACAACATTGATTTTTAGGAAAAATGTATTCATTGTAATCTGTAAATCAGAGAAAAGACAGTGCATATATCACATACACCTTTCAGAAAAAAAGAAAGTTTTTAGTGCAGGTTTCAGAAACTTTATCAAGTACAATGAAAGGGGTCAAATAGATGAATGGCAAATTTCTGCTATGTTGAAAAAGGAAGCTCCTTATGGCTCAGAAATTCAGTTGCGGAAAAGCAATTGGGATCTCAGAAGGAATAGCACCATTTGCATACTAGCGTGACCTGAATAAAATAAATTATTGTATTTTCACAACTGAAAAAAAGTATCAGGAATTCTGCTGTAATTTTGTTCCAGGTCAAAGGAGATTTAGGAGAACTGTTGAGACACTGTGGTGTGTTCTTCCCAAAGCACAGGAAGAGGAAGAGGTTCTGATGAGAGTCCCTGCTCTTGCAACAAGCACATTTTCTCTCCAAAAGCAGTGACTGCCCAAATACTTCAGTTGCAGTAGAATGCATAACTTTGCATGACAAAGTGAATTATAAAAACAGAAACGAACAGGTTATATTGTTATCCTGGTTAAAAAGAGCTGGTTGCAACAGCTCTTCAAAAACGTGTGCTGCAAGAAATACAAGGACAAAAATGTTTCCTCCCCATCTGCTGTAGGTGTGTAGGGTAAGGCAGGAATCTGACCTGCACCACACACAGAGCAGGCTCACCACTGCTGCTGGACATTTAAAGTCCTCTAAATGCCTCCACTATCATTCCCAGCGTCCTGTGAACAGGAGAGGTAAAAACATAGCCTTGAAAAAAATCAGGGTGAGGTATTTTCTGGAAGATGGAAATATTTCTGGCCTCCTTTTCGTACTTACTTTCAAAACAGAGTTGCTGGGTTTTTTTTGTTTTGTTTTGTTTTTCAGTCAGGAAAAGAGCAAACAGGAGTTCAAAAATGGAATGGAAAAGACTGAAACACTCCTTTTCCTCAGGCAAAATCTTAATGGCAAAAATACCGGTGCAGCCTGACTAAAGCTTTGGCTAATCTCACACTATGATAGCAACTGGCTCAGCACAGTCATTTGGGTGTACAGGGGTTGCAGAAACAAACACTAGGCAAAACTTTATTAAATTTGTTTACCTGAATAAGAATAAATCTAGGAGCAGGTTATACCATGCCTCAAAGGAAAAAAAAACCAAAAACTGTGCTTGTGTGATACTGTCCTGTTGTGTAGTAGACAGAAAGCTGCAGGTTTCAGTGAGAAGGGATCAGTAATGATGATGTGACAAATTGTGAAACCCTTCTGGCCAAGAACCTCCTTCCTCTCCAATACAGAATACTTTAATTTCATTTTCAATTACAATTACTGTGTCACTTCAAGCATAATGACATTAATAACTCCATCCACAATAATTTCAGCTCCATGCCATGTACACTGAAATACTGGTAACTACATTTCTGGAAACATAATGGATTGTGGTCTGCCTATCTCAATAAGCCAAAAAAATAATACTGTATTGCTAAGTAGTATGTTTCCATGCCAACTTCGAATTTTCACTTGGATTCTGAATATTAGAGAATCTTATATTGATAAATAATTTATATTTTAAGAAAGAATAGCAGTTAATTTTATTGAAATATTTTCCTGTGTAAGAACTTACTGTAATTTCTGAAGTAATGCAGTACCAAGCAGAATGATTCAGTATACTGAAAAATACAGTCTAGCACTGTCTGCCAAGAGCAAACATTGTGTTGCATAAGTCACCTCGGAAATGAATATAAAAACAATCCAGCTGCCCTTCACACCAGAGAACACTGTTTTAACTCCTACACAACACTTTGCTCATGCAAGAGGGCATTAGATCTCCAGACTAATATTACACAATTCTCCCTCATCCTCCTCACTTGGAATTGAAGGCTACATGGAAATCTCTGCAAGAGACAGTGGATGCAATGGCCCACAGCGCCTCTGTTAGCCTTCTGCCCCCCTTCCCATACCCGTCTGTATTCATTCACACACACAGCACATTAGAAAGCTCAGCCTGTCTCTCTCACTAGAAAGCAAATAGCCTCTTCTCCCTCCCCTGACACCTAGAGGTAAGAATTTTCTAAGTTTAATTAGTTTGGGTTATTTATGACCTGAATTACTGCTGTTTTCTCCACCTATGTGTAAACAGTAAAATTCCAAAATAGCTCATCATTTAGCGTACACTGGCATAATTGGCATGTCTCAAGTAGTAATTACAGAGCACACATCTGAGACTGCCATATCAGTTGTATTTAAAGCAAGTTGTTTGTAAACTGAAATGTACAATGGCCTAAAATCGAGGATTCCTCAGAGATCTATATCAAAATGCTGAAACTGTTGCATATAATTTCCCAATGTGTTGAATTGTATATCAATATCCCTTGTGAGGACTCAAGACAGCACCTATCAAAATCCCTCTTCAGAAAGTTTTGGACCAAAAATGTCCACAATTTATGTTTAATTTATTGTTCAAAATAAAGTAACCTTTGGTTTAAAAATACTGTCCTAGGCTATTAAATGCTTTATCCTAACATAAAAACACTGAATTTGTCTGCTAAAGTAATTTGAACTCTGAGCTCTTTTTTTCAATTTTCCTTCTCCAATTCAAGAATGTTTCTGTACCCTTCTTAGTTCAAATAAGATATTATTGTTGGGCTTTCTGAGAAAAAAAAATAGAGGAAAGCTCAAAATGCATGTAAAAACATCTTCACAAATGAATTTAATTAAACCAAAAAAGGTTTTAAATAAAGAATAATTACTTCAGATATACTGGTGACATTAAAAGAATTTGACTGAGAGAAAAATGAAAAATCTCCCATGCAATGCAGAGGTGGCTACAAATCCCTCAGCCATCAGAACAAGTTGGAGACTTGTTTTGCAAGACACCAGGATCTCATTAAATTGCTGTGCTTCCTGAAACACACACTCAGGTTTTCAGGCTGTCACTTTCATGCTGTACAGCACAAGGAGGCCACTGCATTAAAATGGAGCATTATTGGAGACTTCATAAAACCAGATGTAACAATTGATACATAAACATAAGCTCTAATGAACCATTTCAGCTACCAAGTTCTAAATACAAACCTGGTATGTAGAAACTGGAGACGCAATATACGGCGTAATAGATGTCTGAGTGATCATTCTGTTTGCTGTAATACTGTAGGGTGATGGATAAAATCTAGAAAATGCAGAAATATTTATTAAATGCTAGTTCTGTGCATCTTTCATAATGCAAACATTTTTTTTTCTTACTGTGCTATTACTCAACATACCCATTTTGTAAAGCAGCTGTGGTTGGATCATATGTGAGTGTCATTCCAGCCTTTAAAAAAAAAAGTGGAAAAGAAAGAGTTGACAAAATTAATTTTAATTGTAAATTATTTCTCTTATACTTTCTTTGTCTCATTTTTTACTGAAGATTTGTATTGAAATAATTTATTACCAAAACTTGCGGAAAGGTTAATTGACAGAAGTAATTATACAGTGCAGAGAATCAGCAATATTGATTGTGAATACAAGTTTCCATGTTTCCATCATGAGGAACAAAATGCAATTTATAAACACCTGGCTAAAAGAACATGTGTGTGTTTGAGATTCAGGGCAGGCAGATGATTAGTTAGGGTGTTGCCTACAATATAAGAACTACAAGAATGAATGGGGAGTGCAGTTTTTCAGAAGGCACATTTGAATTTTCCTGTCTAATATAAATAAAATGTCTAGGTTTGCTAACCACAGTAAGTCTATGAAACCATTATCTTGAACATTAAAGATTAAAACAACTGTTGACTAAAAATAATAATGCTGCATGGCACTGGTATACTATTTTAATCTTGTGAAAGTGATGTGCATTTTAGTGTTGCATAGATCAAAGGATTATTTACTGCATGTGAGCATAGTTCAATAATATGAGAAAGCTGAAGTTTATATTATGACCAAGTTGAAGGAGATTTTATTGTTCACTTTGATGAGATAGGACTCAGCATTTCACATTTTGCCTTTTCGCCTCAGAAGAAAGACACAGTGAAGTATTTTTTTTATAGAGACACAAACTGTCAGGTAAGAGTTGCTTCCACATTTTTAATATGCCAAAGACCCAAGCCAAGAAGTCTCAATGCCTATCATTTTCCTAAGAATTCATTACTGCACACCCACACTAAAGCTTGAAGGGAGGACTTACAAGTCTCACCTCGCCTTCTCTGTGCCACGCTCTCCCATTCTGTATGTATTTATTCTGATTCTGTCTCTTCTTCTGTCCTCCATCAGCAAACTTGCACAATAAAGGTTCTGCAGGAACTGAGAAGCAAGAAAAAAAATTAGTTGAAGTAGCATTCATACACAGGTGTTCAACTCTCCAAATGCGGTGTGGTTTTAAGTTATATTCCAAAAATGACAGTTAAATAACACAGAGCTCTACTACAGCATCAACAACCATTCAGCATAGCCCAAAGACAGCTGCCACACAGAAACAGAGCATCTGGAATGCCTTATATATTTGATTTTAAACTACTGCTGTAAAACTTGATGGAAAGAAACATGGTCTGTGCATCCTGAGTATGTGTCTCTTGGTCTGGGTTGAATAAGAACTGCCATCTGAATTCTGAGCTTTGTCTCTTTGGAAAGTATATCTAAAGAGAGTGGAGAAAAAAATCTGGCCAAAGGTCTATAACATATTCTCCCCACCCTTTGGAGGTTTCAGTAATGTCCCAAAACTTAAAAGTGTTTTACTCATCCCGAACAGGCAGAGCAGCTGGCATAGTACATCCACTTACTCTAGCTGGCAAGGGAGAGTGGGCATCTCTATCTCCTGACACCTTGCACTGAGAAAATGCCACAATTTTCCATTTTCATTTTATCTCTGCTCTATAAAGAACACACAATTCAACCAGAAATTCTTCAAGATTGTCCTTTTGGGTTTTTTTGCATACTGTCATGAAATAGCATCACCATACTTCATTATTTTTTATTGTTATTATTATTTTTTCTAACACAATCCTGACCATGACTTCAATTTTTAATGTCAGAATTGAAGGAGCAAAAAGGTTTGCATAGTATTCTTTCTTTCCCTGTTCCTAGCTTCCCCATTTCCAAGTACTTATGGCTGAAGCACAGCTCTGCTGCATCACACCACACCCTCCCTAATCACAGGGTGGAAGCACTGACTTGGATGCAAACGCTCCTCTGCCAATAATTCCTGACACATGAGCTGTCTAAGCTTTACCATGACACTCCTCCAGTCACTCTCTGTTTGGAAACATCTTCATGAGACATGGCTGGACCTGAAAACATACAAGTTTCCAAATGCAGAGTAAACACATGGGGTGGGATGGCCACCTGCAAAAAAACAACCCCAAGAAAAATTTTCAACAAAATCTATTAATATAACCATGGTGAGTGCTGATGTCTCATCACCCTGTCTGCATTTGCAAAAGATGATTGGTATTAAAAACCTCAGAGATGCATAACCTTGCAAAGAGCTAGACTTAAAACTTCGGCACAAAACAAGCAGTAATGGCCCAGTCATCTCTGGCTTTGGATGAGACATCTAAAACACTAGCCCTGGTTCAACAGGAAAAATACCCACTTCCTGCATGACACATCTTTTGACAGCCTTCTCTATAAAAAAGGGAGACAGAACTGGTGTGTGGTTCCCTGTCTCATCTCCAGCACTGACCACACAGGTCCGAGACCTGGACCTCTCCTACCTGTGCGCTGTTATACAGAGTGTCAGACTATAACACTAAACATGATAAGCAAATTAATTTAAAATGTATTATCCTTCAGAGAATGGTAATTAAAATCCTATAATCATAAAATAAACCAGGAAAATGTTAGGCCAATGACACTGGAAAAATATAGGAGTCCTATGGAAGATGGAGTAAATGAACAAGGAAATAACAGAAACCCTAAAGTAGGAGACAAACTGGAAAATATTGTCTTCAAAACCTTGCATTTCTCAGGGGATTTTTGGCATTCCCAAAATTGAGTTTTGCTTTGGAGTCTTCTATTATGTGAAGCAACTTCTGTTTCAACATATGTGGAGCAAAAAGGTACTATATCAATATGGTGATGATGATTTGATGTTGCTTTAAAAAAGCTATATCCAATAACCTTGGTCATAGCACACAGCATTTTAGTCCACATACAGTTCTGTTCAAATACGAGGAGGTAATCTCAGAATATGTTAGCCAATATGGATAAATTTATCAGGTTCTGGTCTGAAATTATTTTGATTGATTTTACACAGTGTGGAAAACAAGAATCCATTGGACACAGAGAGGTCCAAATATTGAAGTTAACTGACTTAAATGAAAAAAAAAGCTCTTCCCCAAGTTGAGTATCTTAGGCTACTTATACATTACTTCAAAAAATCTAGTTTTGTGAGAAGCATATGTGACTTCCAAAATAAGCACTATAAAATTTTGGATGAAATCAAAATTTCATTTCAAAATTCAATTTCTCTGGCATAAGAACAGTACAGAAAGACATCATAAAAAGGTTTCTAGCCTTGTCATTCTGTATTATAGCACTCACAGGTAGTAAATGCTTTATTTAAAGCTGCATTATGCTTTCATTAAAAATCCCTACAATGAATTGTAAAAAACTTTCCTGAATGCATTATTTGTGCTTGCATTACCCATCATTGTCTCAACATAAAGATCTTTTTTTAAAAAAAGAAGCAGAGTAAGCCCATCCAACTCTTTGAATAAAATATTCATAAAAACCTATTTTAAGAATAAATCTGAATTTTTGTCAGTAGATAACTCAAAACAGCTACATTTTAGATGAATAAACATCTTCTGTGTTGCATTGTAAAAATTCTCCAACAAATTAAAGACAAAGAAAAAATGGAGTAAGAATTATACACACGTACTGAATTTTGCATACATAATATCCAAAACCTGCGTCAGTGAAGAAACCCAAACATTTAAAAAGCTATCAATTTGTGATCTACTAGAAGTTAGTGCTCCATCTTACTGAACACAGATCCAGCCATGGTACCCCTTGTTTCTCTGACCTTCCACCTTCCTTTGCTCCTCACTAAACCCATTAAAGATGCCAAATGCTATGAATGCTCCAACTCACGCTAAAAAAACCCCATGCAGACCATCTACTTAATACCAGCAGCTGCTGCCAGCAGGCTGTACAGCACTTGCCTTCCCTAACTCTCCTTCAAGATCCGAATGCTGACAGGGGGGATGGCTCAACTGCAATTTTTGGCTGCTCTTCCATACACGTGACCTGAACAGTACCGTGTTCATTCCTGCAACAGCACAATGACCGACGGTCACCAGAGGGAGGGTCGTGAGAAGGAGACAAACCTTCTTGGGTTTATCTTGACCTACTGATCTCCCTCCCACCAAAGAATGGACATAGACCTTACTCTCTTCAAAATTCAATCTGAACATTATTTCTTCAGCTTGCCTTTTCTCATATTTTTCACGAATATGCAACATAGTCTCTTTCTTGCATAAAAGAACACACATATAATAGCTATGTATTTGAACAAAAAGCTCTAACAAGTCCTACAGACCAGTTAAGCAATCTTTTGTAGTACAGGAAGGAAGGGAGAGTTTTTTTTATTGTTTAATTGCTAGGAACTATGCAGGCCCAGTGATGAAGCAGATCATTAATCATTCAGTGACTTGCCTGCATGTGCAAGACAAAGGCAGAGTACAAATATTCAGAGCTGCATTCACAGCTGAGAGGTACCTGATGTAAAAGGCTACAACTTACATTGGAGTTAGGCTTTTGCAGCTAGGACACCACGTTTAATGTTTAACATGCCCACTCTTCTGACACCCAGTGCAAACCAACAGTGCCAATGGTTTGCAGGTGCCTGCTGAGCAGCAGCTATGGAAGGGATCTGTAACCACAAGCTTCCTGGCCCTCATCAGGTCAGGGCTGTACAATCTGGGTGTGGAAAGTGCTGACCATCTCCTCCTGCCCTGAATCACTCTCCTCTAGGGCTAATGTTTTTACGGAAGAGAGATGTAAATGTAATGTTAGTCCAGAGGGTAAATTCTTCCTTGTTGTAGACACTTTGTGCACATCTGTACATTAGAATTCCGTTTGTCTTTGTTCAGTGTCTACCCAAATTAGTACTAGGTGATACTATAAATGCAAGAACAAAACTGATGTTCTTTGTTGGACCTTGAGTTTACACCCTTGACTTTACATGGCTAATTTTATCAACTTTTCAATAAACTCTACTTTCAGTTACTGAAAAATCCAACAAAAGAGCTGAAAAATACTATTCCTTTAGTCAGTTTTCAATTAAACTGCATTTTTAGAGACTTTCATTACTTATTTTCTAGTGCAAAGCATATGGGACTTAATGAATTCTGACATTAAAATATCACTTGGATGATAGAGCAGGTCTGTACAGCTAGAAACTTTTGCCAAAGGCTGTGGGAATTAAAAAAAGAAATTGTGCAACCCAAGATCAGGGTAGCTTTATACGTTTAAGGAGAAATTAAATATTATACTCTTCACCATCCTAGTCTTTACTTAAATATAATGCTCAGGATTACATTGCTTTAATAATTTATACAAGTTTAATAATTTGTCACAGAAGGATATTTTGAGTCGTTCTAAGAAGCATTTTTCTCTTCTTTTCCTATGTTGCTTCTAAGCAACACTTAACTAAGCAACAATTGCAAAATATGGGAGTTAGAGCAGTAAAAGCCTCTAATTCACAGCTATCACAAAATATTTGGAGTTGATGACCCTTGTGGGTCCCTTCCAAGTCCAAATCATAAGTGAATGGCCCATACAGGGATCAAACCTGCAATGTTGGTGCCTTAGCACCATGCTCTGACCAGCTGAGCTAATCTCAGGGTCTTGATCAAAGGAATGAAATTTTTGCCCCTCTGCCTTCATTGTGAGAACCAGGAATAATATCCACACTGTCAGCCCTTGATACCCTGTAGCAGTGGTTTTCAGGCTGTGGTCCATGTGTTTTTTCTAAAGGATCTGTGAAAGACATTTGAAAGAAAACTTGAATTCATGGTCAAGCAGCTTACATTCACTAGAGCTCTTCAGTGCTGGGTACTTTGTAAAGGCGAGAAACTAGAAAACACACGAATATGACTGACAGAAGGCAGCTACTTCAGGGCTCCATTTTCACTCCTCCCTGCACAAGAAAGATGTCCAAGGCCAGATCATTTCAAACCATAGTGTGTATCATTCTTGGTGGACCTCTTCCTCTTCTTCGGCAGGAGCAGGGCTTTTACACACTCAATTTTCTCCCTAAAAGAGAATCTAAGCTACCAATATCTTTATCCTAAGTGGGAAGAGAGGGGTGGGTCATGGATAATTTTTGATTTTTGCATCATCACCATAACCAGCCATTCCTGAAGTAAAAATGGCATGGGATGCCCATCAAAAATGCTTTATACTTTACATCCATTAGACCAAAATCATCTAAGTTCTTTTTCAGTAAAAGAAATATTAAATAACTCATAAAGCCTATAGAACAGGCATAAAACTTCTGTAACTTTTTAACTTCTATATTTCTCATTTTAAATATAAGAGAGACAAATACACTCGGACTTACACATACCTTACATATTCTACAGCACAGCTGCTTTCGGTAATTATTTACATAACGGTTCTCATGTATCACCACACAGCTACATGCTACTGTGACTGGGAGGAGATGCCTTTGAAGATTTTGCCCAGATCATTTCTACAATCACTATGGATCCAACACAAGACCAAAAGCCAGTGAACACTGAGTGTCATCTTTAGAGGAGGAAGGCTAAGTGTGCTGCTGCTCTGCTCTCACTGCTCATCTATTTGCTCCTGGCTCTTTATACCAGTCTGGCCTGTTTCCTCCAATTCACATCATGACCCGTACATTTCACAAGAGAATAGAAAAGTTTAAATATTACATTCTTCACTGAAAACAATAGTTCTTTAATGAGGAGAGTGAAACTAAATGCAAAAGTTACTTTAAAATTACAGCAATCATATAATAGTTATATATCATAGTTGAGAAGATAATTAAGTATAAAAATTAAAGTTCTGAATTTGGTTTTCAGTGAAAAAATGGAGAGGAAATCACAATCCATAAAACTCATCCAACTAATACAATAACTTACATTAAAAAAGGACAAAGCCCAACAACAAACGGTGAAACTAATACATCACTTCTAGGAGTTTCAGGGTTATAACAACTTGAAGTGCATTTCGAATTGATTTCTGAGCTAACCTTTATTCTTTACTGAAAATAAACAAGGTCACACTAAATACTGAATATATTTCATTAAGCTAAATAAAGCCTGAACAGCCAGTTATATCTGGGTTTAGCTTCTCAGCATCATCAATGCCCAGACACTCACCTAACTCTGGAGTTGACCCTTTTGTGACCATCCTGTGTTAATCCCTGGCCTTCTCAGATTCTTAGAGGTTTTTTTCATTGTGTCTTCTCATGCTCCAGAGAAGGTTTCACTTATGCTTTCTATAATTGTTGAACCCATTCTTCCATTTAAGCCCAA
Organism: Donacobius atricapilla; assembly: GCA_013397315.1. Lineage (NCBI taxonomy): Eukaryota > Metazoa > Chordata > Aves > Passeriformes > Mimidae > Donacobius > Donacobius atricapilla. The sequence goes on along the minus strand of WBMY01007251.1, from coordinate 262,268 downwards.
ACGTAGTTAAAATAACAAAGCTGCATTACGAAAGCATGTTTTTGTTGAACAAATGTTCTTCCTCCCACACCTATTTCATTACAGGCCAATCTCTCCTACCCTCTTCATCCTGATATCAGTGTTTTTAGAGCCAGCTCCCTTTGCTGATTTCAGCCAAGTTTCTAGGACACAATGTTTTAATTTAAACACAGATCCAGTTTTATGATTTTGTTTTGCATGTGTTTGAACTTGATCCTTTATAATCCCAATGGTCACTAATCTATTTCAAAACAGTTTCCTAATCTTTGTTTGTTCAAGAGCTTTCCTACTACCATCCATTTTCTCTGTACAGGTAGTCCAAAATCACAGTTGCCTCATGACTCTGCCCCACTTTTTGGCAGACTGCTATAATGCATATGCTGAATTCTCTAATAACACTGCATTATTGGACAGCTGCTTGCTATGTGGTATGGAACTCTGGGGAAGAATTTGAACTCCATAAAAGCCTTTGTAAGCAGTAATGAAACTTCACAGCACCAGCACAGAAACACAGAGCTGAGGCTGTACCCTATACAACAAAAGTGAGGGTCTTTAAGAATGAAGGTTCTCACAACTTGGACCCTTATGCACCTGATCATTTGTGTCTTTTTCAGTATCATGGAAGGTGAGATCCATCTGACTTAACTGACTTTCAACCACTGGGAGTTGTCTCTGTCTGAGTGACTGATCTAGACACCCTTTGTAACCACAAGGACAGTCTCTGGAGGTGTGTTTTTCTTTGTCTGCTCTAGACAGGGAGCCTGGACAACTACTTTGCGAAGTAAGCATTACAAGTTCAAGCCTCTGAGGTGGATTACATCTTGAGACCCCCGTTTAACTTCCACTTTCGGAAAATGGAAAGTTCTGTGCAAATTTCTTGTCCCGAATTCATCACATTTTTATGTCAAATGTTTCATTCAGACTGCAAAAATCATTCCTACAATTCCATGCAGCAACTTTTTATTTCGACCTACACATAAGGATACAACTCCCGCTTCAGCAATGACCCACCGGAGACAGCGCATGATCAGCAATGACATGCTTGATGGCTCATTCAGAGAGAACAGGAGAATGCAAGTGAAAATAAAAATTAACAAAGTAAAAAAGCACTAATAGGAGCTTCTGGTACAGTTCTTTAATTACTGTCTGTGTACACGCAGGCAGGCTGTAACATTTTTACTAAATGTAATAAGGAAAAAATTATCACTAAAGTAACAAATGCAACAATGTGCTTAAATTTACCAAAACTTCGTAACAAAGTTTTAACTAAATAGTAACAGCAGCAATTAATCCCTGCGCAAAGGGTCTGGGAAAGCAAGGCTAGGGAAGTCAAAATACCGCATTAGATTAGTTTCGCTGAAGGGAGTGGTTTCCTGTGCTCTGAAGCATTTTCCATCCTTACAGCAGCACAGACTGCCTCAAACTGGAGCAATCTTTCAGGGATGAGGCATGTTGGGAGTTTTACTAAACAAGCCACATTCTTGTCTGCCTGCCGAGGGCGACTTTCCTCCTCCTCAGTGACAGGGTCTGGCTGCAGAGAATATTTCACCAGTGGGATGAAGGCAGCTTCAGCAACCACATCAACACTGTAACTTGTAAAATTCCCACTTGGGATTCTCAATAAAATGCCTACTGAAAGCTGCCTGGAATGTCAGGCATGTATTCTTTCCTTCTCTATTGTCCTCTTTCTATTTTACTCAGCAGCAGCGAATGTCCTCATTTTTCAGTATTCATGCAATATACATTTTGTCTCTTAGAAACAGTGCTGACAAAGCAGACAAATTGATGAGGAACTTGGTGTGACAACAAAATTGTATTAAGCCTTCTCTGAATTTTTCCTTGCACAATATTTCTAGAAGCAGCATTCTATGCTGACCTCCTTCTTTTTTCCTGAAGGACTTTAAAACCTATGCTGACTTGAGAGTTGCAGCTCCCCAGTGAATCATCATGCCAGGCACTGCTGCAGATTCCATTTTTTTTCTAAGCAAATATTTTTTTGAAAATACTTCAAAAAAATCACCAACAGATGACAAAAACAGCTCATTTTTGCCTCTGAAAAAAGCCCAGTCCATGAACAATCAGCCAAATTCTCTTCTGATACAGACATTTGTTTCCTCACTTCAACTGGGATTACGTGGGATGTAAATTTGTACATAGCTAGCATCTTAGCTGCTTGTTTCTCTGCTAGGAGAGAACACTACTAGATTCCTAGAAAAGGTTTACGACAGAAAAGCAATATACTGTGTTCCAAGCAAGCATTACAGCCATCCAAAAAGACACAGTTTAATTTTAATAAGCTTGTCTCTAAATGGGAAGCCAGATACAACAATCAGGGTAACAGGCTTCCATCATGTAAGCAATAACCCATTCATACATCTTGTAAGAAATACATGCAACATACCAGAAACTCCTGCTGGTGTCTTTATGAATTTTCCATTAAAATGAGCAATCACTGCTTCACATTTTTCTGTTGACTCCATCCTAAGAAAATAAAGAATAATTTACATAAATTAAACACTCAACCAGATTCCCATGTTTGTGATTTTTTTAAAGCATATTTCTTGCTTTTTCTCAAATCGTATTTCTTGCTTTTACCCTCTTCACTGCTGTGGCTTGCTTTCCCATGTGTGAACAATGGAGAAGATGTTTTCTAAGAACATATAACTTCAGGAAGGTAAAGACAAACTCAATTAACATTTTATGCACTCTGAGACCAAAGTCAGAGCCAAACTGAAAATAATACTGTTATTTACTCAGAAATTATACTGTAGCTGTCCAAGCTGCCTGAAGTACCTCTCTTGGCTTGAAAGAAGCAGGACTGACTCACTGTCACTCATAACTGAATCCTTAGAGTACATGTTGCATGCAGCAAAGGTTAATGCCGCTCTTAAGCGAGGATTCAGAACTGTCAGTACAGTTTAAGGGTAATAAACTCAAACATAAACCTGCATGACCCAAACTGACTTGGCAGCTTTTACCTTATACACATCATCTCCACTAAACGATGCACCTGGCTCTTATTTAATTGGCTCCAAGTTCAAAACAGGAGCCAGTACCAGTGTAGCTGCGATGGCTACTGAGAATGTATGCAAAATCTTGAACAGGTTTGTGCACTTATGATGTCAGATGCAGACTTAACAGACTGAGCTGATGGCTGGAGAGCTCCTGCTGGCCTGGGAGAGGCTCTGGAGGCTGTGGCTGCAGCCTCACCTGTAGCGTGGATCTGCCAGCCACAACCATCAGCTTGGACTCAGCCACAGTGAATGACTGAGATGTGCAATTACAACAAAATATATTTTTAAAAGAAGAACTTATTTTGCAGCTGCTTGTAAGATGATGTTTGGTTATGTTGAACAGATAATTTCTTTCCATTAGGCCAATGCCTCAGCAGCAAACAACCAGGACTAAAAATTACTAAGTCTTGGCATCTTTATAATTCTGATATCCTTTCTGCACAGACTGACAAAATACAAGCACAGATGATAACAACCAATATCCCCAAAAAGCCAGACTGAACAAGAGGTTTTCCTAATGATTCCAAAAATATCTCCTAGAGAATTTTCAGAAGTTCTGTATTATTTGATCTGCATCAAAGAAATCTAATTCTTTTTTTTTTTTGTCTCACGTGAAACAAACAATATAATTTAGTTTCAGACTCAAGTCTGGACTTGATAAAATACATTACTCTCTATGAAATTAATAAAAGTCTCCCAAAGGCAAGAAATCAGAATATCTATGTAATGTCTACAGGTTTCTTGGAAAATTTTAGCTCTAATTAAGATTTATTCAAGAATTTCCCAATACAAGAAAAATGTTTGCCTTGTAGAAGGAAAGAAGCTCTAATCAGATAAAAAAGCAATACTTACCCTATAATTTACATTTTCTACATGTATGTATATGAATAAACATTTATATAAAAATAACTTCACTCGTATATATAAAACACAAAATGTATAAAAGAGAAACTATTGGGAAAATACTTTAAAACTATTCTATTTTAATGTCTTCAATACAAGTGAGGTTTTGAATACATGCAAGTCTTTTTGACTTTTGCATATAATTCTAGAACACTTCTGGCTATATTAGAAAAAATATACACTACCATGTCTCCTCCCATACCAGTGATTCAAGGTAGAGGTGGCATGCCACTTTAGGGAGAAGGAATTCAAACTGTCTACTGAATTTTAGAGTGGGTGTTAGTGGATTCTACCCTTCATAGTACCAAAAAGTGAAAACTACATATGAAACATGTATACTAAGGAAATTAAAATGTCCAGTTAACTTTACCCCAAAAATATTACAAACACTTGTTTTTAAAGGGGACAGGAACAAATTTTAGCAAAGCCTGAACTTGCTGGTTTTCCCCTCTTAAATAATGAATATCACTGTTATTTTAATTTTGTTCCTTTGTTATACCATCTTGAAACTTGATTGTTTGACAAGCACATAAAGTTGGGACTCAGGAGGCTGGTGAGGGGAGAGATTTAAAAAGGAAAATAAAACCCACACTGCTATGAAATACCCCCCAGCCAACTCACAGGAAAACCAATCCCTAAATATTTTGGCCTCATCAGGAGATAAATTTTTTCAGTTCTTTTCTGTGCACTAATTTTAGATTCTGCTATTTTGCTCAAATACAGAGCTATTGTAATATTGGCTGAACATCTGAATTACTGAAATCTGATTTTGCGGAGATTTTACAACGTATTTTAAGAATCCCAATTCTTTGCTCAAAGCATGCTTTTTGATAATAGAAACCTTCAATTTAAAGCCTCTAAATTTTGATTGTTATACTAGTTTTAAAGCAGGACCTAGATAAATAAAAACAGCACAGAAAAGACTTTGAAGAAAAGATCCCAGAAAAACTAACCGCATTAACTAGAGACAAAGTAGACTCATATGGACAGAATATTTGGGATGTATCTACTAATTTATGGAAAATACTTGTTCTTGTTGATTTGGGCAAGATACTTGACTTAGCACACAAATATTTTAAGATGAGATTTACTGTAAGTGAATAAAAATATTTTCTTTCCCAATTGACATCATGTTAATGAGCCTGAAAATTCAAAGGGCTGATGTTCAAATGGCAATGATGAGTTCATTTTCTTCAAGGAACTAATGAAGAAAAACAAACAAAAAAAAAGCTGTGAGAGTGGGGAAGAAGGTTCTTCCTTCTGGTCTGCTGCCTGGGATTCAAACATCACCAGCCAGAAAAGTCACAGAAGTCTCTGTGAAGCATTCACATAACTCCTGCTTACTGGTTCAGGGATAGAGGAGAAAGGAGAAGTACAGTAAAGAGAAGGAAGTGGTTTAGAATGAATTCGTATTCTAGACAGTTGTCCAGTAAGAGCAATAAATTTAGATTTAGCCACCTAAGCAAGATGAGACACAGCTTTACCAAAGGAAGAATTAACAGAACCCTGCTGGATAACTCCATCTCAATCTCCCTTCTCTTTACAAACTTTATAATTTTCTGTAATTTCTGCCTTTTCCACCTATTCTTGCCTTTTCAATCAAAACAAAGGAAAAAGGCTGCCAGCATAGCTAACACCCCTGAAGTACCTTGCAAAACCAACACCACGGCTTGTCCCGCTCGAGTCCCGCAGTATCCTCGTGGAGATAACCTGCCCAAAGGGCTTCAGCATATTCTCAAGCTCCTGCTCATCCATCGAAAGAGGCAGGTTGGAAATGTATAAGTTAGTCGGGTCTTGCTCTTGTTGCTGAAAGAGAATTAAAACCAACTGTTATTGTCGTTGCCATTGACATTTTGAATTTAAAACAAACAATTACATATTACTTCTGGTGCATATTTTTACTTCTCAGGCCCTTTGTAAAGGCTGCTCTTTCCTAGTAATAGTGACCTCCATCTTCTCCCACAGCCTGCAGCAATCCTGAGAAAGTTCCCCTTCTCCTATTACTGCTGACACCGACATTTTTAGGTAGAGATAAAGGTGAATAATTAACCAGTTTATAGTCCATGTTAAAACTCCATGTTTCAGATTTTTCTGAAAGGAAAAAAAGTAAAAATGAGATAAAGGAAAGAAATCAGAAGAAATGCAAGAGAGGTGGAAAGAACTAAGAAAGCCAGATGTAAATTAAGAGAAAAGATTGGGATGACAATGAGAAAATAATGTGAGGAAAATATGAGAAAATGGATTTAAGAGTATGTACACTGGCATAACAACACCAAAAGAATAGGGTGATAGAGAAATGAGTGAGACACTGTCATTTCCTTCCACACATGAACATTTTTGACTTTTCACCAAACTTTTACGTTATGCATTCTGACAATACAAAAGTCTTCCAAAAACTTTCTCTAGTAACAGATAAAATGAGAGGAGGGCAGCTAGGAGATGAGCAGTTAGGGAGGAGATAAATTTCCCTGATCTGAGGCTACTCACTATTTTGTGTTATCTGTGTATGTACTACAAAATGACACCTCAAAGAAACCTTTTTTGCTGAAATTGTTAATTTCCAAATTGATGTTTGTCTACAGATTTACCATCTGTGGCAAGGGAGCACCTTTTTCATGCTGGTGATCACTGGCCATGCTCTGTAGTGAAGCACATTCTTAATCCACACAGATTGATGTGACATGGCCCTTAAAGTTGTGCAAAACTTTGATGTCATCACTCTTAGCCTGGTATGAACTTAAGTCTCTGCAGGATGCCCACAGTCAGTGGAACCTTTCTGGCATCAGCAGTGATATGATCTGAAATCAATTTTATTGATACACAATTTTCACAGAATCACAGAATGGGTAAGGTTGGAAAGGACCATGTCTGGTCATCCTAGATCACATTGCACAGGATTTTGTTCAGACAGTTCTTGGATATCTCCTGGGAGGGACACTCCACAGTTCCTCTGGGCTATCTGTTCCAATGCCCAGTCACTGCACAGGAAAGAAGTTTATCCTCATTTGCAGGTGGAAGTCCCTGTGCATCAGTTTCTGCCCTAATATATTGATTGGTTCCAACATATTTGATGGCATCGTCCACAATATATTTTCCATCTGTACAAGAGGGCTGACTGGTTTGCAGGGAAGTCTGAATCAAACCAGACAACAAAAACAAAACCATACAAAACCACAACACTTGCCTCCTGCCATTAAAACATGTTTTAAAGTGATTATACTGAATGGATGACGATAGCCTCACATGCAGATGAGACATCAATTTGTCCTTAAGCTGCCCTTTTATTAATAATATCTCAGTACTTTTAGTAGCATATTGCATAATTTTATAACTCGCTACCTTGGGTATCACCTCACAGTTTGGGTTAGTTTTTCCTAGGAGGGAAAAAAAAAAAAAAAAAGTGTTGAGGCTTGGGGGGAGGTCACACCTTTTAGGCACAGAAAAGAACTATCCTGTTCCAACACCTAATGAAAATTAAAAATGGGGAAGCAAATTCTAGGCTGACAAACCTTTACTTCTTTGCATTTTTACCCCAAGTCTCACATTCAGTTCAAGAGAGTTAATGTTTTGAAGTTTTACAAAAGATTTTTAAAAGAAATTTGAATAAAAAACCGACAGGAGGGAAATGTTCTTCCATTACATCCTCCTGATGTGCATGCCTCTGCCACTGGTATGACTAATTCCTAGCTACACCAAAATCCCACATACCTTACAAAACAACCTCTTCCAGCTCCGAAGTGTTGCCTCATTGGCCCCTTTATGGTTCATTACAAATGGCATTTGATTACCCTGTACGGTTTTTCTTTTGTTACCTAGTGGGGACATCTCCCTTCCAAAATGATACTGAATGTATATAACGCACAGACAAGTTTCGGGTTCAAATTACCTTATCATAGGATATCTGAATTCTTTTTCATATTAGAAAAATCAACAGAAAGAGAAGACAAGAAAATGGATTCACTGTGAGACCAGAGCTGACATTAATATTAATTGCTGGGGGGCATTACAGTAGTTGCATCTTGACATTCAGCTCAAATTTCCTCAGGCAGGAATGTGAGATGAAGAACAGCTTTCACAGTGTTAGAACTGGTTTGTTACTTAGTATTAGGCAATTTTGTTTTGCACCTTGAGATATGTATGTTTAACTTCCTTCTTTAATGAGTTCTATTAACTAAAGCTTTAAAGGAGGCTTCAGGCATTGACATTACAAAGTTGCACATTTTCTGAAATTCCAAATAGTATTTGAGAGGAGAAGTTTTGAATGTTTTACTTTTTATTATAGGCTGTAAAATATATTGCAGGCAAACATCCTAAAACTTCCCTATATCAGCTGAAAATCCAGACTCTTTGCATATTTTTATTTAATTTCCCAATGTTTTCATTCTAGAATAACAGAAAATATAAAAGTGTTCTCATTAAAAATTCTAACATTTGAAAAGATAAAAGAAGCCTCATTTTGTTCACAGTAATAAAAGTGTAATTTACATGCAAAAACCAAAAGAACAAAAACCAAAACAAACAGAAGATTACATTCATTATCACCCAACAGAGAATGAAATTCAGTCAAGTGCAGAAACTCAGAGAAACCTGTTCAGGTAAGTGGGTAGAGCACACTCCCCTCCTCTCGGGCTCCTGTTGCAGCCCAGGGCTTACCAGATTCCCACACTGTCCTGGCACTGCATTCAGGATGAGACCATGAACTTTCCCTGCCAAAAGAGGCACAAGAACCTGCTGCCATTCACTGCACATGCTGGGCATTAGATGCTTGTACTTATCCGCCTACCAGAGAAAAATTCCTGCTGCAAAATCATGTAACACCATTGTTAGGGAAGGCAACGTTCCGCTTTGGAAGAGTATTAGCAACTTCACCACTAACCCACGTTACAAAGCGCTTGGGAGAAAAGAGAAAAAAGAAATGCATCTGAGGAAATTGTTTCCTCTGAACAGAAAGCATTTTGCGATGGAAAAACTTTACTTATGGCCCATGAAACAATCTGTATTTTCCATTATCTGTGTTATTAATTATTGGAGTTTGGTCAGATGCATGCTGAATGTCTGACTGGAAAGGACTTCTGCTTTCCTGACCCTTTCTCCACATCAGTCGAGTACAGCCTGAGTACTCCCAGGGATTCAGTTACTTCTGATCTGATCCTTTGATGGAACACAGACCACAACAAAGGGGACTCTGAAGACACTTCTACACACATCCATAGCTAGAACTGGTAAAGATGGCAGGCACAGAAGGGAAACAAAAAGCAAAAAAGCTGACAACAGATGAGGATGCCTCACTGAAATCCTGGAATACAACTTGAAGGTTCTTCCATCTGTCATTCTTCCAGCAAAATAGCTAAAATGCCAACAAACACATTCCACAGTGCATTGAGGTGGTATCTGCACTGCAGGTGCAAACCCACGGCCACCCTGGGGAACAGCAGCAGTTCAGCTGTAAGAATAAATTACAGAACCACAGAGTATCTCAGGTTGGAAGGGCTCCATAAAGAACACCAAGTCCAACTAGGTCAGGATGGATTTATTTAACCCGCTTCTTCACTTCTCAAGAAAATAAAGAGACTGCCATTGGTTCACAACAGGGCTCATTTACGACACTCATTTGCAACCCCTACTTCTGTTGGCATAGATGCAAAGCAAGACTGAACTTTTTCTCAAGTGTATTTGGAATTTTATACGGTTTGACAGTGGAAGACTTATACCAATTAATGTGCAAAACACCTCCTCTCTTCCTGTGAATGACTTATTTCACCATGCAGCTTCTGTCATGGCCACAAGGCTATCAAACCTTGAAACAGCTATCTGGGTATGTTTTGGGAGATCGCAAGCAGCAAATTAGTTCTTCCCCCTTAGAACACACTGGAATTCCAAATTGACTTCCAAACAGCAGCCACAACTAGGATTCCCCTTCTGGCTCTGTGCTACCTTACACAAAAGACACTTTACAACAGATGTTTGTCTTTATACAAGATTTTGTCATTAAAAATGGTTACAGGTTAACAGTTAAAATTCAGAAAATTAGGAGAAAGACAAACGATTTAAGTCATCCCCCTCTATCTCTGGCAAGCAGAAGTTCTTTAAGTTCTCTGACTTTCCTCGTTACCAAAACTTGTCTCACCATACCTTAATTCACAGGGTTATTACTATTCTGTTTCAGGAGAGAAAAATAAATCCTTTGATAGCTGACTTTTTAATTCCTCTTCTGGAATTAAGAAAAACAAAGTGAAACCAGCAAAAATACCTTCCAACATAACTCAGCTCGAACCCTGCCTATACACTGTAATCATTCTTAGGATTTAAAGGTAGGTGTTTCTCTGTTTGAAATCCATGAAGTTGTATAAACCACTTTCCCCTTATATACCTAAAATATCTTGAAATTATTTGTACTATTTAATGGGGATGATCAAAAAGATTTCTTGAAGTCAGTGGGAAGTTCCCTAACTTTGGGCAGCAAGCCTCTATTAACATATAGAGGCAATAATTACTGAATGTAATTATTTTTTTTAATTCTATACAATTTAGGAAAACTGCTTAATATGAGTGTCTTCATATCTCATGAAGGGTTCTCCTTATTTAACAGAACCATCAGCAGATCCTGAAAGTTGCTGAAGTTGCTCAGCATTTTCAGATTATGGGCAATGTCAGGGAATTTGTGGGCTACTGTTAGTATCCATATTACTGAGGAAACTAGTAAGTCTTGTTTTTAGTCATCAAGTTTCTATCAGTCTTTTCTCACCAAACACCTTCAGATGTGTCTCCAGAAATTCTCTACCAGAATGTAAGAATATAAAGATGTAGAGCAGAGCTCTTGCACAGTAACATGCTGCTTTTTCCCAAAGAGCTCTTATAAGACACAGCATTTCTTATAAAAATGATCAACTCTAAATATTTATTTCTATAGAAAGGGGTGATCAGGATTCCTACATAATGTGAAGTGCTCTACCATCATCTGAAGGAAATCAACAAAAAACCTCCCTGTGCGTGTGGAATTATTCCTAAACTGTGAGCAAGAAACTTGGCAAAATGCAAAGACATCTGTTTTCTGTTGCTCTGTGTAAGGTCAGAGTGAACAGATAGCCATTCACAAACATGTGACTAGGCTCTGCTCACAGCATGGAAGATCCTCTGCCTGACAAGGAATGGATTAAATGCTTGTCTGTCTTCATATAGATACTACTTCAAAATTTACAATTGGCCAATGTCTCACTGAAATATGTCTGGTTTAGCCACAGTTTTAATACTGTCTGACCACAGACACTTAACAACACAATTCAGGAAGAAATCACTACCATAATCTTCGCTTGCTCTCAAGAACTGCATATGATTAATATACTAAACATTTATTTTTACAGGCACATCTGTATTAAGAAGAGGAATTTAACTACAATAAGCATAGTGATCAGTCTGACTATCACTGCATTAATACATTCCTTTTTTATTTCTCAGTGATTTTTATTTCCCTTTGCCAGAAGGGCAGGAAGGTGCTCTGAATGAGCCCACCACAGTTCATAAGAAGGCATCAGACCCTTGTCAGAACAAGCCACAGCACTACTTAGCAACTGAGCTAAGACTTGTGTGGGTTGAAGCTCTTTACTCAAGGCAAGTGGTTGTTAACTGTCTACTTAGCGCATTTGCAATTCCTGACATGACAGTCATTTGGCTCCCAGGTAAGCAACATTTGGCTTACCTTTAATTTATTTTATAATGGCTTTTAAGACCTTTTACGAATATAAGGAGAAAAATTTAATATGTTTATTTAAAATGTGTTACAATGAGATTTAATACTACTATCTACAAAAAGTAGCACAAACTAGGTAAAAAGAAAACTTTTCAAGACAGTTGCTAAAAAACTGCTATGGAAATCTGCTTCAGTTAGCTCCAGTTTCCCTGTCATCTGTTCTCTGGCATTCAGGAGCCCAGATGCAAAATAAAAAAACTGCAACATGCCTACCTTCTCCAGTTAGATTAAGTGCGCTAGCACCATGGTAACCTAAACTATTTTTCTTGGTTTGCTCTATAGGAATGAAAACTGATTTAATTCTCCAGAAGGTTGTCACAGTGAAGACAAGTACTATAAGCAATACATTACTGAACTTAGAAGTTCGCTGTATCTCATTTTTGCTCATTTAAAACCATGTTCCTCATCATCAACATAAAGGAAGAGCTGTCTTCAATATATTATGCTTATTAGATGTGGAAAAGCCTTGATCTCTGTCAGAGACGAGGACAAGCAGTTAAGCGGCTTTTCCCTCCTGAAGTTCACACTTCATATGGTGTGACAATTCCTCTTTTTTAAATACACTTGGGAAAAAAGTCACCTAGAGCAAGTTTAAAGTATAAAAATGTAGGAAAGAAAGATAAAGCTACCTGCACATGGAGAGTACATCACAGTTCTGCCTTTGTAACCATGGGTGAAAAATATAACGATTGCAAATTCAGGTCATCTCGGTACTCCAGAGGATCAACATTAACATGGGCTCATATTCATCATAAGCTAAAACTCACCCCCATGTAACAAGTTTCAGAATTTGGTCTGATGCTTTGAGGGCCTATAGACACTCCAGAAAACACAAATTTTGTCTTAAGAATGACAGAAGTCAGTATGTGATGGGAGAACATCCTTTACATTCTTAGCACATTTTATTCTGACACAATTCAAACAAGAAACAATTGTTAAGACAGCCCTTACTTTTTGCACAAGCTTAAAATAATTGATAGTTTAGTGATATGTTAATGTGAGAGCTAATACAAATAAGCAGGACCACACTTCATTGTGTCAGTGGAAGCAAAGACTTTAAGGAGGAAGAAATTGTAACATTGTGAATCTGAAGCCCTAAGTCCTAAAAATGTACAACTCTGGGGAAATCTTCAAATGGATAAACAGTGAGTCTTCCCACAAAAATGCACATTAGTACATAGAACAGCATTCCTTGGCTCAAATTAACAAATCTCACTGACCACAGAAATCTTCCATCTCCATGGACTACTTTCATGGCTTCTATTGTTAGTAGTATATGTTTTCTTTATGCTTCCATATGCGAAAAAAAAGACAGGAAAACACAAACTGGAAAGTAATGAATATCAACCATTTAAGTTATAAATTATCTTGACTATCTTATAGTGAAATTGTACATACAGAAGAACTACTAATCTCATGAGGAGAGAGAGAATTGAAGAGACATGAGAAAACAAGGTTTTCAACAACAAAGTGTGGAGAATCAGGGTCACTGAGTCCACAGCAGCTGGGTTGGACTTGGACAGCTAAATCATTTTTAAAAAGAGGACACTACACTAATTTTAAACACGATTGAAGTTCAATTGTGAGAACGTGCATTAATCCTTCTCGTGATGCCTAAAGTACATTGCAAGCTCTTTGCAAAAAGTGGCAATTCCTTATGTAGAACAGTTTCAGTAGATGTAAGCCTTTCACTATTATCTCGGAAATCTGTCAATCTACCAGGAGATGGACAATCTGGTTGTACAAGTGTCCCTGCCATGCCAGGAAGGAGTTAACCCTCAATGAAGTCTGAGCTGGCAGAGACACACTGGTATTCCAGCCGGCTTGTGCAGCTCTACATTGCTGTCAGTATAATATAGACATTCTCTTGCTGACTTTATCTGGGCTACAAACACAATTATTCTCTTTCTGTCTTCAGTTTCCTGGACAGAAAGATGAGAAGCACTGTGAGGTTTATTAACCATCCTTATTTAATAGCACTTTTTTACCTTTTATATTTATACATAAGTTTACATCCAGAAAGTAAGAATTAGTCAACTTTCCATTTGAAACAATTGCTTCAGTAGCTACAGGTGAATTCAGTTAACACCATTTGATGAGACAGAACTTGGTCTGAGCAGTGACTTGAATGCTTTATGCTAACCTCAAAGCCAAAAGCCTGTAAGAACTTAGGTGTCTGATATTTCCAAAGCATTTATATCTCACCATTTCTAAAACATCCTAACAGACTCTCAGTATTTTAAATCTCCATTCAAAATACCAATATATAGTAGATTTTCTGCATTCATCTATCTTCATATACACAGTCACTTTCTGTCTGCTCTGAATAATATAGAAACCTAGAGTTATCTCACTTTTACCTGAGGGCTGGTGGGAAGAGAAGAGGGCTCTCAGAAGAATCACTCTGACAGCAACCACAACTTTTCTAATGAACAAAATGGTCAGAGCTTTTCAATACTACTACTAATCTTACCTAAGATTGCACAGCTCTACAAAATCACAACTTCTGAACTTGTGATTATGGTTTATAATCACTCCTCTAGGAGCAAGAGCAATAAACTAAGAAAAGAAATTTCAATAAATTAAAAAGTATGAAAATAAAAATTGGACATCCAGCAGCTACTAACTAGCTTAGAAATAACACTACTCTTGTAAGACATGTATTTGTTCTGTGATCTGTTGAGTAAGAGATAATCTACTGGTTTGTACTGGTGGGTCCGGAAACAAGCTGGCTACCAGTACAGCTCCCATCATCTGATCCCTTCCCACAGCCACCTACATACCCTGAAAAAGATGGACTTACCACTAGCAATACTCAAGTGGAAGAGAGGAGAGGGGCAATAGCTTGTTAAATCCATTTTAAATTTCCATCCAAATACTACTCCCATCCCCTGGCTATCATCTTGATTATCATCTTATGATAATAATAAGATTATCATCTTATGTGAGCTCTTAGCCACATTTTCTGGTGAAAAGGAAACATAGGAAACATTTGTTTCAGCAGTGACCAGAAGACACTGGTAACCAGCACGAAGCAAAACTCTTCCCAGGCTGCTTTGTCTTAGCCAAGGGTTCCCAATTCAGACCTCAGAAAGAGCAGAATAGCTGAAGACATGGTATTTCACGAGCAATGGACTGACATAGGGTTCCATTATTGTGGCACCTCCTGAGTAGTGGCCACTTCTCCACCACCCGGGAATAGATTTGGCAGGATTTGACTTGCAGCTGTATCTTGGGCCCTGGGCCTTCCCACTCTGCTCAGCAGTAGCAAAACATAGCAAGTGGGACTTTTCTCATGTCAGATCAACTTGGAAGCAAACTACCAAGTACAGCATGATTTTGCCCAATGGATAGGAAAATAAAATAATAATAATAACAATAATGATAATAATAATGATGCAATTCACTACTTAATATTTTAAAAAATAATATAACTGTCATTTGAAGTTATCTTTACAAAACAACAAAGATTTCAATATATAAAAATCAGAACCACTTCCACTAAAGCAGGACTTGCAGATGAACTTGCTGATGTGAGTAGTTTTTAACTCACTGACATAGAGGTACAGCAGGACAATGCAAAAAGGACTTCATGGCAGCCAGCGTCAGAACGTGGCTTCAACATTCTCCTCCCTGTTCAGCTGCGGGTCAGGAACCACGTCTGGGGTGAGGGTGAGAGCACTGAGGGGCTGTGCTGCTCCTGACATCCTGGGCACAGAGTAATTACAACACCTTCCCATGGATAAATCACACCAACAGGCATGGAGTTACTCTTTGAAACTGCAGCAGCTGCAGTAGCCTGTAAGGAAATCGATTGCCCAGACAGCCAGGAAACCCCTCAAATCCTTCTCTGTGACACTCGGGCTTCAGCCTGGAGCAGTGTCACTGCAGGGCCACCACCTCATGGCACAGGTGGTCACATGCTAAAGGATAAAATACTAAACACACAAACACAAACTTTTACAGTGCCTTGCATGTGACAGGTGTGATTTGCTAATCTTGCCAAAGCAACTGTGACTGGCCATTCCCAGTTTGGAGCATCTCAGCAGAGATAGGATTTTTCAGACAAAAGGAGAGCAGCAATGGCCAGGGAAAGAAAAAATTCCAATGGCTCAAAGTAGACAAATATCAAAGCACTCAAACTCATAGTCACTAGTGACTGTTTCTTGTGGCACTGCTCATTGGGCTGGGTTTGGGGTTGGTCTTAGGAATTCAAAACTCTCTGTGTGAAGAAGCAGAACAAGTTTCACTGGAATGAAAACCTCATAGTTACAGGTTTCCCACAGGTCATCAAATTTGACACAGGGTTGGAAAAATACCCCAAACTGTAGGATATTCTGGGGCACATTTTTTCATTAATGTTAACAAAAAGAAATATTACCGATCTTGCAACTGTCAGAGGAAATGAGTCAGAAATATATACTATAAAAAAGATTAAGAAACTATTCATTAGGTTACTGTAGTTTATTATTAGAGCTTCTCCATCTACTCAAGAAAAAGATTAAATCAGACATCAAAGTTTATTAAGAAAATCAATTTACATGACTTCAAAATCTTTTCTTGCATCTCCTATCTAGATACCATATTCATAATATGGCAGAGAGAACTTTGAAAAATCCGGGGTATATTTTAAAGTGATCACCTAAAACCTGAAGATTAAATAAATGGTCTTTATTAAGCATATGTAAAGCCTTATAAAAGGTAAAAAAAACCCTAAGTGTTTTCCAGTAAGCATGTATGTTTGTGTCATGGCTGTAATGAAACACGCATTAAGTATGAAACATATGGTTTCCATTTTGTTGCCCTGGAATCCATCCAAAGACATTTATGTTGTTAGCTTAACTGTTCTCTTCAGCTGAGAAGCTGTGGAAAATATCTCATCTGAAAAAAATCTGTACCTAGTGGATAACTATAAAAGATTTGCTAGATTTTTTGCAGACTACTTTAATAAAAAAGACTCTGAGATTACTAGATTTTTGGGGTTTTTAATTAGTATATAATTTTCAAACTAAAAATAAATTTGCTTTAAGAGGTACCAGAATTATATCAACAGATTATACTGGTTGTATTTTCTTTAGTTAACAAATCTGTGCAGGTGTTTATGGTTCTTTTTTGGAACCAGGCCATCCGACCCAACAAGAATGCATGACAGTATCATGACTGAAGTATCATCTCCCTAATTTCATAAAAGAGCACTGAAGATGCTCTGAAGATCACATTTGGCCAAGCTGGTTCAGAGGCAAGGTTCATTAAAAATCATAGAAAAAGAAGATAGCTCTCATTCTGTTATTTTTTAGTAATTCTTGGGTTTGCCTAGATGCTAAAGTAGATCAGCCAAGAGCTGGCTAAGAATTTCAAGACATCTATCATGAATGCTCAGGTTCAAATTTTACTTATATTAGCAGAAAATATATTAGAAGGGCTGAAATAAAGTTCGAAGGTTAAATTTTGCCATGATATACTCAAAAATTAAACCCTTTATGACAAGGCTTCTAACCTCAGTAACAAACAGACAATCTTTGAAACGTTTCATACCTTTGTACTGTAAACCAATTCATTAAGCCTGCTGTAGTTTTTACAAATGATTGCTAAACTTTTGTTTGATGAAGCCAATGGAAAAGACTATTAACAATAAATTGATAAATGCAACGAGATCAGTTTGTAGACTTTACAATATCATGCTTCTTTATTTAATCAGTTGAGATTATTTAGGATATGACAGTCAAAAGTCTCCATTTTATTACCTTAATAATCACGTGGCCAGAGGACTGTGTTCCTGTTAAGGGCCCTGCAGCTGGAAACTTCACACTACCCTTCTTGTGCCACTTGCTCACCTTCACAACCCATTGCAAGAATCAGCTGGTTATTTTAACTCACCTTTGCCATCTGTGCTTGGACTCCACTGGCCTTTAAAGCAGAAACCGCCTTCTGAGCAGCTGCTGGACTGTCAAAGTCAACAAAACCATAACCTGAAAGAAAAAACATCATTTTGTTAACGAGACAGCAACCAGCTTATAAACAAACACTTCACAGCCAACAGCCAAGCTACTGGCACGGTTATTGTTGATGAAGAGGGACAATTTGAACTCAAGTTCTTCATGCAGCATACACCCACCCCCCAGAAAAAACCTAGCCAAGTTCTTGAACCTCGAACTGGTGGGGATCTGCCCCACTGGAACAAATCCATTTCCATGCCCACTCATTATCAGAATTTTGGCCAAATTGCTAACAAGCAGTACGGTGCTTTGCTTTGTATTATCTGATATGCAACTTCTTATAGCAGATTATTTCAGAGATCACCAAATAAAGCATTACCTGTTAATTTTTCTGAAGTAAATTCTTATTACAGTTTGAATAGCTGACAAGTAAGTCTGAAAGTTACTTTTCGTTTATTCAAAACTGGGAAAGGAATTTAGTTTAAAAGACACATAGCCACTCAATTTTTGGTAAAATACTTATCTCACTGTATACACATAAAAGAGAGTTAAATTTAAAAGTGAGTGAAAACCCAGCTTCATTGAAAGGAAATAGTTTTTCCTATTAATGAAAGAATGTAAAAAACTGTCCTAAAAGCATTTTCTATGCCATATAATGCAATCTTTAAGTATAAAAATAAGCTCAACACCAATTGAAACAAATTCCATATATTTGCAATAACCTCTTTTCTTATTCTAAACAAGAATACATGAGTAAGGGATCCCAGGATGTCCAAATAGGAATATATGTCAGTCTTAACAGACACTGACCATACAGGCTGGGATTTTTAATCCAGACTGGGAATTGGAGGCTCAAGGCTCACCAAGGGGCAGAGTTTGGAAGCTATTTCCACTAGATGTTTTTGCAAACCTCCTTATGCATTTTTCAATCTCCTACTTTTCCACCAGTGAAATGCCCAAGTATTAATACAATCCCTTTCCAGATTTGAAGTTGGGGTAAAAGAAAACAAACAAAAAAACCAACAATTAAATAACCTCTGGAGGAATAGAAAATGGAAATATTTCTTCAAAATGTATTACTATCCTCTTACAATATATCTATACTGAGAAAAGGTTGTCTAACATTGTAACAGAACAAGCTTTAAAGCTCTTAACTCAGGAAAAACAACTCAAGCAGCCTTGTACATCAGTGCAAGCTTATCTGTGCTGCCAAGAAGCTGAAGAAAGCAGCATATTGTTTTGTGTAACACGTGGTGGTGTGGATTGTTAAATTTTGACTTGAAACAAAGTGAATTAGCTCATATCAAGTTTTGTGCTGCCAAGCCAAGACTAACTTCCCATACCCCAAACTAGCTCTCCATACCCATGGCAGCCTGGGTTATCACCAACACACCGCAGGGTGTAACTTGAAGTTACATACTGACACCAAGCAAGCCATCAAAGCTGGCTTTGCCACCCTCCAGATGATACAGAAACTCAACTGCTCATTGTTCCAGTCAGTTTAAACCCCATGGTGTGTTTTTTGGCACAAGCCAGAGATGCTGTCAATCTTTTGGTTGAATTCCAGTTAGATATTCGCATTCTGCTTACTTATGTTCCCATTGCAATTTCAGCAACACGCAGTGAGCTTCCCTGGAGCCTTACCTTGCAGTCTATCGTCACAACAGGCTGTTAGCTACCGCTTTTCATCAGTGGGATTTAAATTCTGTATTGAAAAATTCATCTTAAATCTCTTAAAGAATTAATGTGAGAATTTTTGTATCTCTAAAAGGACTACTGAACACTTCAGGAACTGACAGAATGGACAGACTATATCAGTCAAGTGCAAACAAGGGCATTAACTAATTAATTGAAAAGGGCATCTCCTCTTTCCTAGTCACAAGGACATCTGCATACAAGCTAGGAAAATAATTTCTAGAAATTCCAGTTTCTGAACTGTCAGTGCCTCTTTAATTTGCCTAAGATGTGGAGCTCAGAAGCTATGTCCCTGCACTGCTTCTAAGTTCTGCACACTTTGTCTTAACTAATGATGAACTCGCCACCCTCTGCCTATCAGCTTTATGCACATTCATGGGCATTATATGCTTATTAACACTGCTCAATCAGCTGTCTTAATATTTCAGTTTGCTTAGAAATTATCCTCTTAATTGTAAAAAATTAAAGCTTGAAATCTGGTATTTTAGAGTCTGCTACCACACCTCCTCAGACCACAAACATGCTGGGACCTGAATGGCTGCAATTGCATTGAGTGATGAAAATCCATGAACTGATGTATCCAGCTTATCTAGAGGAGCTCTAATTTTTTGTTCCCAGCTGCAATTACTTCATTGAAAATGAACCCTCTCTTTGCTTCCAATACATTCAATAGAACATAACAAAACACAATTAGAGTACTGGAACATGTAATTAAGTGCTGCTTCAAGCTACACTGATCAATGGAGCTTATTTCCACAATGTATAATTTTTTAAGATGCTTAGTATAGCTGAATGGTCATCTGCAAGCTTCCCTAATTCCTCCAGGCAAAAGGGGAAAAGCTGCTTCTAACTCCATTTTTTGTTTTTAAAATAGAGGCGAGCTGCCAGCCAGCACTGTGCATGTCAGCTTCACTCCGGCTTGGCTGCGCCACCAACACCAGCTGTCTGCCAGCTCCACTGGAGGCAAATGCATTGAATACACCAACCACCAGCAAGAATAAAACTCCTTTAGGAACAAGAATGGGAAAAAAACCCAAACCAAACCAACAAAGGTAAAAAGTACTTAAAATACAACATTATTTTATAGGATCAGTTACAACTTTCAGAGGAATGCAGTATAAAGGAAAATATACATACCTTTGCATTTGTTTGTAGTCTTGTCCAAAATAGCCTTTGTGGATACAATTTTCCCATACCTAAAATGTATTATACATGTGTGAGGAAAATTAGAAAAGAACATCCTACTATAACATCCTAGACACACAAATCACTTTATTTTATATCCTAGTACACTTTACTCTATGCAAAATGAAACAATATATAGACTATATAATTATGGAATACAAACTCATACATAGATGGAAGTGACAAAAAAGGTCAACAATTTCAAGCATGATCTTGTTCTATTTGTCCCATAGTCTCAGTGGCACCACAGAATCACGGAACAAGCCAGAAAACAGTGCTTTATAGAAAAGAATTCCATGCAGTTAAAATCCTGCTGTGTATAAGACATCATGTGATAGATATAAGCTGGGACTCTCTCAGTATAAAGACCAGTTAAAGCAGACTAGTTGCCTTGTCAGTGCTATGCTTGTGGGCTAGCACAGTATGGAAAGAGAAAAAAAAAATAAAGAGAAAAACCCACCAAAACCCCAACTGACAAACACAAAAACATTACATCTGATTTAATATTATTCTGCCCTGGAATGTGACAAGAGCAAGACTTATGAAAGCTGATCAACAAAGTTGACAAAAATTTTCTTAATTTTTATATTTAAATATATGCAATTCTAACTAAAACAAAAACATCCCCCAGGAAAGTTTCAACTGCCAGTTTCTCAGCTTCTCAGCACCTGGTAATCTCAGTCTGCTATGCAGCCTAAAGGTGAGCACACAGAGATCTCAGCAACTAAACTTGGGAAACAGGTGGACAGCAATCTCAGCTATAAGAACAATGGCTGCTTCTGACGAACTCCGCAAAGTTTATCAGAATTCGGTATTTTGATCATTTTTAGACTAGAATTTGTTCCTTCTTGCAGTTTCCCTTGGAATAAAAATCCCACTTTCAATTTAAGAACAGCAATTCTCTTGGCCCGCATCAACAGTGGGACTGGAAACGGGCACAGGTTTCCCAAGCTCCTTCCCACATCCTCCTCTGTTTCCTTCTCAAATACACTTGTTAGGGTGCCTGGAGCACAGAAGAAATAATGATGCAAAAGGAGTTTGCTTTCACTTGAGAATGTAATGTAACATTAGTACACTAACAGGTGTACCTATGCACTGTGTGCTGAGGCTCTTTATCGTTGTACAAGCACTCAAAATGAACAGAGGATTATGAGAAATGTTATCAGTATATGAAAGGGGAATTTGGGGGAAAATGAACTTTCACTATCTTACCTGCTAAATAGAACTTCAACAGAGTGAGTATGATTTCAAGAAATATTATGTCAAAAGACAACTAATTTCATTTCTGCAGTAGCTGTATTAGTCTTAAAATTCTTCAAAATATATTAGAAGCCTAATAAACTAAGCTTAGTTTGTTTAGAGTACTCATTAACTGTTCACTTGCAAAGTGATACTTATTCAAGGGCAACACCTATTTACAAAGTACTTTCCCCACAAGAAGCATTTAAATACTCCTTTCAGTGCAATTATCACTCTATGTGACCAGTTTCAAGACCCTGCCGTTTATGCAATAGTTATTGGATGGCTTCAAATAGTTGCAAGGGAGTAAACCTGGGACACAAGTCACAAGGTGGTGGTTTCCTTCTTTTATCTGAGATTGTGAGCATCTACAATGATATAAAATAGAATTATCCATCTGTAGCCTAAAAACATACAAGCATCAATGAAAATCAGTGCATACCTAAATTTACCATTTTAGAAGCTGTAATAAAGAAAAAGAAATTTTGTGTAATAGTTGGAGCAGGTACTTCCGTATTCGCACCACTTATTTTCCAAATATGTCATTCCATTCAAAAAGCTTTATAGCCCCTAAGTCAAAACTTCCTATTTTCTCCAGAATTTTTCTGAGTGCAGAGTAAATGCACATGCTATAAATGAGAGGCAAACTGCTCAGGGGGCTGGCACCCAGCATGACATTTGACAGCCAGCATTCTCCATATCCTATCAGCCTCCCTAAAGCTTCTTAAAGTGAAAAGCTACATAGCCTTTTGTGGGAAAAAAAATCCCTGAAGGATGATCTCGTCTCTGCTACTGTGTCAGTTCTTGAAAGCACAGCAAGCAGTGGTGGTGAAGAAGCACAGCTCTGGGTGTTTATGTAAACACAGTGACCCGGCCAGCTGCACTGAGCCGCCTTGGACTGCCCTGGCCTGCCGTGCTGCTGCTCACCAGCCCATGAATGGCTCTCTGCACATCTGTTCTTTACAGAAACTTCGTGGACCACCTTTCACTGTGCAAAGATGGCTTAGTGATTTATTGCACTGTCCTAGATAGCACGGCTCCTGCAAAGAACCAGCTACCATGGAAGGCTGCCAAGAAATTTCAGCAGTGTGAGTCTAGGAACAAACTGGGAACCAGTATAACAATAGCAGCAATCACCAGGATTTCTCCTACGATTTTCCCTCCCATGTGTGAGTTGTTCTCCACTCATGGCATCAGGCACAGAAAAGCCATTTACCAACCCTGAGCCTGGCCAGCAGGATGCACCTCCTCCTTGTTCCCAGCATGTGGTCTGAGAATCAGGGGAATTACTCCTTGCAGTTTCTCCCAAGTGCTTCCTTCAAACTATGACCATTGCGAAAACTTTTCTTCCCCTTGAATTCTGCAGTCTGCTTTTATCACAAGCTCCTGTCTTCAACTGCTCATTTGTTGGGTGCAACTGCAATCAAGACCCTGCAGAAATCAATGATCTACAAAACACACCAGTCATGAGGCAAACTGGTATGTATTGCCTGCTTACAAAAGGATTAGAGCAAGCAAGAGAAAATTTGTATTCCAAAGATGTCTATGATGTTACATCTTGCCTGAAGATCTAAACTCTCAAAGTCTATATACATCTAGTTGTCTAAGGCACTTGCTGAGCGTTCTCTCCTGCTCCACAGCCTTATTGCAAGCTTGGTGAGATTTTGTACCTACAGCAGTGCACTGTTCCCACAGCTGGCAGAATCACTTCTACAGTGATTGGTGATTGCTCCTTTCCTCTCAGCTGAAACAGTTTTTAAAAACATGCTTTCTTTTAGATTAAGTACCAGTCTTAAGAAATAACTGCTAATCTGGTTGGTGACAAGCAACTAGGTATTTCTTACTAAGTGGGTTATTTTTCTCCCCAAAATAACATCAAACTTATGCTCAGCAGCAGTAGAGAGTTCTTCTTATTTTCTTTAGGGGACTATTAACACATTCTTCAGTCTGAATTAAGTTTGGAGACGGAAAGATGTTTTCAGCTTTGCCTCTCTTTTCTCTACAGCCCTTGTACCAATATCAACTCACACATTGAGAAAGAGAGGGCTTGGGTAAGAGGCAGGTAAATAATTGCCAGGGTGCACTGGGTATGGGATTAACAGGGTGTACGCAGTCACTGCCCCTGACCCAAGTGTACAAGATATAGTTGTGGTACAGAACACCAATACAAACGTCTGTCTGGACAGAAGATAAAGAAGAAACATGTTCAAAGCCAAGCTAGGAAGAAATGCAGTACAGCTACTAGCAGGAAATGTTTACTACTGCTCATTACATACTCATAGCGCAGAAATGAAAAAATAGCCCTCACCTGCTCATGCTGCCCCAAAATCTACTGCCAGGCGATAGGAATGCCGAACACTGCACTATACCTTTGTCTTAGATGCTTTTGCAGGGGAAGACAAAGTGAAGCACCACCACATAATTTTTTAAATCATATTGTTCGGCAACATGGTCAAAACCAGTGCAAACTATCACCCTGACAGATTCACTGCACACAGCTAGGGATACATTTGACATTTAAAACATCTCCGAAGCCTAATTTTGGCAACCTCCACAACGTTGAAAGAAAAGGGACCTTAGAAAACCAAGTACATGAATCAACCTGAACCGAAAATATTTATTTTTCTGCCTTTGTGCACTGGGCAGTATAATGAACATATGTGGAAATGTGAGGGTGAAAAGACATCATCAGGAGCATGACAAAGAAGGGGGAGTGAAGTAGCTTGAAGTCTCTGCCACAAGTGCTGTTTTCAGTGTTGAAAGAACTTATCTATGTGTGCATTAAGGGAGGTACAGTAAGAACAGGCAGCCAGAGGCTTGATAAGGTTTGTCTGGAATGAACTGTTCAAATCTTTGTCCACAACATAATGTAATATACCTCATACCACCAAGCTTACAGTGCTTCCCTTTGCAGTGCTTTCAACCTGTCCTCCAGCTTTTGCCATGAAGGATTTCTCTACCACAAGATGTTGACTAGGGCAAAAATATGCCGGAAGGATCTCTGCTACCATGGAAAGTCATTGCCTTTAAATGCTGCTTAGGTCCTCCATCCGGAACTGTCCAGAACTTTGTGTTGAAGATGAACAGTGATCTCGCTTTGCCAAAGTCCAGTCCGCTTGTAACAAGAACATTCCTAGAGATCCTGCTGTTACAGTTTGCATTACTGTAGTGCAGTCAAAACTCCTCTAATATACAGAAACAACGCTGCATATCTTCTGTGTTTGCTCTAGATTAATTTTTACATCTTAGCATCTTATCACTGCCCTTCATGGAACACTCTTATTTTTAAGATCCAGAATAATGCGAAAAAACCAGACAAGGATTTCATAACTTGTAAGTGGCTCCAAGTACATGAATTCACTTTAAGGTGCAATTGTGAAAGGAAAGAGAACCTCATTGAAGACAAAACATTCTGATAGGGAGCCAATATTCTCACCAGGTGACTCAAAGACTGGAGAGAGCACAAACAGGCAGATCTGGCAAGGAATGTCACATAGGAGAGAACATCAATTAATCCTAAAATATAATGCAGCTGCTGAATAGATCCACATCAAAATAAATTGTAATTTTGACTAGGGTAAGTAACTGGATGAAAATGCATAAAGCAGATACTTCCAAAGCAATTCCTATATATTAATTGTAACACTAAAAAGAAAAAGCAGGTAGGCCTGCTTAGTCTGTAAATCAGCTTTAAAAATAAAAGAGACAACAACAAAAGCAAAAAAATTATTTCTTATTCAAGATGGCCTTATTCATCACTGTAGTGGTTTTACGCAGCATGGACCACACAGCATGGTCAGTGGGTACCCTGCATGTACTCTAAATGCAGCAAATTCTTGCTTGAAAGGAAATAACGCTGTCTTTCAGTATGATTTCAAATCAATGCACACAACAAACACAGACTTCTGCAAATCAGTGATGTGCAAATTTTAAGATCCTCACCTCCCCAGACACAGAGTATTCTATTTTGAACACTATGACTCAAAACATTTATATGCAACTGATGATGTTACTAGCCAGGCCCACACCACCCTCTATCCTGTTTGTAGAGAGGGCGGAAGCCACTCCACTCATCTCAGTTGAGAACTGATGAGGAAAATCCCTAACAGCCCACGGGATGGTCTAATCTCTGCTGGAGTTCACAGCTCCTCTGTAACACCTGGTGTAGAAGGAGCAAAGAAAATTCCCTGGGTCTGACAAAAAGAGGGAGTTGTCAGCAAGAGCTGACTTGGTACAGCTCACTCCTTTTTCTCACTGATTTTCCCGTGTTCAGGGCATTTCCAAGCCAACAGCACAGCCAAGGGAACATGATCAGCCCCATCAATCTTTTCTCCTGGATCCAAAACCAAAGCATAAAAAGTTTTATCTGGCTCCCATACCTCTGCCTCTCTGCTGCATTTTGGGAAAGTGGTGTACTGAACCTTAAGCTCTTGCGCACTTTTAAGCTTAGACAAACACAGGGAGCTTTTGTTTCACTATGTATCAAATTTTCAATTTTCCAGTAAGAAGAATTTTGGAAAATAATTATCAATACAACACTACTAGTCCTTGTGATCGACTACTCTGATCCCACTCCTTAGTTATGGGTAAATGTTTCTTACAAAAACTTGATAAAGAAATTTATTCAATCCAGTAGAATACTGAGTTTAGAGAACAGAATCAAACCATATGGTTTCCATTTTTAAATTCTTCTTCACCACATCTATGCCCTCATTCAGATGGAAACACTGCTGAGAACATTTTGTCCATATTTTGTTTTCTGTTGTTGGAAGACACACTTCTTTGAGAAACTCTTCAGAATACTCAGTTGCTTCAAGGCCAGCATGCACCTAAAGGTTTTATCCCAGAACATAGTAAGTATCTACCACCAAAAGCTGGACCGATCATTTTAAGCATATAATTAAACATTACATAAAAAGTTGCAGCTATACTTTTATATTTTTATTTTCTGAGTTAACAGGTATGGATATTTTAGCTTAGTATGAGGTCTGGTTTGAAACTGTTTCAGATTTGGCTAATTTATTTGGTTTAGTAAAGTCTCCTTTCCTAGTTTCAGATATTCAAGCACTGGGTTAACCAATGCCACCAGATACGTGTTTGAGGCATTAGACCATATTTTTCACTATATGCAAAACAGAACTTACTTGAGTGCCTAAATTAAAGTGTTATTTTCATGCATGGTGTTAAATGATCATATGGTTTTGACAAAAAGCTAGTTCCTTCCTTTCTCACTTGAACTCTCTGGTACTTTGGAAGAAGGTATTTTCAAAATACTCAAATATCCAAATAGTTCTCATTCTCATTTATCATTATTTTATTTGGGAGGTAAATAATACCTCCAAATAAATTAGAATTTATTATTATAAAAGCCAACTACTGTTTTGTCTTTACAAAATTACAAAAATTACGTTTAGTCCATTAATGTAAAGACTTCTTTTGAGGTCTGTGTACTAAAAAAAAAAGGGAAAAAAGATCCCCCAACTAAAAAAGCCAAAAACTTCTAGGCTCCTAGGAACCTTGACTTTACTGACAAATCAATATTCCTGTGTACTGCTGTAAAGTCTACATTAAGATCAGCAAAGCTTTCTTCACAACATGTCTATGTTTAAATCTCCTTTTAAATCTAATTTCTGTTTTCAATACGGATCAGTCCATGTCATCATCATTACCAATGCAATTACTAACATCTCCGCAGTGCTAAATACTATTATTTTGGTACAAATAATTTTTTCTTCAGTCTCAGTGGGTTACAATTCCAGATTTCCCTGAGAAGTAGTCAAAAGCAGCAAAATGCAGATGCAAGCCCAGATATTCACTCGTCTCTTACAGTTGTCCTCACAGGAGCAGATGCTTTGCACAATGGACATACACACATATAATTTAGTAAAGTGTGAACAAATGCCTTCTAAGTTTCTTGGACAATATTAATTTAAACAGAAAAAAAAGCAGTATTTTATGAATAGGTATTTGGTTTGTAGCGTGCAGGCTCTACACAAATGTAAATGCTCTTTAGAACTAAAAATAATCAGGAATTCAATATCCTAATGGACAGTGGAGTGACACACAAAAAAAAGATTTTGGAAATTTTTATTTTTCAGTTACCCGATTTGTTTTTCCCAAGAGTAGTTATTTCCTGGTTCAGACAAAGATAAGCTGTGGGGACAGGGAAGATGTGTTTTTAGAATCAGGAAATGTTTGCTTCCTTCTGCTCTTGCTTTGTAGAGTTGTGAATAGCCTCTATCCATTCCTCAGAAGCTGACTGAAATTCAAGGGGAAAGAGTCCCGTTAGCATCCTACATCCTATCTTTACTACATTTGCCAAAGGTTTTTCAATTAATATGATCCTTGTTGCACAACTAATTGATCATTTTAAAAGGAAGACCCACTGCACAGCATCCTTTTATCACAGCTGAGGTAGACTTTGGGTTTTAATGTTTCTGGGCATTTTAGACATTTCAGGAATATTACAGCTGACACTAAAGCAGCTTTCCCAATGTGGCTTTCTAGTGTCTTAATGAGCACACTTTCAACAGCTGTGTGCAGAGGTGTTCTCTCTCTCTGTCAATATTAAATCAAGAAAAATGTAAGGGTATATTTATTTAGTTTTACATTATAAGGTTAACAATGTTGAATTATGTGAAAAAGCAGTTATTCTTCAGTACTATGAAGACACAGTCATGGGGGGGGGGGCGGAATTAAAAATAATCTGTTAAGTATGCACACACACACACACTCACACCCACTCCCAGCAAAAAGCTTTTGGAGTTGGAGGGCAACGCTCTCATATTACGCCCTGTCAGGCATCATGAAGAATTCTGCTGATGCTGCTTTGAGTAAAAACACAACAGCTGTAGAATCAATTTAAAAAGAGATTTAAAAACGTGAGTATAAAAATCTTTACATGGGGGGGGTTGGGGGTTTTTTTGTTAATTTAAAAGAACAAAAAAGGCAAATGCTGAAGGATGAACCTGTAACTTCTAGGCTCTGACAAGTTTATCAGTATCTGCAGCCTCAGCTGCTCCGCCGAGGATGTGAATTCAGATACTTGGCAGAGCTATGATTAATAATCACCCTCTCTTCAGGGAGAGATTTTTGTCAAAGCCCTCAATCTTGGCCTATCCTTGCTCAGCTGCAACATGATTTTTACTACTAAACATATGGCACCTAATTTCCATTTAATCTTCCATAGGCTAAAAAGAGAATGCTGCTCAACATTATGGTAGGGGGAGACAACAGCTCCAGACACTGAAAAAGGAGAGGGCAATAGCAGCTAAAGTGGCAGAGTTGACCTCTTGCTCTGCACTGGAGATCAGCTTTCATATTTCATAGACACCTAAAGAGTCTCATCAACTTAATGACTCTTACGAAAGCCAGAATAGGAACACGCTGGTCCTAAATTTGCTGACTGCATAGCTGTTTTAACTGTAGACACAAGATGTCACATGCTGTGAAGAAAAATGGAATTTCAAACAACGAATTGTGAAAAATGATCCTGTTCTGTGCTTCTTGCTGTCTCTGCCCCTGCAGTAACCCAACCTGACTTCTGACAAGCTGAGGTGATTTTGCATAATCTCTGAACCATCTGCTAGGCTATCTGTCAGTTCAGTAGCCTTGTTACTTCACAGTTTATAGGTTAAGCAGGATAAATAACCTATCAGAATCACAAACAGATTTGCCTCTGACACACTTTGAAGTGCAAGTATTGTCTAAGTAATTATAGCTTGCTTACTCCTAAATGGAAGAAAAAGAAAATAATAATCAAAGTAATGCATTAAAACAAATGTCTGTTCTTTCAGAAAAGGAAATTGTTTATCATAACCTTTATAGTTTATGAAATGAATATGTAATAAATCCTTATAGTTTATGAAATGAATAATACAGCAAAACTCAAGCGATTTTTCCTAACTAATTTTTCCCTACACTTTTAGGAGATTTTTCTCTTTACCCATTAAAAAACACACATATGAAGTATTTTTAGATGTGTAAACTATGCAGCGTTATGGTCTTCAAACATCTGTTTGCAGGAACACAATTGCTGGTTGACATTAAAAATGCTGTTTCCTGCCAGAGATCTATTGAGTTTGTTAACCAATGAGAGCGAAAGACCACTCTGGTCTTCCTTATAAATTATGTGGCATTGTTCCTTTGAGAAAAATATTTAAATATAAAGTGATGTGTGCAAATTAGATAGAAGGGTTTAGCTACTATTTTGCTTCCAATATAGAATATAGTAATTTACTCTTCCACTGAAAGCATTGCAGAAAGTTTTACCATAACACACAGAACTGAGGATACTTTGTATGAAAATAGTTTGCAGTTATTCAGATAGTCGCAAACAATAAATCTCAGAATTATCATAAATTGTCCTAAATCAACTAACACACATTAAGATGACCCAAACAAGTTGCCAGTAAGTGCTACAACATCAGAAAAAATCAAGGAGTCTGCCTCTCAGTATCTGCCATACAAAGCAGGCTGCACTTCCTAATCTCTACTGTCCAGCATCCAGTTCAGCAGTTCTGGAGGACCCTGACTTTACAACAAGGAAAAAAAAAAAAAAAAAAAACAACCCAAAAACATAGTTCAATTAAAAGATACTTGGAATTCTTGGCTAACTCACTTTTTAGTACTACCACCACTCTTACTTAAGAAAACACAGGAAAATCTGTTTTCTGCAGCAATTTGCATGTACAACTACTGACAATGCTATTCAAGTATATGGGAAGAGGTTACAGTTTCCTACTGTTACAAGATGAAAGAACAAAACCATGTTATTTTAAGAAAGCAAACAGTCTCACCCTGTTGTTTTTTTTACCCTAGATCTACAGAACGGACACAAAATATGTACTGAAAAAAAAATCTGCACTTTACATACAACTGAAAGCTTGAAACAATATTATTTGCAAATAAATTATTATAGTTTCTGTGGCTCCCAGAAAGAATATAAAAGATATGAGAGCATAGGGTTTCACATAACCACAAAAGATACAGTTGTTTGTGTTTTTTTAATAATAATTAATTTGCAAGCATAACAAGAAAGTACCAAAAAGGTTCAAATTACAAATCTGCAATGTTGTTTCTATAGTCTACAGATTTCTTTTATCGTTTTCTTTATACTGAGAAATGATGACTACTCAGGACAATGACTTGGGAGGATGAATGCAAATACGTATTTATAAGTCAAGCTCATGGCAGGTCTACAGACATGCATGTATTGATTTACCACTGCTCACTGTTTTAATCTGAAAGTACGGCAGTATTTCCACACTCAGCCATAAATCTTGGCGAATTTCAGCCTCACTGATTTTGCAGAGCCTACACTAACAGCTTGAAAGAATAAAACTATAAAGACATAACAGAGCAGTTCTTGTTATTCATAACACTTTCCTCTTCCCTCTGTTAAACAGTAGAGATCAGCTTCAGCGCATAAATGAGACTCACTACCTGCAGATCTTTTATTTTTCAATTCCTCCTCCTCCATCCAAGGAAGCCAAATTCAGTCATTGTCAGCATATGATGCATTATCCATTATTTTGGCTATTCCTAAGCATATTTCTTTTTCTTGTGGGAGGGAACCAAGGAAAAGGCAAAGGGAAAATAAAATCATTTATCTACATTTCCCAATACTTTTTCTCTTGTTTAGTCAGAACAGTATAAATCAAAATTATTTTATCATCTGGCTACAGGCTTAGCTAGTGTGAGATTACCTCCTCTCTGGATAGATAGGCAAACACCTATTAATACCAAAAGCCTATGCACTTGCAGAAAATTACTCTTTAATTTATTCTTGCATGCCAATTTCACTTCTGGTGAAGGTTGCTAACCAAGTCTTATACACTCAGTTTAAACAGATGATATCTCAAGGAAGCCATCAGTCTAGAAAACCATGAGATTGAAGACTGCCATAAAAGGGTACTTTCAACCACATCCTATTTCCCAAGCCCTGACCCATCTGCCAATTCTGAACTACAAAAAAACCCTGTTTCACATATTGTGAAAATTACATATATAAAAAATAAATACATCTACACGTACATGCATACATAATGCTTTTTCTTGCACTGAAGATGTTTTGTTGCTGGTATAATGCCTAGCATTGATGACTTTTTCAAAACACATCAACATATTTTGAACGTTTTCCTTCTGGTTATGTAACATTAAGACAACTCAAAAGCCAACAGGATTTCCAACACTTGGCCCGCTGGGTTAAAGTACACTAAAGTACACTAAACTTAAGATAATTGTCCTTACCTCTATCTTACGCTAATTTGGCACCACATCTCAGAAATTGCTGACTGCCTCTCTTCTGTCTCCAAGGCAGGAGAGGAAAAATCCCAATATGTTTAAATAACTTCCAGTTTCTCTGAACTGCATTTTACAGTAGTTCTTTTAAGAAATACTCATAGTAACATCCTGCTTTCAGTAGCTATTCTGTACTGGAATTAACACCTTGTAACAAAGACACTACAATAAATAAAGTATGAACTCCTTTAATTTCTGGTAACTTAATGTCAATCTTATTAGAACAGAACTAAATGGACAAATTACTCAAAATCACCGCTAAGCCTTCCTGATGCTTCATCCCCTTAATAGCACAGCATGTAGACTTTATCTATATTTGAATCTGCTTCTGTAGTCTCAAGTCCCAGCTGTGCTGAATAGCAAATATCCCCATTTCAATAGGGAAGATGGTTGTACTAAAGTAGTTCTCTCCAGGGGTCAATATACTTCGGAAGGGCATTTAAGTGGCTGTATGTTATTGAGCAGAAACATCAGCTCACATATTATTGATTGTAACTGCACGGCTCTGTTGAAAAGATGTCTGCAGTAGTATAAAACGCTGAGACAGGGATAGAGGAGTGTCATACATTAAAAAAATACTATCCATCTGTTGCCAAATTTTAGATAGATGACCACTCACAAGCTGTAACACAAAATCTAAAGCACAACCTCTGTGGCTGATGTGGCACGGTCATATTCAGTGACATTTCCTCAGTTTCATACTGCTTAGATGGCCTTCTGAATACTGACTGAAGCAAGCAGGAGGCAGAGTTTGATTTCTGCAGTTTTGCAAAGAGTATGTAACAGACACTTACACGGAAATCTGCTTCTGGTAGCCTAAATATACCCTTTTCTTTAAAAACGTCATTAATCTGTTCTGATCCCATCACTGCAGCAGCCCAGGAGAACTGAAGCCCTCTGGAACCACAGCACTGGCAGGCCGTGAGCCCTGAGCTGCAGCCGGAGCTGCAGTCACAGCCCCCGGGCACCACCAGACTGCCCTGGAGAACACATGGAGCTGCCTGAAACTCACGGCATCCCCAGACCCCCATCCCCAGTGGCTTTTGCATAAGGACTATGTCAAATACCATCATGGAAGGGGAAGTCCAGCGTCCCAGACTGCACTTCTGGCAGTGCGCCCAAGGAAGCACATCGATCACTGGGCTTCTCAGTGAAGTACACAGATGATAGAGGTTAATCCTGGCCTAGCAGGGAAAACCCAACCCAAAAGCATTTGTGCAAAGCAGGGAGTCGGCTGTGCTCAGAGACAACTAGGATCCTTCAGTTGGCTGTGTCAACTGCAAACCTGAATGGAAACTACAGAATACTAAGCAGAATAAGACTTATAGTCAAAGTTTCTTAAAAGGAGCATCTGTGGGAGTTTCAGAATCCCAGAACATCAGCAGCCACAGAAGGGACTAGTCAAAAAACATGTTCTTACACAGAGTCAAGAAAAATCAATCAAACACTGCATGACTGCAAAGTTGACAGGCAATCCCAAAGTCAGTAAAATCAGTCCTGTATCACCTCTCTTGAACAGATTCAACATTATATGCCAGCAAGGAAGCTTGCATGACATGATCACAGTTTTTCTGGGCTTTAGAGACCTTTTTGTTTCAGAGAGCCTGAGATGACTACTTCTTTGCCTGCAAGAGGGCAGCAGAACAAGCTTTTCTCTCAGAAGTGATAAAGTACTACATGAAAGAAGCCATAACTTCTGAGGATGAATCTCCATGCCTACACTTCAGGTTTTAAAATAGTTTTCTAATTTTTCCAATCAATTTAATTAAACAAAATGCTTAAAAAAATTCAAATAGAAACCTTAAAATACTTCATATGAAAACCACTCAGAGGCAGGAAAATGTAATGGATACAATTATCACATAGGAAAGGACTAAGAATGCAAAGAGGGAATAGCTATACCCAGTGTCAGAGAGCCACCCCCTAGTGAAGAGTTAAATAGTATCTAGGTCACTCTAAAGTCTTTCCTGCACAGCCTCAGCTCACTGCATATTGGAAACACTGTGTGGGAAGGCCAGGGAACTAAACTCAGACCAAGTTATGATTCAGACTGCAGTAATTTAATGATACTTTTATTCCCTCAAATTGTATTTGGGATTAAACGAATCCACACCCTTAACATGAAACCAAATCACAATGAAAGGAAGAAACCACAAATTAACAGATCTTAGTGTTAACAAAAGGTATCTAGAAACAAATTAATTTTTAATGGCAAGGACCGAAACCTCTCCTATAACATACTATATGGTCAGAACAGCAGAAGGTGAAGAATTTGAACCCCAGTCAGATGTTCTTCTGAAAGCCTGGTGAGGATGATCTCAGCAATAGGAATGTCAGAGAACTGCCTGCCAAAAAAATAAAGGAGAACTGTCATAGCCAAATGCTGACCTCTACCACTAGGGGAAAGCAACTTGAGAGAAACAGCCTCACATGTCTTCCACCACTGAAGAAGCTGAACTCAAGAGTTGTCAAATATCTTTGGCACAAGCAAGAACAGAAGTATTGGATCCTGAAGAAGGCAGAACACCAGTGACCCAGATCCAAATACAAATCCAGCAAAATTCTTGAGGAAAAATTAAATTTTTTGCAAATTCTTCCCCCCTGAAAAAACCCAAAAGTTTGGAAAAGACAAAGCAGAAGTGAGCAGAAGACAACATAGCCCTTAGAAATACTCCCTCCTGACTACAATACAAAATTCTGAAAATTTACTCTTTCCTCTGCACTTTAAAGTACCTCCCCACCTCTCACTTATGGAAAGGGCAAAACAAGGCACGGTAACTGCCTGAAAATGGTGAGCAGACCTAAGATCCCCTAAAGGCACTCAGATGTCTTCTATCACAAGAACTTGAAAGTCTTCATAGAGAGAAATAGAAATTAATTTCCCCTTTTTCACAGCACAAAATTAACTAATTTTGTTGTGGTGATATAAGTAGCAGTGGATGCCCTTTTCAGAAGAGTTTCTATTAGTATGTTATTACAGCATTATAAAGAAGTCAGCATCTGGCTTTACAGCTATATATTTAGATGTATTCTGCTCTGTTTCAAATTAAACTGTATTTTAAATCCTGTGAGATAAAGAAACTAACAATGTTCCCAAAACCTATATCTACCACTAGGATACTTGTTCAGTGACCAGTTACCTTTAAAAGTCAAGTTTTGCTACTGCTCACCTTTCATTTAATGGCATTTGTGAAACTGCATGAGTGAGTGTCCTAGACTTTAAGGAGGATTAACAAATACATAATTAATTAAAAAACATATAAAATGGGTGGAAAAAAACCTTCAGAATTTCCCACGGAAGAAAGTAATATGCAATTCACTTGGGAAGAACAGAGGACTGGGACAGATTCTTGTGTGTTTTTCAAATGTCATAATTCTGAATATTTGGAAGATGTTCAAAAAGAATTGATCCTAATTTACATTTTAAAAGTACATTCATGCTGAGGCCTTTGTATGATGATGGACTTTTCAGCAGCAGTCTTGGCTTAGTAGTCTTTGTCTGCTAGTACTGTACTTCTGTCCTGAAATGTGGAAGCCCTGTAAGCTGTTACAGAGAAAAAGGAACAGAGAGCAAGACTCTCCCTCCCATTATTTGAGATCTTCAAAACGTAGCACACAGACTTGGCAACAAATAAAAAAGCCTTAGCAATAAAACTAAGACAAAGCCTTCCATACGATAAAAAACATGTAGCTTCAAGTATGGGAAATTTAAGACTTTGAATACAGGATCTCTGGGGAGGAGGGGGAGGAAAGACAAATGATTTACAAAGACTCCTTTCCAGATCAGCAATACCACAAACAAACAGCAATGAGAGAAAGGAAATGCACACTGCTACATCAGCTCAGCTGGATACCCCACCATGCTGATACCCTCAGGTCTTGAAGGGAAAACGTCTCTCTTCTCTCTGCCAAACGTCTTCTCCAGAACTCAGCCAAGACATTCAGACTTAACTCAGGAGAGATTTCTGCCCGGGGTACTGCACAGCTATGGGCTGAAAAGAAGCAGAAACGACAATGCCAAAAGAACCAGACATCATGGAGCTCATCTGGCACTCTGCACGTAGGTAGCGGAAAGCTCAGCCCTCGCTGCACACAAACCCCGAGTGCACACTGCAGCAGGGATGGGCTCTAAGCCCAGCGCTGCCAAGGCGCTCTGGCCTTCCCAGGATCAGGCCTCTGTGAGCACACTGCACACAGGCAGCTCCAGCGCAGCTCGCCATCCTCACTGGGGCATGGGGAAGCATTTCTGTTTGTGAGCACAGCAGCCCCTCTGGGCTTTGATATGGACACTAAATGAAATTATATACTGAACTATAAAACTGTGCTTGACTCTGGGTTCCAAAAGCTCTCCAGTTACCCCTTCAGCAAAGTCCTTGAAACCAGTAGTTTGGCTCTTTTTCAGGTCTTTATTTCTGACATTAAGGATTTGCAAATACAGGATTTGAGGTCTTTCATGTATCTCTACTACCCTGTATGAAGCTCTTTTCTTACTATTTTAGATCTTTTATTAACATACCACTTATTTCACTACTGCATTCACTCAGATGTTTAAATCCTTATTAATCCAGCAGAATAATTGTTGATACTTTGAGAAGACTTGTGAAAGCTTATTAGTGACTACACATAAGCGAAAAAGCAGCACTAGGATTAGAAATATCAATAATGTGTAAGACCTAAGTCCACAGTGTTCTCCTAGGAAAAAAATACTGATTCAGACTCTGTCTTCTAAAGATAACATATAAAATCACACAAGTGCACAGAATACGGAAAACAAGCATTTAAAAAGAATACATATTTTAGGCTAACATATTTCAGCTAAGATGGCCAAAATGATCAGTTAATTAAATGTAATTATTTATAACCAAAAGTGAAGTCACACACATTTTGGTGGATAATTTTCATCTTTTGGTAAAATAAGTAAGAGGAGAAATGGAAATGTAAGGGGCAGGATAGGAGTACAAATCAGAACATATTTCTTCCACTGCAATTGAGTTTGTAAATGATTAACTCAACTCACACAGGTTATTTCAAGTAGAATATTTGTACTAGTAACAGTGTCAAAACAGATCCAAAATCAAAGTCTTCCCCTTTTGAGATTTCGTTGGTGTTTTTTTAATCTATGTCCATGTATCATAACATTATCAGCATTCAAATTAAAATTCAACTTTTTTTCCCAGGTACAGCACATCTATCTAGGAACATCAGACATTTAAATGATGAAATGTTAATTCTTCTCTCAGTAACCCTTTAACGATTTAATTTTCTACAGAGTTGGTCTGAGGCTTGAGTAAGGCAACTGCTCAAACTGAATTGAGGCAGCTGACACTTTCTGAGTGTCAAAACAGGGTAAAATTTTAGAGGAGTTGTGGGAAAAAATTGAGGATGGAGGCTTAACATTCTGTGGAGTTTTTTTTAAAGATAAACACTATTTTGTCTATTTCCTCAGTTACAAGTTTCCTTGGAGGTAGCAGGATCTGAATTAAATTAAATTAACTAATTAAATTAAGCTAGTTTACCTATATTTGCTACTGGTTTCATTCTGCAGGTTAAATATGAATATTTATTATGTGGGTTGCAATGCATTTAGGGCTGTTGTTTGCCAATCCTAAATGTAGCTCAGCAATAATGTGAGTAAAACATATTAAAAGGTTATCAAAAAAATGAGTGGCCTTATAACTTGTCAGCATCAGATGGCTCATTTTGTTTAATTTCAAGGAGTTAGCATTACAGAAATCAGAGCTAAGCAGAATGAACTTGTAGCAAACAAAGTCAAGACTTCACAAGATTTCTACAAGTTATGTGAAACCACATGAGATATTCGACACTGGATGTAAGAATCTGCTTGGAAATACTGATCCTGATTTCTAAACTGAATGGTTTCCTGAAGAAAAGAGCAAGCTTGATGTAAGCATGCTGAGGCCAAAATCAACTTGGGCTCTAAGCTGAGTCAGTTCTGGCCTGGTTTCTGACTGAGACGCCTGCCTAAGAGGTCTCTGACAGAAGGGGCAGTTTTTGGCATCATGGAACCCACTAAAACGCCTGATTAGTACTTGTTCACATTTTAAGTAGTCCACTGGAATTAAACCATCCCCTTCAAAATGTTCTTGAATTACTGGTTATTCCAACAAATAACTGCTGCTATCACTTCCCATCTGCGTCAGGTCCCTGCCATTGGGGAGCTGGGGACTGGGCCCCTGATCAAAGGCATTCCAACAGCTGCCACTGGACATTTCTTTCCTGCAGCTCTGCGGTTGCATCTCCGTACAACAAATACCCAGCCCTGCGTGACCAGATCAGCTTTTTGTTTTCCAAGAAGAGATCTTCAATGGTGGTAACTTTTACCAAATCTGTTTTCCTAGTGCTTCTTTTACAAACAGCTGCGGCTGAAACATTCCTTCCACTCTCTTCTCCTCCCTCGCCCCCACTTCCTCAAGGAAATTCCATGGGATCACCATTCCTCTGGCCCCACACTGCAATAAAACTCATCTCCCAGGGGACAGGGAGCTTGTGCAATCACTGCATCTCCACATCTGCGAGCACAGGGCAAAC
Organism: Donacobius atricapilla; assembly: GCA_013397315.1. NCBI lineage: Eukaryota > Metazoa > Chordata > Aves > Passeriformes > Mimidae > Donacobius > Donacobius atricapilla. The sequence goes on along the minus strand of WBMY01007251.1, from coordinate 223,680 downwards.
ACAGAGTTCCTTCGTGCGTCTGTATTTGGATTAGTAGTTTTTTAAACAATATGCTGAGGGGAACTGCTTTTCAGTTAGGCTAAATGAAATACTTTGAAAAGCCATAATCTTTGCTTAGTAAAAAAATGGAAAAAGAAAATTAAAAATGTATTTATTTTAAATTCAAGGCATGTCAAGAGACTATCTGCATCTGGAGGATAGGACAACTTTTTTACTTTTCTTTCAACTACAGTTTCCCTGAAAATATCTATGGGTCCCTAATAACATTCTACAAGAAAGCATTACTGTAAAAAAACACCCTGGAACTTCTCAGAGAGAATTTCAGCGTAGATTTCATTTGATCATGAATGTAAAGCTCTCTGAATTTTATTTCTAGCTAATGAAAGTCCAGATATTGAGGGGAAGATAGAGAGTCTTCCTTCACATCATGCCAGGCTAGACATTTCATGACATGACTGCTGAAATCAGCCGCTAAACAATAAAGAAAATAGTAACTATTTAAACCGAACATCACGTCTCCAGGCCAATCGTAGTTCCCACGACATACCAAGCAAACGCCTCGCTACCTGTTGTGAAAGTCAAGCCCTGACAAAAAAGGAGCATTTCAGCCTCCATACCACGCCTACATCTCTCTGGTGCATCTGGCAAAAGGAACATAGAATAATGAATTCTATTTCTTTTCAGCTGTAGAAGTGGGATACATATTTTTGACAGCAACCTCTCAGAAGATCACCAGCTCAGACAGAAGCCAGCAGAGCCGGTTTACACACCACAGTGGCAGGCCACACCTCCTCTGACAGTTTGCCTGGTTGAAAAACTGGGAGCATCAACTGGGCAGAACACAGTTGAGATTAGCTAAATCTGGTCCCAGGGCTCCTGTGGGTGTTTCTCTACAGCGTTCCACACCATTGCACAGGCAACAGCCCTGGCACAATCAATGACTACATCCAGGGAGCACACCTTGACCATCCCTGGCGGTATGGTTGCCCTGAAGAGCAAAACTGAGTGAAAAGTGCAGCTAAGGAAAATCTGCTGCAGGTAGTACAAACCCCAAACCATGCCATACTCCTTGAACTAATAAAGGAGAATAAAGGAAAAACTTGATGCTGGTATTATACAGCAGAGCTGAACAGTACAAACCACATACTGCTCAATCACTAAGGAATCTATCTCCTCCTAGAACCAAATAATATTCTGTAAACCTGGTGTTATTTATTCAGACATGTATGCAATAATACTATTTTTAAAACCGCACACGTAACTCTGAAAAAAAGAAATTTGCAGAGGGTTTCTTTCTACCCTAAAAAGGTAAGAATAACAGATAGGCTTCTGCTACAATATAATCAGTATTAATACTGTTCGCAAAGGGAACAGTTTCAGAGACACCGATGTATCACATTTAATTATATGACAGGAAATCATATTCCACATAATTATGAATGCAATAGTTCATTGCAGCCAGCAAACCATGAAAGAAAAATGCAAGAAAAATGGAAAATAAAGGAAAAAGGAATAAAGATAAAATACTTTAAAAATAATTGGAGAAGTTAGCTTTGCAAACTTGCATTCCACTTTCACTTAGCCCCACCATTTATCTAAAGGGGTTGTGTTAATGTGCTAAAAGTATTTCTAAGCAGCAATGACCTGCCCAGACCACTCTTCCAAGGAGTAAAATGCAAGAGATGTTCAGACTATTTTCTGAAGTCCAACCTTTTTATTCTATCGAGGTATGCTGAGTAAAATTAACAAATTTCTTGATCTTAAGTGACCACAGTGGTGCCAGCTCCCTGCTACAGTAAATGTCCGAGCTCCAGTTCAGCTCTTTTAAGTCCTAAGTATGTTTGAAGGAGATGAGAAATGGCAACGTGGGAGAGGTCACAATTACACAGCAAAGAACACAGAGACATGAATATGTTAATGGATGTCACATGACAATGAAAATATGTCTTTTATTAAGAACAGGGAATTGAAAGAACTTTCAAGTGATTTTGCCTCGAAACAGGGAAACATTGGTGTATATAACTATGTTTTTGAAACAAGCTGTATATCTAGGTCATATATTTCAAGAAAACCATTAGCCTGCCAGTTGTTTTAGTTTTGCCTGTGTTCACGATGTTGAATATTTAGCAAGGAACCCTTAAATTACTCTCTCAATGAGACAGGTCATTTCAGAATGTACATACGCAAAGGCAGCCACTGCAAGGTCCTGTTTCTTTGTACAGACCATCCTGGCACAGAACCATCACCTGTGGTGGTAATTTTGTATTTTGTTACCTTAAAGCAACTGCTTTCCTGAATGTAATCCCATTAAAAATCCACCGTATGACCCTACAGTGATAACTTAAGGGGGGAGGCCAACTAAGTGAAACTGTCCAGAGGAAAAAGCAACTTTAGAAGTATCATATCAACTACAAACAGCTTGATACAAGCAGCACAATGTGAGAAAACAGACTGGAAAATAGAACACCGAAGGGTGGGCTGACCAGATGATTTATGCTGACCTGAAGAGAGGAGACTTGGGTTAAGCCTCAAAGCTTGAAATCTCACCCAGGGACTGGGGATAGTCAGGAGGATTAAGGGTCTGCTGCATCATCCTCATTTAACGATATAAATGTCACAAAAGGAGGTCTCTGAAGAAACAGCGTTACACAGACACAATGCTGCTGCAGGCCAGCATGTAAATCATAAGCAAGACAGTGGAAAGTACAGGGCTTTGGAACCATGTGGCTTCAGCATAAAGGTCATCCTCAGCAGAGCACAGTGCTTAGTGAGAGTCTGGAAAGCACCTAGAAAACATGTCAAAGCAAGTTACAAACTCCTGACTGGTTCTGCTAAGACCCAATCACGTAAGTCCCTAATCAGATAAGCAGGATCAACAATTTCAGTGAATAGGTGGAATGGATTTAATCTTGTATCTTCAGATCCAGATATTCAGTAAGTTAAAAGAAATGACTAAGAGTCACCAAATAAGAAAGTATAGTGAAAGCCTAAGTAATATATTCAACAGAAGAGCTGAAGAAAGCATATCAAGTATTGATATTCACACCAGGAGAAGGGAGTGCAAATAGGCATGGTTGAAGTAACCACTGCTTCAGCAACCCTGTCAAACCAGTTCTTCATGGCAGAGGCTTTCCCAGTGCAGCAGATCCCATGCAATGGCACTCTATGGTTGTGAAAAGAAACCACATAGAGTCAGGCAGCTTCCTGCAGGCTTTCCCAAACCTCACTGGCTCCCGTCCTCTGCTCCTGTCCTATTCAGCTGATTGCTGCTGTCCAGACTCCCACAGAAAAGACAGGATCTGTGGGCCACTGCATTGATCGCTTTGCCTACTCCCACATAGCTGATGGGAAGCTCTTATGGCCAGGACTGACTCGCACCATGTCCCCCCGACACTCCTCTGGTTCTGGGCTGACTGTTATGACATCCTTGTGACAAACAATACCTACTTTAGTCCTCCCCACACTTCTGCCGCTGGCACAACTGATATGAAGAAATTTGTTTTCTCAATGCAGAACTGGAGTAGCAGGCTCAAGTTTGAATGACCTATTCAGAAACATGGCACAAAAGCTAGAAATAAGCTTTGAAAAACAGCCATGCTCCCAAGCCCTCACACAAAAACATAACATCCTCCTTTCGACTAGGAAAAGAGGAAAAAAGCTTCACCTAACAGAAAAACAGAAAGGACCAATCAGTTGAGGGTAGAGACAGATTTGTAGACACGTATACTGGCAAATTGTGCTCTTGCCAGGAAAATACTTTTCCACAAAGCTGGTGAAAGTTTGTTCACTGTGTTCGTAAATACTGCACAGCTGTGCTCCAACAGGAGAGCAAGCCCAACACTTCCATAATTAATAAGGGGTTTTTTCTAGTGATTCACCAAAAATAATTAAACAAAGTAAAAACATGGCCAAAATTAGCACTGCTGTCATGACAAGAACTGATGAAAATCCTGACTAAATCAAATAAAAGTCACAGTATAACAATCCCTCACAAAAGAATTCTGTAATTGTTCAAGTTTGTATTCTGAGGGATTCTGTCCAAAGCAATGTTTCTCTACCATAATCTTTCTCTACTATTACCATCGCTGAAAATAACTTTTCAGTAGAGCATATGATACAAATCCATGATGATCAGAAGGAAGATCTCTGAAGGTGGGATGTTTCTGGTACTAGCAGTGACAATGATGTTTTTCAACCATTATTTCCTCAACCCACAGGTGTTTTTCTGTCTTGTCAGACATCAGCCAAAAGACACAAAACAAGCCAGTGACCTTTCTATGTACACTCACCAAAAGCTGCTTATTGCCAGCTAGCAAGATCATTTCTACACTATGCAGAGCAGCCTTTCTATCCATTCTTAGCATCAAGCACTGCAGTGGACAACCTCTTGGGATAGCAAGAGCCACTCTATATGGAGAAAATGAGCTAAAATTACTGTAAAAGCCTCTCAGTAAAATCTCAGGAATTTGGAAAGAGCTAAAAAATATTTCAGAGACCTGGAGTAAACACAGCCTCTTCATTGACTTGCGTCCAAGATTTTATTCTCCATTTATTTTGTATTATCTCAGCTTAAACAACAACATGGCAGGTTCACTCTCAGGAATATCTTGGCTTTTACATCCTAGAAGCTTAGGCAGATTTATAAGAAAGAAAAGGTTTGCATCTTAAACTTCCCATCTACAAAAGTGGATTACTGAGCTTTGGTGAACAGTGAGAGCTGCCATTTCTATCTTTTTGCTGCATCCAGTTAGTTGCTAAGGGATTATGTTGTCCAACCTACAGTTTCTGGACATCTCACTTGTTTCTTCAGTAGAAATGGAGAATTTTGTGATAGTATCTCCTTTCCTCTTAAGTAAAATGCTTAGGAGGGAAATATCTCACAGGAATAAATTACATGATCTTCCAAGCCTGTAAATTCACATCAGAATTGGTTTAACAACTTCATGGGTGAAGTTCTTGCCTGTTCTTTATTTTTACAATTCATGCTATGCATTACAATTATATATTGAACAGCCACAACAAAACTAGAATCTTTGGCCATTTAAGAGGAAAGGGACCAGTTACAGTGAAGTATTGAACTTTTTTTTCTAGGCTGTTCATGCATCAATGACATCTGAGACTGTGCAGATCAAAATGTCTTCAGAAAGAGATTAAGGAGTTATAGTAACCACTGCGCAAATAGTAGTTACTGGGGCAGCTCCACTGCGAAATAACCTCACAGCTCTGTCCTAACGTAACATGAGTGCACAGGCCAAGGTTTCTTCATCAGTTCAAAAGACAAAAACAGGAAGGAAAAATCCACTTCTGTAAAACATGCATTTGCAACCAAAATTCAAGTTACAAGAGGTCATTGTCACAAGGGAAGCTGTAAAAATGTTTAATTTATCAGCAAGTCTTTTTACAGATTGATTATCTATTCTCCTCTTTGCAAAACACAAGGGTTTCATTTGCTGGTGGAAAAATGAGCAAACAGAATTTCTTTTCTTTAAAGACCTGAGAGCAAGCTGTTTTTATTGTAATACTAAGATGACTTATATGTGACTACTACCCTGAAAGTCCATTTTTTTTAAATAAAAATACCAAATCTTCTGTATAAATTAGGTATCAGATTTTTTGCAATACTCAAACCTAAAGGTACTTCACAGAAGTTTGGATCCAAAATATACAGGTTTTGCTATCTATTTTTCTTACTTGTGTTGTGCTCTATTTTTGTATACTCCTAGTTTTTATCTGCTAAATAGAATGCAAAATTATTATTAAAATTTCAGACAGAAGCATTATATACAAGTCTTAATAATTCTTTATCCGAAATAGACTGATTTGGATGTTTTCTTACATGTGATATTGAACATTTAGCTGAGCACTCTTGATTTCAAAATAATACAGACAGTGCCCTATGAATTTCAGAAGTACTAAGATATTTTAAAAATCCAGTAAAATATTTAAGGCAGGTGACTTTAAACAGTGTATAAACAACCCAACTGCACAGCCTTTTGACACATGACCCATACTTGAAAGTAAGAGGCACATGCTGCTGTAAAAATTAAAAACCAGAACAAATAACTCTCATAAGCAAAAAAAATCTTATGTTAACAACACTGCCTAAAAGCCCTCTGTTAATCCAAGTCTACCCAGAACTTCAGCCACTAGAGAGGATTCTTATGTGGAGCAGCTATTTCTAATCATAAAAATAACTGTGCAGTAAAATACAGACATAAATTAGTCTGAAACTAGGATAAGCCTCAAATGCACATTGTAGTTTACAGTGATTCAGAACAATTACTTGAGTTTGTATCAAAAGATTATCTTAGTAGTGAACAGAGAAGAGCTTCTATGCAGGCTCTCAATAGCAAGTTTCTCATTTAGGTATTCATTTTATCTGTGATTTCAACAACACTATGGGTAATCCCAGCTTTTACAAAAGCCATGGATTGTCCACCACTGTATTCCCACTTTCTTTGCTTCTCCAAAGCATCAAACAATCTTTTCCTTCTGATAGTCAACAAAGCTAAAACCTGCCACCATATCACAGCATGAAGCTGTTTGTTTATGAATCTGGTTTTCTTCCCTCATAATCCAAATACTCATCTTGGATACCTACTATAAGCTTTTAAGGTGTGACATTATAATTTACATTTAAACGTAGTACTTACGGTTGGCATAATTTTACCAGGTCCTGATCAGTGGTGTTTGGAGGCAGTGCTCTGATGTAAAGGTTAGTTTTACTTAATTGATCCCATCCTGAGTTGCTGCTGCTACTACTGTTGTTATTACTGCTGGTGGTGCTGGGACTAGGAGGAGCCATTGGGTGGGCTGGTACAATGGACTGCTGCAAAGGAAAAAGTACGTTAGATTAAAGAACAGGTAGCAATCACAGCATGCACATCAGCTCAGTCTACAGCAGCCTGGTTACCCTTTGGAGCACCGTGTTCAGTCTGTTCCTAATTACCCACGGATTTTAAATACAACTGCTTTCACACCACATTTGGGCCAGGATTCACAGGCACATCCTAGTATCTCCAACCACCATTTGATGCATGACACAGGGTCAAATAATATATATCTTCCACAGAATATTACTCATAGGATTTTATCATTCTTCATTGTGTCATCTGATCTGAAAATGAAATAGGAACTATTGTTCCTCTAGGTTCCAGCAGGTACAAAGTTTTTATCACTATGACTGTTTCACATGTCAACTTGTGGCAGACACCAAGATGATGCTATTTCTTTAATCTATAAAAAAATACAAAAATAATTACAAATCTCTTTCTAGCTCTTCTGGCTTTTAGTACTTCACACAATACTGCTATTACTTTTTAGAGATAGAGAAGGAGCACAAATAGGTTAAGGACCAGACTTTAAATGAATGGTGTCCCTTGGGAGAACTTTCATACTGCCATATTTGTGGATTACTTCACAATTGTCAAGGCACTGCGTAATGATAATAAATTAAAGTTCCAAAAGGAGAAAAGCACATAAGCACTTCTGCCTACTCCTCACAGTAACTAACACTATTGCTGTTAAAATCAGACCCCACTGGAAAATAAAAATGTCCTAGAGGAAATTTGCAGTCATCATTTGCATTAAGAAAAGTATAGCAGGGCACTGTTCAACAAGTACTGTGAACATGTCCGTGGTGTTGTAAGAGAGGAATACTTCAAAAAATATACTAGAGAACTGAGGTTCCCTGTAAACATCTAGTGACTACACCATGTTCACTGACAAACTGTCTGCATGTAGCCCCTTTCCTGCAAAAGCCTGAGCTTCCACCACAAACTCATAGCAAAGAACTGCCCCGTGAATGCAGAGGAAAGGCACAGGATGGGGAAAAAATACAATGGAATATGAAGTGGGAGGTCAATGTAGACTCAGTTGTTCCCACCCTAGTGCCACCCTCCTCCTTGGACTAGTACAAACAGTTGTACAGCCACAAATTGAACAAAAAAAAAATCATCTTCTCTGATCTGGTGCACCACATGTGGGCTTTGCACTACGCAAAACCTTTGACTGTCACAAGGCAGGGAGCAGGAATGTGAAGGCAGAGAGGAAAGGATTAGAGTCTACCTCTGTTTAAAGCACCCATGAAACTACACACAAGAAAAAAAAACCTTTTGGAGATAACTTCAAGAAATTGGAATGGAAGTGTGAGTGGGAGAAAAGTACAAAGGCATGCCTTATATCAGATTCTTTATGGTAATTATGTGTTTCTTTTTTGTGTTTCTCTAGGAAGGTTTTGAAATCTTCCAATTTGGCATGTTGCAAAGTTTATTATGCAGCTATAATGGCCTGGAACAGGCAACTGCAAGACTTGCTATAAAATCAACATTGATAAGCAGTAACATTGTTGCTGCCTAATTTAACTGAACTGAAAATTACAAAAAAGAATGAAATACATTCCTGATCATTTAGCACTTCAAAACTGAATACCAATATTTCATTGCCATAGGGTTAGAGATTTTTTTGTTTTGGTTGTTTTTAAAAAAGATTTTTAGAAACATCAAATCTCTTCCAAAATATTTGTATTTGGAATTGAAGCACTGATCTAGAATTTCTTCCAGGGAAAAGGAATAAATGCTCCCTTCCAAGTTTGCAATGGAAACATTGACGGATTTTAACAATAGCAGCACAAGTCAGTCTGTTAGACCACTCTGCTTCCAGTAGTGCCAGGCAATTATTTTTAGGGTTACAAGCAATGCAGAATGGCAGAGCAACTAGTTTCAAAACATTTTCACAACAGAACAAACTAATCTGGCACAGTGATATTCTCTTTAAAAAGCCTTCAGTAAAGTTCCCAAAATGCAAACAGTGATCAAATGCAGAACTGCTCTGTTCATAGTTTCAAAATGTGCACATATAGCTGCCAGAAAACTCAACATACACATACCAGTCTTCATCTAAACTGGTAATTACAACTGAAGGCTAAGAGCCTCTATTAAGTCTTACAGTATCTTTGGTTTGGTTTTGCTTCTATTTCTTACAGTGTTTTCCCCTTAAAATCTTTGCTTTTCTATGTTATGAAGAACTGGAGTTTTGTAAAATCTTGTCACCAGCTGGCCAAAGGCAGGAGAGGAGAATGTGTGTCTGCATAGAGAGAGCAGGAATCCTAATTCCGTCTGTCTGTAAAACCTATACACTCCATTCTGAGAAACTTAAACTTCTATTTAAACATGAAGATGTTCTAGTGCTAGTGGTCACATTCGAACACGATGGGAATGTAAATGGGACTACAGTTGTCTTCCTAAGTTTACAGACAGGTTTTTCAGTGCTTCCAGAGAGACTCATACTTTATAAGCCTTAAAGACTTTACAAAACACATGTGCTGGGTGTCCTGCAGCTCTCAAAGCCTGCAATCCAATGACAGACAGCCACTAAAGGGACAGTGACATCTAAAAGCCATACAACTAAAACACTTTTTTTACATTAAAACTTTTATTTTAACGTCTGAATCACTTTTTCCGCTCTGTTCCTCATTGATGACTACTTGTAAAAACTGAATTATAGAGGTCCCTCTGTTGTTCAAAAGGGCCTTTTTTTCCAGTTGCTATTGCTGCAAAGGGTTGGTTGGCAGTGCAGGCTCGACGCCGTGACCACGCTGTCAGAGCCGCCTACGCTGACGGCGCAGGCCAGGAGAAGGGTTTGTCTGCTGGCGTAGTTGCATCACCTCCCCAAACATCATCAGCCAAGCCGATAAAAGCTCTCTTCTGCCTGCACAGCTGCATCCACACCTGGGCTTTTGCCAACGTATTGATGTCAGTGAGGATTTATGACTTTTTTCCACACCCCTGGCTGATACACAGCGCTTTGCTGGCAAGACATTCTGCAGTGGAGACCCGGCCAAAGTTTGGGGTTGTTTGTGCAGAAACAGCTTTCACAAACCTTAACTGAGTGCTTTGTCTAAAACCTGAAGTTTGAAAAGTTTTGGTTTACAAACTGTAGTTTCAGATAAAAATCCTTATAAAAAGCTGTTCTTAAGTTTTTACTATATGGACCTCACAAAAATTTGCAATATTGCAACATACACAAAAAATACATTAATTAATTTTTCTTTGTAATCATTGCATCCTAAATTAAAACAGAGAACTCAAGGATAGGAGAAATGAATGTAAGCAACAGACCACTATTTCTTGTGGCAATATTCCTGTTCACAAGAAATACCACTGTCACACTGGTTTGCCATTTCCTCCTTAGTTTTCACTCCAAAAGGTAATTAGTGATTGTTCTTTTTACACAGCAGTTTTCTTTCCTGTCCTCTTCAACAAACATCTAGGCAAAAAAGGCCAGTGACAGAATAATCAGCCCACCTGCTCTGTGATCTCCCCAGCCCATTCTGGAGCCAGCCGTGAGGAACTCCCAAAACCCTCACCTGATCTCTGAGGGACCATCCCCCCCGCCCTCCACAGCCCCACCACAGCAATGGGAAAACCACAGGCACTTCTTAGGAAAATGAAAAGCTCAGTGACTTAACAATCCCCATGAAGTGCCTTAAAACAAGGAGAATTGTCTGCCTGTGTATTCTTCTCAATATAAACACCAAATGGGAATAATTGCAAGTACTGAAAACCAGCTGATGAATATATTCATCTTATATGAGCCATTCCTGTCTTTCTTATAAACCATTCTATGCTTAAGGACTGCAAATGAGTCAGAGCAGGCTTCTGTCTACCAAGAAACAGAAGAATCTCTCTGCTGTCAACAGATAAAAAAAGGACACCAAACCAAAATGGAATAACCCCAAGAAATTCCTTTGACCTGGGGGTTGAGAGGTACTGATCTCTGCTGCCTTCAGACTACAGAATTCCAACAGAACTTCAATGAGCAGAAGATAACTTGGACAATGACTGTCCCAAAACAGAGTATGATCACTACAGTAGCAATCCATTTAAGTCTCTAACTTTGTACAGTAAAAGCATGCATATAAAGTTATATAACACACTAGCATTTAATTAGAAGTTTAATCACTCAGCTAAAATTCCTAATGTGAAAAGTACCATGGCTTTTAACAACAGAGTTAGTTCACACACATCTACTCCAAATTCAAACCATAAATTGCAGCATATACATTAACTATCAGATTTAATCAGAATTGATAGTTAGATCATCTCATAGTATCAAAATCTCATCAGTAGTGTTTCCCTAGCTTTGCTCAGGTGACTAAGCTACCTACAGGCAGCTGCTTACTCTGCCTGACGCTGCCTAACCTTCTTGATTTTGAAAGCAACACATTCAGTAACTGGCACTGATATAAAAATCATCATACTTTTTTTTTTTTATGGATGTGTGCAACAGTGGGAAAAAGTATTAAATCTAGATTTTTTTTTGTTAAATTGGGGGTTGCTTGTTTATTTATTAATCTACCTAACACTTCAGGTTAGAGAAAGATTTACACGTACAATGAAAGCAAAGGCTCAGGAGAATAGAATATGCCATATCTAGTGAAGCAAGACACTGCAACACTGTGCACAGCTTAGAAAATAGCAACTCATTTGGAATTAAATTATGTCCCTAGCAGAAAGAAGAACTCCAAGTGTTTAACAGAAATGAGTGTTCATAGATGAAGACAGTTGCTTTATTACCTTTCTTTAAATAAGGAAACATTTAACCTTGATCACTTATTCTAAGCCAGCAAAGTGACAGCTGCAGCGGAGATGCCATTTTGAGTGTCCTGCACTATTCTGTTTCATGTTTTTCCTCATCATGTCTGAAACATTACAGCAAGCAAAACTGCATTTCTGGAGGCCTCTCCAGGTTCAATTCTCAGTGGACGTGAGTCAACCAGTAGAAACCGAAAGCTTTGCTGCTGCTTTACTCACATCTCCTGCCTCGGGGTAGCTTCTCCAACTACTCTTCTTGAGTCTGTAAGCACTTGTCACAGGAAGATTCAGCAACCAAATCTAAGCATTTTCAGCATGACACCAGTATAAAGAGTATCTCAGAAGCACCAGATTTTTCTGTTGAAAATCTCCTCAGGCCAGAAAACCCTGATACCTGCCCCCTTTTTCTCCTTTAAACCACCGACCATTACTTCTCTCTGCAGAGGTAAAAAAAATATGATCTCATAGTAACACTGCAAGAGTCAACAGGACTAACCAACATCTCCAGGAAGAGCTGGTGTACTGCACAAGGCAGAAACTGTGGATATCATGTTTCGTGATGAGACAGAGGTATTTGCATACCCAGGACCCAAGCCCATTCCATCTTTCTTTAGGTGGTGACGACAGGTGTTGGTGGTTCAGCCGAAGGGAGCAGAAACAACTACTGGTAAGATGCGGGAGCCTGAGGGTGGAGGCTGGCATCGGGCAAAGACTCTGCCTGTTACAAAGCATCACAGGCAGACCAGGAGCACCTGGAGATCCAGCCCTGGGTTTCTCCCAAAAAACCCCCTAAATGTTCCATATCTTGGTATGAAAGAACTATGCCCAGAATACTACAGTTGGGGTTACAGCAATGATGGATGGCAATAAATAGGATGAAAATTAAGCCATCAAGGAAGAAAACATATCACAGTGAACAGGGAAGTTTTAAGAGGAGCTTTGCAAGATAAAGATTTAGGGTTATACGTTTTTTCTTGTCTTTATGTTACAGCCAAGTCCTATGAAAACTATTTTTCTAAATACAGGTCTTTTCCATACTAAAAGGAAACAAAACCGTAGGTGGATATCATCAGGCATCTATGAAGATAATAATAAAAAAGTTATTTTCACTCTGATATTTCTTTCTAGTTAATATTCTCTTTCTCCTTTGTTGTACTTTAACTAATTTGAACCAATTTGCCAGTAAGAAAAGAGTTTCTGGCAAAATCCAGGGAAGCAGTTAATGCATTTTTTCTGCGCCATTTAAAGATGCCCTTCCTTGATACACAGAAATGCATGAATGAGTAGGTATGTCTTGCAGCTTCCTTTTTAAAATATCCTCATGAAGAGTGGTTCTATCAGCAATGAAACAAGATGAAGTCTAGCCTAATCCCCTGGTCATGGATCCTTGCAATTGCTCCTAGCAATTTCACCTCCTTCTGATTATAACTCAAGCTCATTCCCCACTGAGATGTTTTGCTTCCTTTCTTCAGGTCTTACAGCAACATAGCAGGACTGAACCTGCTCTCACCAGAAAGCAACAATTACTAAAACCAGAAAGTATTGATGTAAACCATTCCAGCTTATTATAAAATTTTCACATTTTCATTTTTTGACAGGAAATGGAACCAGTATTATTTAAATTACACATTTAAAGCTTAATGCAACAGTCATCTTCTGCTAGCAATGAAAGAAAGCTCAGAATCTATCTATATCCTTTCTGCGAAGACACTTGAAGAAGTTTGAGCATAATCCTGGCCACACTGAAGTATCTGACAAAACCCACACTGATGCTTCTGAACATATTTTTTCTCCAAGAACAGGCTGTGAGAGAATTTTTTATTGTTATTACTCAAGAAAAAAAGGTTTCTAACTTGAAGTTGGCAGGCAAGATGGTAACAATAAAGCAAGCAATGAGCACAAGAAACTCCTTCTGTTTCAGGTAGCTCTTCTAGAGTCTCAGAGATAAATGAAAAAAAGTTCCCAGGAATTCACTCCATTGACTTTATCCCTTGTCAGGGATTTTTTAGTGCTCCACTGACTGATTCCCCTAGTTCAGAGACAAATGAAAAGTGCAAAACACACCAACCTAGCCACACCGCAGCACAAAAGCTATCCCAAAGGAGAGTAAGGGGAGTGCTGAACTGAGCTACATCCTGTTCCTTTCCAGATGTTATGAACCCTCCCTTTCCCCTTCCACCTGCTCACCATGAATCACAGCGTCTGTCTTCCCTCTGTTTTATAGCTGGATTTCCTGGACAATCCCCTGAAACAATACCTTGGTACCATGCCCTACCTGTGACAGAATTATAGACACATATAAAGCAAAAGATTTAAGTTTCTGGAATGTGAACAAGCTGCAGCAGTACAACAGCTAGGCCACATTAAAAGAATCTAAAAAGAAAGTCAAGATGCTGAAGTACCCAAAGAAAGAGAGCATGGTACTAAGGTCTACTAGACAGACAAAAAAAACATGTATATGTTTTTATGGTTAGTATTAGTCCTTCACTGAGCAAGAGACACAAAAGAATTCACTGCCAACTTCCTTCTTGATTCTAGTACATACACAGGTCTATTTTCTTCAGTGAAACCAGCCAAGGCTTTTGCTCAGGATCCAGAAAGCACAGAGTACTGAATATCTAGACTATGTTGAAGTTTTTGTTCCAGCCTGAGGATTCAAATTACAATTAAAAGAAAATACATCCATTTTCAGAGAGGTGTAACTTGCATACTAATGGTTTATGCAAGCATTTGAAAGATAACAAGTCCAATACGTGAAATGGAATTCAAATAATAAAAAATTCCTCCCCTGCATTACACATCTCTTGGTACATGTTAATAGCAGGGTATAAAATCTTACAATGCTCTTCACAACATGAAACATTCAAGACACCCTTGGTAGGAGAAATGCTTCACCTGAAACAGCAATTAACTTAGAAACTCCTGGGTCATGCAGTAGTTAGACCAGATCACAGATGGTCACATCAGAGCCTGCAAATCACATAAAGCTCACAAGCACTTCAATGGCTGCTCAGAGGACAGTACTCATAGACTTAAAGTAAAAAAAAATACTCAGTAAGCTTTTTATAAGCTTTAAAGAGGTTCATAGTGGTCCCTTCTCATTTTATATAGGACTCTGCTTTAACATTTATTAAACAGGAAACTTCTACTCTCTACCTCCATTTAAAAACTCTTCAGATGTCAGCATACTAAGATCTGAAAATAAATAATACGTATTGTTCTCTTATTGCACTTATAGTATAATGGGAAGAAGTGGGACTTACATGTATGGAAAATGAGAGACATGGCTTTATTCTGGATATTTTTTGGCTCCCCTGTAGGAAAATACAAGGGAGCGGGTAACTATTTCTCTAAGTAATTTCCACAAAACTAAGCTCTGGCAGTGAGACTCCTGCACCACATAAGGCAGTCACTTCTGTTCAGATCAGACTCCCATTAGAAGAACGCTAATCGTCGGCTACACTGCTATTTGTTCAATTTCTTTGTCATTATCTGTTGTGAACTTTTACTTCCAGTGCCAACAAAGAGGGCCATGCACAATATTCAGTGTGATCAAAAAATGTGCTGCTTTCAAAAGCTTCTGTTTGTGATGTTTAAAATGCATAGTTTTTTATGGTTGTAGGTAGGTACATTTTTAATTTCATAAAGCAGTAAATATGCCATCTATTAACTATTAGGGATGCCATTCATCACTATATCTTGGAGGTTAATGCTAAGCCTGTATACATCATAAAATTGGTTAAAAAGTAGCAGAGCATAGATACAGACACCTTGCCTTATTCAAGAACTGCCAGAAATCTGTATTACAAAGGCTGACAGTATGGG
>WBMY01007251.1:191647-206208 GCA_013397315.1 Donacobius atricapilla | reverse complement strand
ATATATATATATATATACACAGTCTGACACTGAACTTGTAATTTGCTATGGGAGAGTGACCACACCTCCATAAATGTGACTGTCCTCCATGGCAAAGCTACCAAACTGAACAGAAGCCAGGTGTTACTAAATTAGCAATACAGTTTTAAAACACAAGCAAGATCAATAGAAACTTTTTAAACCATCAGACACATTATGTAAGGCGTTGTCAGTTTTCTGCACTTGCACATATCTGCCTAGTTCCACTCTTACCCAGTGGTTGTGCATTCACTTTGATACAAAGAAAGTCCTAAAGTGTTATAAATTTCTGAAATCTCTTCAGAAGTTTTATAAATTTCAACATTGCAAAGAACTGACAGACCAGAAGACAGGAGTGTATAATGTTGGCAAAACTTCTCTACATAGGTCTTTTCTACAGAGCATCAGAGAGCAAACTCTGCTTGGTCTGCATGCTGCAACATGTACAGCAATTTTCTTTGGATTGCAATGAGACTGCATGTAGTATGCATGAGACTGCAAATGACATTCCCAAAGTCTTCTAAATGATGCCCAACACTCTACATGGTTTCCTAGAATAAAATGTAGAAGTTCAAATCTCATCAGAAAAGAACTGAAGTTTAACTTCATTGCTTCTCAAATGTTCGCCTCCTGCATCATTTCCCATTCGGGAAGGAGTGTGGCCTCGGTACGGGCACACAGTAAGGGTGTGACACTGCAGCAGATTTACCGAAGATTTTCATTAGTTTACCAAAGATTTTCATTAGTTCAACTGTATCAGTGCAGTTACACGCACAATGCCACCTCCAGGACACACAGGATCTAATCTGTGCTCTCATGGAAGGCAATGCAACTGCAGCGCTGTAAGTTTGCCTTACACCCAGCAAAAGTGACCTAAAGTAAGAGCTGAGAAAAAGCCGTGTGCAGGCAGCAACCAGCACACCTTTTTCCAAATTTCTGGGGCCAGTAGACACCAGGCTACTTTTGACATTTCTCAGAGATGATCCTGTACCATCAGAGAGAGATACTAGAGCTGATCACGTCCAACCTTTTTGGCCAAATGTTCACCACAGCATATCCAGCACAGCTGACATTAAAGGTCCATTTTCTCCAGATGTATAATGTAATACAGCCACACACAGGATACCTTGTGTTCTTCAGGAAAAAAAGGGGTGGTCTCTCATGCCCAGAACAATTTGTACAACTTTCTCCTAGGTAGCACATAGAAATTTACACTCATGAGCAGGCACCACAGGACAAATTACAATCAGTTCAGCATGACAAAAGCAGCTATGTTTAACTCTTGGGAAAGATGGAAACAAGAACAGCTCATCCAGCCAGCAAATGGTTCGGATAGATACCTAACACCACCCTTCCTGCAGCTGCTATTACTACAGAAAATGCTGCTAAGATGCTACAGACAACTCAAGACGTTCCCAGTTGATCAGGAAACACTAGCAGAAGAAAGTGTAGCTTGATTCACAGCAAGAAATATACACGGTTTGTCTCCTTTGTTACCCCTTTGCCCTTGAAAGTGGGTTCAAGTATACACACATAAAGCAGTTCTACCTGTTATTTTATATCTGTGTATCCCATATATTCAAAACCTGAATTAAATTACAGGCCGTTTGAACACTATGGATTAAGACATTAACACCTAATTTTTCCATCTTCCACAAGCCTTTATTAGCTGCTATCTTGAAATCATCTGCTACAAAGAATACTAGAGAAATGTTGACATTTGGACAATTTTACCCTGCAAAAGACAAGAAAGTAATATTTTTTTCTTTAGATATCTCAGAAATCCTAACTTGCTTGGTTAGGATTGGTTTCTCCTGGTTTAGCTTCCTAGAAGTTAGAGGGAACAAACAGTAATACAAAAATCACTTGCTTCATTACCAGAATGCTTAATGGAGCAATCACTTTTCCAGCATCATTTCAGGGAACTGGGACCAGGATACTCCAGAACACAATGCTTTGTACAGTACAAACACAATTTAATTCCATTCAACTTGGATCAAGCAGGACTTGTTAGCATTTGCTCAGCATCAGTCTCAACAGATTCAGGCTATTTCTGGCAAAATCATTCTGTTGTTTAATGAAAGCCAGTTTGGGCAGCATGTCTACATCCATGGCCTAGAGAAGCTGATTTTAGGCCTATTTAAAGCACAAAGTTGCTGAACATTCATTTAAGACAATCTGTGGGTGAACTCTTTTGAACTTTCAGCCCTAGCAAATAGGAGCATGGCACATTTAAATTAGAAGTACTAGCAGTAGTCAGAGAATCTAACCAATTAGTAAATCTAATCCTCTTTATGTAAAGTTATGAAAAATGTAAATATTTTCCTAAATGCAAGTGATCAAGGGTGCACAGATGAGGAGGAGTTCTTTCATATATGAAGGCAATTCACTACAATACTGTGAACACAACAAATCTGGGGACTTGATGAAACATAGCAAGGAGTTTGCTAAAATCAGCATAGCAAAATCCAGCACGAGCCTACTTTTATAGATAGCAGTCTGCTTCTCCTTACAAATAAGGAAAATGGAATTCCTTCAGTAGGATGAAATTCTCAAAGTTGTAAAGGTAGGCCTTTAATTAAAACTGAAGATCCATCCACAAAAACAAGAGCAAGATGTCCAAGGGCAGGTAACTTCTGGTAGAGTTCCCCAGTAGATATCTAGCTGCACATTAGGAATGATTCACCTGCACTGACCTTTGATGGCCTGAACGTAGCACCAGGTCAACTAAGAACAGCATGGAAAGCTGAACTCTTTCAAACATTACTGATTGGGTCTGTTAACATGGAAATTCAACTCCTGATAAAGCCGTCAAGAAGAAACAGCACTTTCTGAGATATCTAGGATGTGCAGATAGTGAAAAGTAAAGAAGCAGTGTAGGGATTTCAAAAAGCTTTAAGATAGGTGGTTAGATCTGCTGGTCTGATAAAATGGCTTTGTTGCAGTACCAAATAAAGAAAAAAGATGGCTTTGCTGGTCCTGCTGGCAGCTCAGCTTTCAAGTCAACCTTTTCCTCAGTTGGGCTGAAAAGATCCAAGTGCAATGGAGGCAATTGTGGAGCCACAGACCAAGATGGCAGTTCAAGGAATAGCTTAGGTTGGCATAACTTCAAAAAGCAGCATCCTTGTCCCTGTGGTTGCTTACTCTTCCTCCTGGTGGCTCCCCCTTGCTCATCAAAAGAACAAGGAGAATTAAAAAAAAGAAAAAGGAAGTTCAGGCTGCTTCATTTACTGATGGTGCTGAATTGTGAAAGTGGTAACTAAACAGCATTAGGCTGTCAAACAGGAACTAAACCAACGTTGGTTTTTCATACACAACTGCAGCAAACGTACGTGATACTTCTGGCTGAGTCTTAGATGTAAGGCAACAAGCAGCATGCACAAACCTGTCTGCTAAAAGTAAGTGAAATCCTGTGTACATACCACATGCACCAACGCTGTTCTGGCCTTAGGGTCAGATTTTCCTTACAGCCTGATCTGAAACAAACCCAAGTGTGTCTTCTCTCATTCTTTAAAGGATGATGTCTTGGTAGATGCTTATCATTTACTAGATCCAATACTTTCTGACTGCTGACTTTTTAGAAATGACAAACTTGTCCAAAATCCTTGTGCATGCAATTCAAAAAACCCCCATGTTATTACTTTATTTATAATTTCCTGTTCTTCTTGAGAGCTGTAATTTATATTGAATCATACAAACAGAAGAGTTGTTCTAAGTCACTTCCACAGCCCTCAAGAATTTTTCTCGCATATTGCCTTCTAATTTAAAATTTCACTCTTGATTTGAGCCAACTTTTCTTCTCTTTTGCAAGCTACTGTTCTAACTCATGCAGCTACTTTTTAACTCAGATTTTGAATCCTGAGAGAAAAGTGTTTTTAAGTAGTTAAGAATATCATTCAGATGTCAGAAAGTCAAGCCACACAATACGACGTATTCCAAAATTAAAATGTTCATGACTTCACGGTGTATGATAATGAACAATCCCTTTTACACCCAGAAACTCAGTCGTGAAGATCAGTTACAAAGATTTAGCAGCTGTATGCTAAGCAAATGCAGGATGCCATTCCTTGGTGCATCCAAATAGCTGCTGGGGGAATGTCTGACTGCACAGTGAATCACTGTCAATTCTGAAATGAAAAAAACAAAAGAATTAGATAACACCTAGGAAAGCTTCCAGACATACTACTAATACAACATTAATAATATATGAGAAATTCAACTGCCAGGCAGAACTGGTTGTGGCAGTGCAGGTAAAAATCTGACTCAGAAATGAGAGTGGCTACAAGCAGAGACGATCCAAAGTGTCCAGAAGCCCCCGCAGCCAGCAGGCCACGCATCAGCACAGCTGGCACAACAGCTGCAGCACCTGTGGGAGACAGCCTGCACCTCTGGGTGCTGAAGGGACACGGGGCTTGAAGCATGTCTGGTGCTAGGTATGGATAGGAATCAACTGGGTTATTTGGGCACAGAGCCTAACTCACCCACAATTTTAACAGTAATGTTCTTACCCTTGGTACAAGAATTCAGCTGAGGACTCATACCTCTGAACACACCAGAATGTTAAAGATGAAGGAAAATACTTCTAATAAGTACCTCTGGAATTGATAAGTAACTTTAAAACACTGCAGTGAAAGGGAACCTACCCAGCCAATGGCTAACTTTTTAAGATAAATTAATCACTTGCCTCTGCTTACTGCACAACCCCAGTCCTCAGCAACTGCTTTCAGGTTTGTCTTACACTGTGGACAATTTCAAGGAAACACACTTTCAATAAGTACATTCAGCTGCACTTCTCTTAGCAGTAATTCTGCCTTTGCAGCACATCCATCTGCACAACAGTTGGATGTTTAACACTGATAATCTTGTACACCACCATTGGTTCACTACAAAAGTCACCATAAACTGAATGTGTATTGCATTTCCTTTAAAAACAAACATCCCCTATAAAAATAAACACCCCAAAACAAAACAAACAAAAAACCACAACAAAACAAAAACAACAACAAAAAACCTGTAAATATTCAAATTTTGAATTTATTCAATTTAATTGGATTTCAAAATCTAAATAGGACAACAGAATCTTTGAATAAGGACTTCCCAGATTTAAAAAAAAAAAAAAAAGGCTAATAAACTCTAAGGAAGTTCATTTCATAGGAAAGATAAGGCCACAAAACCATTAAAGATAACTAGATTAAATTTCTGTAAAAGTTAAGCCACTGAACTTCAGGGAGTTATTCCTGTTCTCCGTGATATTTTCATGGTTGACTGCCGTTCTGCCCAACAAACATCTGCTTAGAAATAAACTTACCTATTGCTAGCAGTAAACCAACCTTTACTTGTTTTGAAAACTACAGTTCTACATAGTTTCAACAGTCCAGTTTCTTGCTAAAATGAACTTTGCCATTGCTGTTAATCTGGAAATAGCAATGATAGAGTTCAGATAAATGTTCTCATAGACCATAAAGAAACAACTTACACAGTACGTGACAGGCAGAATTTGAACAGAGTTCTATCAATCCAAATAATCTATTCTATCCTGAGCTTCAGGGGACAGACAAACGCAGACATCTATGTAGGTATGTGTGCATGTGTATATACAAATGAATTTCTTTTCAAGGTATTTTGTCCTAATTGCTGTAGTATTTGAACCAGTTGCAGGCAGTACTATATTTCTGTGCAAAATCTGAGATGTGGGAAACTAATTTTAGCAAGTACCTTTAGTAGAGTCAAACCTTAATAATTTAGTCAACATTATCCAAAACATCAGTGATAGGACCATTTTGAATTTCACGTCACCATCTTATTCTTATGAATAACCTTTATATGCGTGGTTGACCTGGGACTTCAACTACTACCCAGGACAATGACACAACACAGCACTTATTTCAGGGAATGAAGAAGGTGGAGATGGATTCAGCCATTTTGAAAGAGGGTCAACAGAGAAGTCTCACACCAAAATAATGTCTTTTGATAGAAGGATAAGACACATAGATCAGCTAGCATCTAATATACTGAAATACCAAACCATACATTAATAATACTAAAACAATAATAAAGTTGCAACAGAAACATTAAACCGGAAAGCGCCAAATTGTCAGGAGCTTCAGAGCAGGGAATTCCCAACAACTTACCAGAATACATAAAGAACGGTTACATGAAAAGCCAGAGTGCTTTTTATAATGACTACGCCAGTCTACAGCCCTTCATGACTTCTGAGGCCAGGACGCTCCACACCTGACAGATCTAAGAACGGTATGTTTGCTGGCAATCTGACAAAGCCTGCTTCCAAAGTTAACACGATTTTGTCACTACAGCAATTAAAATATTGACCTAATGCTGAAACAATGACTTCCTTAACCATTTCCATCCTGCATTAGCCTCCACAACATTGTAGAATATTGTAACTGGGAATGGAGACAGCTCTTAGAGCACTTCAAAAAAACTAAAAAGCCCCTGCATTCTTCTACTGGTGCCACAGTGTGCCCTAGGTATCACTAGCACCTTTAACCAGCTGAAATTCTATATACTGAATTACATCTTAGTATTCTTCACCATTACAATTACTGAAGATTTCAAATGTACTCTATAGCTCCTCAGTACTGCAGGATATAACTGGTTCTCTCATCTCAAAAAAAGTCCTTAATTCCAGAATATTTGCATGTATATGTGTGCATTGGAGGCATTGTTACCCTAAGACAATAAAGAAATCTTATCATTTATATTTTTGTTGAAGCAAAACACTTTTCTTATACCCCAGTTTTGAGAAGTGTTTCCCACAAGTAGCATTCAGAGATACATCTCCTGGAATGTAAAATAAAAGCCTAAAAACCACCCCTGTTTCAAAGGTTAGTAGCAAAGCAATCATATTTAATACCTATTTCAAATGGTTTTTCCCAAATTACACAGAAGACTCATGTGGAAGACAGGCCACTGAACATCTCAAAGGATCTTGTCTGCTGGTGCTTCCTTTCATACCAGACAGAAATCCATGGACCGGTGTTCCCACTCTGCCAAAGCCCAGGTTTATCCAGTGTGGCTTTTCCGGGCTGGCAGGAGGCACGTCCCCGGCCAGGGCCCGGTACCCACCGTGTCCCTCCTCTCCCACAGCACAGCCACAGGGGGCCGAGTTAACACAGGCTTGTGCTGCCTGTTACTTCTACACTACAGACTTCAAAGAGTTTCATGTTGTAATAGGTTATTTAAAACCTCGGCTAAGTGATTAGCTAAGCTAAGCCAGAACAACACACATACATGTGGCAATAAAAACACTTCCAAATGGGTCACCGTGGCCGTGCTCGAAGGTGGGCACACAGGTGACACACACCTGCCAGTCACTTGCAGCAGCTGGAGCGACAAGGTCTCCCCCACTCCCACAGTAGCTCACCAAAATACCTGCTGCACAACTGTTTAAAGCATTATTAGCCAGTTGTACACATAGGCAGAAGAGAAAGGAAAACACCACAGGACTTGAAATTCCCCCACCATTTCATACATGGGATCTCCTTTGCAACACACCAATCATCTCTTTAGTGCTCAGCTGAAGAGCACTCCAACACCTGGGCAAGCAGCATTGCACCTCGGCATGCCCAAGAGACATCACTGCTTCCAAAGCAGGAAAAAACAACCCATGGTCTGGTGAAAGAGGCATTACCAACTTACAAAATAAAAGGCAGTATCTACCCCTTACCCTTCAAGTGGGTTAAGTATGAATAAAACACAGAGAAATACAGAGCCTTAAATCAGAGTCTCTTCCCTGAACACAACTGGGGGTGACAGGGTTGGACAATAACCAGTCTCCCTGAGAAGACTGGAGGTTGTGTGCCACATGCCTGCATATAAGGTAAAAGAAACTTCCAGCTCCTGTACCACTATTTTGTTTGGGTTTTCTTCCAGTTCTCTGTTTTAATAATTCTGTAATTTTTTGTGGACTTGTTAACAAGGATCTGCATTTGGTTTTACCCTTGCCTGCCTGGTGTTTGGAGTGATTTTGGATTGTTGCAGTGGCACAAGCATAACCTGATAAAGTTTCTGTGGGTCAAGTAAACCTTAAAGCAGGATTGTGAATCACCTCAGAGTAGCCAAGAATCTATGAAGACTACTTCAGATTTTCAATGATAACTGGATAATCCTTTACCAAGTTGCAGCAGCCTTCGTGGGAGCTGCTAAGACTACAGGCATGAAAAGTGCCCCGCAGTGACACACAATCCTGACAAAAGCTCCCTTTTAACGCTCATCCAAACTCACACTTCAAACACAATAAATATGGAAGTGCCACACACATACCTCGAATATCCTAAAAGGACTTAATTCTAACAGTTATGCTGTAGTACCCAATGACAGAATATATGAGTCGTAGTTAACCAAAGGACTCATGTTTCCACTTTATTGAACAAAGCACCATAGGAGATTCTGATATAAAAGGACAGAAGACTATAGAAGGTAAGGAAAGAAAGAAATCCCCTTCTCATCCAAGCAGAAAAACCCACACAATAAGATACAAAAGTGTCATTTCCAAGAAGAGACACTGCAAAGAAACAGAATCAATGGTGAAATAGTGTTACATAAATTAAGTTGCAGTAAAGCATTTCATTTCACAAGCAGGTAAGCATCAGACTAGACTAAGTTTGATGCTCACCTTGCCCTGGTGCTCCTGCTGTTCTTCAACAAAGGAAAATGAAGGCCAAATGAGGCTCCCCAGAACAATGTGTTGCTTCCACTGCAACCTCATGAAGTTCTACAATTCTATCAAATAAGTAAATTCTAAATACTCTATTTGGCACATCATTTTTCTAGAGCAGAACACTTTAAACAAATAAGACACACACCAGTGATTTCTTAAACAATTTTAGTTAAGTGAACAACATGGCTTTTATGAGGACATATGAATGAAACAGTATAATATAATGATAATATAATGATAAATAATATCATATATTTATACATTTCTGTAGTTGTCAGCTATTATTTTGCAATGGTCCCTAGAGCTGATACATCCTTACACTACATCATAAATTCCAAAAAAGACATTTTTGAAATGTGGCAACTATATTTTCATCTTGAAGAGCTTTTAAGACTTCAAAATACTTGCTAGATATTTTAAGCCAATGCATCTTAGTGCACAGGTTGTCTTAAAATTGGTGTAGAGTTTTACTGTTAAAAATCAATTTACATAATCAGTAATAAAAGTTACTAGAATTAAATATAAGTTCCTAGAAAAAAACTAACACAAACCTAGGTAATCTTGAATTTATTTAAAGCAATCTCTCACCAGCACTCAATTACTTCAACTGCAGTTTAGGACTACTTTGTGAGTCAATACACAGCTGCAGCTACACTGCCTTAACTGCAATCTCTTGAGGGAAACAGCTAAAGCTGTGCTAATCACAGTAACCAGCCCTTACAGCATATGATTTTTTTGTTGTGTGTATATTTCCTAAGTTGCTGAGTTAGGAGGCTTGTGCTTATCTAATCCATAGTTCCCCTCCTCATTTCTCCTTTATTTCTAGCTCATCCCTTCCCTTTCCTGTTGCATCAGGAAACTGCAAATACAGTGACTTCTGCAGGGCTGTTATAATAACCACAGTACACCGCAATTCTGAAACATATGCAAAATGACTCACAATTACTTCAAAAAGGCTTGAGAACTTTCAAATGTGCCTCTGTTGGCTTTCTAGAATACTTCTGACCAACACTTCTTCCAAGATCAAAACACCTCCATGCACCTCTTTGTTAGGATTACAGATTTATAAGCCTTCACACTGTCCCCCAAGTAACATACGTTAAAACAGCTGGCTGTAGAAAAGGAGAAAAACATTCATAAGAAGTTGGAAACAGATCCATGAGGGAAACCCACTAGAGGTTCTTAGTCTTCATTGACTTCTTTTGTTATACACCATCTCGTGCAACAAGCAAAAGTCAATTTCAACCACAAATTTAAAAGGGGGGAAAAAACACAGACCAAACAGTTTTAATGTCAAATGATCATTATTTTTATTTACTTGGTTGCAGCACTGTGCGGATGTTTTACAAGCCATCTCAAGCTCTCAGGAAAGGATTTTCCACTCCCTTCCTTCCTTCCCCTCTCCTCCCTGCCAGCAGTTACAGTTTAAAGGATCTAACTCTTCTGAAATGTGTTAACTCAAGCAATTTTTTTAACAGTTGGAAGTTTCAGGGGGAAAAATAAACCCAAAACAAAACAGCAGATGTTCAAGACACAGACTTCTATCTTCCCTTCCATGTGAAACTAAATGGCAAAGACATACTTTAAACAACAACATTTCCAAAGAGACAAAAATATATTGTTCACCCTGTTAGAAATACTAAACAAAAACTTCAAATTGCCAAATACAGATAAAACAATTATATCACTTTTCATAATCTGTAACATCATGCCTGAACAAGATAAGGTGTTTCCTTTTATTTCTTTGATTCACATTTTGGTACAAGTATAGAAAGCCACTGACTGAGTCGTTTTGCTCCCTTGAGAATAAAGCAGAACTTCACAAACAATCTTATAGATGCGCTCAAATTAAAGTAGCTGGTAGTTAATGTAGGAGCTCGGTTTTGCGAAACGCAGGCAGACCCTTTAACATTGTATGCGATGTAAGGGAAATAGGCTGTCACCTCAAGCCAGATACAAAATTACAATTCTTAGGTGCTGAGAGAAAGAAACAAAAAGAAACAAATCCCAATTATTTCTGTAACCACAGATACCTACTCCATCTTAGGCACCCCAGCCTTCCCCCGCCGCAGCACCATCCACAGACACAGGAGGTGTCGTGGCAAATCCCCCTGGGCACACGCTGCTCCATGGAGCTGCATGTTTTGACTTATGACCATGCCCAGGTCTTGCAAGTTTAATGAGGTTCCTTCTCACACAGACACCACACACAGCGCCAACTGGGAAATCGTAAAGCAGGATTACAAGTGGAGCTTCTTGATAGGTTAAACCTATAGATAGAGTGAAAGGCTAATCTACACTTTTAGCCTGAAACTGGCAAAAGCTTTCTCCATTTAACCGCTGTTAGAAACCCACCTTAACCTTCAACTTTTAGAAATCCCAGCCTGCCACACAACACTTGCTATTAACAGAGCTATATGAAAAGATTGATCAAAAGCTTTGTCTGTCCTTCCATACACAGGCCTAACATCAAATCAGTGTTAAATTCCTCACGTGCAGCTACACCCAGGTAATCCTCTCGAAAGCAGCAAACTATGTAAAACTCCTTATGCTGGCAAGATAAACATTACACTCATCAAAATGTAACTAGAACCACTGTTCCTGGGCAAAGCTGTTAAAAGGCACAGACACCGGGCTAAGCACCCAGGCTGTGCTGGTAGGACCCTGCAATCGCCTCCCTCCCAGGCCTTCAGAGCTGCTTCTGGCTTCCTCTTCGAGAAACCTGAGCAGAGGAACCTCCCTGCACAAAGCAATTTAAAATCCCTAATCAAATAGCTGGAGCAGCTCTGTAGATTCGAAGAACAGATGGCAGGAGAAAGCCTAATTTTCCATTTACGATAATTTTACAGTGTAGAAATATTTACTTCAGAGGAGTGCCTTCCAATTTACATGAGAATGACAAAAGTGGGAGGAGGGACAGAGAATCATCTTGTTCTCAACAAACCAAGAGCTAAAAAAGCCTGTATTAAGCAGTGTATTGTGTGTAATTTTGTTTCCTTTTCATTGCAGACGCACACATGTGCATTCTTTGCAATAGCTCAAGTAACCTTGATAGCAAGAATATTGGCTTACACCAACCTTTGTCAGACAGAATGTATGGCTACGGGAGTCGTGATAGGTTATTATTGCAGATATTGTGTGGCTTTCATTCTTTAACAAGACAAACACATCTGCATTTCAAATTAATTCTCAGATTAATTCTCAGATGAGCTGTCACTCATTTAAGCAACGTCTTAATTTTAAGCCTGGTAAGAGTATTTTTAATATGCCTGCCTGCCCATAATGCAGGAAATCCTCTTGAGCAGAGACCACATTTTAGTATTCTTACAAGTACTACAGAAGAGAGAAGACGATCAGGCCAATCAAATCTGACCTGAAATTGAGAATGTTGACTCACTCTTACATGCCTGTAGATACAACAGGTAACAAACATAATTTTATAAGCACAGATTTGTTTATAAAACAAAACATAGTTATTTGGGAAAACAGAAAGAGAGGATGGGTACAGCTATGAATCCACTCTACCTATATGGCATTTTGTCAATGTTTTAAATTAAGGTAGAAATACACATTATATTAGAATGACTTAAAAATAAATCAGGTTAGTGTCACCTTGCCTTTTATCAGTTAATCACTCATTTTTTCAACTGAATCTGCTATAGACCTCTAAAAATGAAACAGGATAGTACTAAATATGAAGTGTTCTTTTATTATTCTGATATGTATTAAAATACCCAGAGACATACAAGCTGCTCAAAAGATTTTAATTTCTCTTTTAAGTTACTTTAAATTGTTTCAGCTTCACATACTACACACTGTTAGCATAGGGAATGCAGTTACTCCTTTTAGAGACATTGGTTGACAATTTTTCCTACACTAACAGTACCTAGTGTGCCAGGCTAAAGCTCAACTACCATGCAATTGTCTGAATGCGGGTTACACAGAGTATACAGAGACATAACTTTTCTGAATTATCAAGAGTTGAAAAATTAGGCTTGCAGCGCTCTTCAGCACTGTTTGACATCAGCTCACCCCTGCAGGTGAAGTCTGAGTGAAAGGGAGATCAGAAAGCCAACTGCTAATCGACGTTAGTCTATATGAATGAATTTAATAGGAGTTTTCCATGGACTTAACTGGAGAAAAGCACAGACCCTGGCTCCTTATGTAGGAAGTGTCTGAGCAGAGAATAGCTATACACTAACAAAAGAAACCTTTGGTACCCAGGGTCTTAAGCCCACATAATACCCCTGCATTCATTTCTTTCTGTGCCTATTGGGAGAAAAGGGTCTGTTTGTTTTTCTGATTGAGTCGGCCCTTTTAGCTCTTTGAATCTAAGGAGTGCACTGTGAAAAGAAGAGCATCTTATCAGCCTGCTCCAGACCAGCAGGCAAACTCCCATACACACATATAAAACACAGCCCTGCCAGCACGAGGCCTGGCCCCACTGCCCTCAGCTCCTGCCAACACCCTGCCCAGCCACACAAGGGGCCTTCCTTGATTAATGGTCCTCTCAGGGAGAGCGCGAAATTGTATCTGGTGCACCGGCTTCATTTATAAAGTATGCAGGAGCACCAGACAAGATGATCATCATGGGCGTATCCAGGACATTTATTAACAACAAACCAAAACCAGCGCACACAATAAGCATGTTTTGTTATGTATGGACTTGAACACTTGGAGTACAAGATGCAAAGATTAACACCATGCACCGCTGGGCAGCATCTGCAGAGCGCTGCTGAGATAACACATCAGTGATTCTTATCAAACAGATATTTCTATAAAATAACAGGGAGGAGAAAGGAAATAGCAGTTTTTACTTAAGTTTCAAGAAAATATCAGAGTCTAACTTTCAGTGTCGTGCAGGTTAGTCACACAGATCATGCCATCCCAACAATGCACCAAGAGTTCAAAATTCCCAAGCCTATGACCTTATTATTTATATGAAGCCCTTCACTGTGTGCAGCAGTGATATCTGATTTCCTATTTCTACCCTTAATGCATTCTGACCCCAAGCAAAATAGGACAAATTTCCCCATTATTGCTGACTGAACCCGTCAAATTACTCATTTCATCTAGTAAGTGCAGCAGACACGGAAGGATTTTTTTCTCACCTGGAAAGAAGCCTGCCATAGTATTTTTGGCATGCTTTGTCAAGCCGGTAGCTTGTCAGTGACCTCTACTCCATTTACCCTCTGGCACACACAGGGAGCACGCTTTCCCATTAACTTAAAAAGTAAGATTTTTTTCGTTTCCTTTTTTAAATTTAATCGAAAAGTCACCGAAAAATAACGTACTAAGCAGCAAAAAATGAAAGATTAATACCAGCGTCGCATCTTGCGTGCATAAAAAGTGCAGCCAAAGACAAACGGTATAGCAAGGTTGTAACGCAACTATTTCAAATATTTTATTTCCAGCGACTAAACAAACAAACAAAGAAATACCTCTTTCAGTACAGCTCCATAGATGCGAGTGCTCCGAGCTTATCAGAGAGATCTCTCTGCCCATAAAATGTCCCAGGGTCCCCCCTGTGCCCCCCTCGGGGGGAGCTGCGGCGCACCCGAAGGGCGGCGGAGGTTTTCTGGAGGGTTGTTTGAAAGAAAAAAAATGCGCCCGGATCCCCTCGCTCATTTCACGCCGAGTGAAAAACATCCAGCCCCAAGTTTCGCTGTTGCGACATCGGGTCCTTTCTAACCTGTTGCCGAGCCCGGCGGGGCCGGCACCCGCCCGGACCCCGGCGCCCGCACCGCACCGCACCGCACCGCCCCGCACGCCCCGCGAAGGTGACCCGGCGGCGGCCGCCCCGGCACTCGCCAAGGTCAAGGCGAGGCTCTTGAGAGAAGGTTACAAAAAATAATAATAAAAG
>WBMY01007251.1:173749-191359 GCA_013397315.1 Donacobius atricapilla | reverse complement strand
GGAGCCCCGGCCGCGGCGGGCACGGCGCGCTTGGAGCAGCCCGAGCCGCGGGGCCGGCCGCGCCCAGGCGATGCACACTGCGCCTTTTAACTCTCTTTAAGTTTTTCTTGACTAGGGATGGGGAGGGGGGAGGAACATCCGGTCACAGCCCTCTCCGGTGCCTCAAGGCAGCATTTGGGAAGCGAGGGGGAATTCTTAGCTTCTTCACGAAATT
Source organism: Donacobius atricapilla (assembly GCA_013397315.1). NCBI lineage: Eukaryota > Metazoa > Chordata > Aves > Passeriformes > Mimidae > Donacobius > Donacobius atricapilla. The sequence continues at coordinate 191,145 of WBMY01007251.1, read as the reverse complement.
TAGGCCTGGGAAACGTTACAGTTCTTAGGCTGTAAGACTGGGACATACGGAGTCAAGGAGTTTCCAGTTTCACTCCTGGTAGTCTGTATTGTTTATATTACTATATTTACATTACCCACTGATGTTGACAATCTAGTTTCTAAGAAAGTCAGTCCAGAGCTATAAGCTCTGTCAGGTCACTGTCTGATCACAGTAGAAGAACTTCTGTTACGGACATGCATCATCAGGCACCTTTTGGTTTCTCTTCCTCTTTCTGACAACATGGTGGGCCCGATCCCATACACCCCAACATGGCCATGGGAAACAGCTGGGAAGAAACAGAAAATTGCCGGGTAGTTCATTACTGAAAAGCCAAGTAACATCTGACAATGCTAATATTTATAAAAACATATAATCTTCAATTACTGACTTCCCTAGAAATAATCTCTTAACTATTTTGGTATCCTAGTATATTGCTACTACACATCAGAACCCATCTGAATACAGTGAACAATAGGAAAGCATCAACACTTGGCAGAACTACACTCTGCATAACTTGCCTCTTTTTTCCCTCTTTCAAGTCCTAAAATGGATCTCATTCCATTTGGCCTTGATTTGATAACACAAGTTTAAGGTCTGCTAGTACTGGATGAAAAGCACTGCAGCCACATCGTGATCACTGCCACTGGAAAATATTTGATAGAATACGATTGTATCGGCAGACTTTATGTCAGGTCAGGTACCATCTGTCTGTACCACCCTAACTTCATGTTGGATCATGGAACATTCGTATTCCCAGTGCTAGCATAAAGCCAGCACAGAGGCTTAATGCTAGGATAAATTCAGATTCCCTGGTGTGGCTGAAGCCTCATGCCTGCTTCACAACATCAGCTGGCATCAATGCTGAAAAAACAGCAGTTCAGCAACTGACTCTGGGTGAAACTTTTTTTCTTTTTTTTTTCCTCTCTGATCAGGTTAATTTTCTTCCAGATCATTTCCTTTGTTGGGTTCAGCATGCGGCTGTGCTGCTGCTTGTGCCAGTGTAATGGATGGAGGAAGCAGTGAGCAAAAATAGGCAGGGACAAGAGGGTGGGATATGAGTGCTTATTTTGGCAGCAGTATCAGATTATATTGGCTTAATACATTCATGTACCTGTGGCTTAGTTTGACAGAAATGTAGCTGTGTGCTCATGCCTTCCTGAGATGTACCACATGCAGCATTCGATCTGTGCTCTGACCATTCTTATTTCAGCCCCTTGGTCACAGATGTCACCATCAGACTCAGTGCTGAAGAACTGTCTTAAAACAGTACAAACTGGAACAGTGACAGGCTACTTTTCCTGCTCGTATCTCTATTCCCAGCTGCAAAACAGAATAATATTTCCTGGACAGTGTTACAGTCACCCCAAAGGGGTGACAAAGCTTACATCTGCTCCACCTACGGGAGGGCTTTGTTAGCTGGAGATGTGTATAGTGACCACACCTTCCCCTCGCAGGGAAAAGCTTTTCAAAAGCCATCAATCATCCCTTGCTTCCTTCCCTCTGCTCTTCCTGCCCCATCCCCCAGGGAAGAGGCTGGAGGGATGTAAACACTATATGCTCGATTGGGTCTCAGTCACTGTCATACCAGGGAATGCTCTGAAGAATATTCCAAAGCAGTACCTGAAACGCTGCCATCTTGCCCTCTCTGCAGTCACATGTCCCAGGGCTCCCTGTGATTTGGGTACGATTTCCCTTTCTTAGATTCAGTATGCGGCACATTTCGCTCGGTTACCAGTACTGTCTTTCCTAACATATTAGGCAAACACATAACAACAAATATAATCCTGTAAACATCTACTAGATCATAATCTAACAATATCTGATTATTTATTTTGTTAAGGAAAAACTCATTACAGAATTTTCTGGGAAGAAAACTTGATATAATTTCCTACGTGCTAATGTGCCTATCAACATTATCTATTCTTTTTAAAAGGCTTGAGTAATCTGTCTCCATTTTTTGTCTCAAACAAGGGAAATAGTTACCTTCCAATAGATTTGACAATGTTATCACAAATACCAAGACAGACTCCTTACAGCAGTATGTCTGGAGAGAAAGGGACAGCAGAGCTAAATTGAAACAAAAGAGTTTCTGACTGGACATCAGGACAGCCAGACATTGCTCTGAGAGGCTGTGCACTCTCCATTCTTGAGCATTTTCAGGACCAGAATGCATACAGCCCAAAGCAACCAGACCTGATCTTTTTGCTGATGCTGCTTCGGGCTGAAGGTTGGACTAGAGATACCCTGAGGTCCCTTCCAATCTGAAGCTCCAGAACACAGGCCAAATTATTTCTTTGCAAAACCCTGTATTTGAGATTATGTTGATAAAGCTCGAGATAAGTGCCTAGACTTCTCAGTACTTGTGCAGTGATATATCCATTCAAATACTGACAACAGTTTTCATACATATTTTCTGAGATGCAAGAAGCATGCCTTGTTTGCGAAGAACAGTCTCGGTCTTACTGACTTAGCAATGCCAAAACTGAGATGCCTAATCTATAAAATGTATGCAAATATGATCATAAAAATCATCTTTTCAAGGACTTTGTTATTAACGGCATACAACAGGTGTGAACAAACGCAGGTAGTCAGGCATATTGTTGCTTGCAGTTACAAATGAGCAATTCCTTTTGATCCTCAGGGAAAAAGGTGACCACAGGATCTAAGAGTGCCTCTATAAATCATTCAGAGCTTCTTTAAATTACCCGGGGGTTGCTGATTCAGGAAAAAAGGAAAACTTATGAGCAGCTCTGGTACATTTTGGAAATACAGTGTAGCAATTGACATGTTCTGTTTTGTTTGCCTATAGGTTTGCAGAGAGATGGTGTAAATACGGGAAGAAAGACTTGTTTGGAAACCTGGAGACAACTAAAGTACTCAAAAATCTTTCCAGTAATGTTTATCAATCTTAACAAATAGTAGATGAGCAAAACTAAGCCATTATTTTAAAAACAGTCCTATGCATTTAAGCTGCTACTTTACCGTTTCTGTTCTAAATCAAATTCATGGCTTCTCTTACTTATCTCAAAATTCAACCAAAGTAGCTATTTCCCCTCAGGGCATTCAGTGCCTCTGTAGGACAGATGGTCTCTCAGCCCTGGATCTGCTTTAAATGGGAAACTTACAGTCTATTGCAAACCCCTGTGAGTCCAAAGTGGATCTCCTGAATTTCCTTACAGCTCTGCTCCCCTGAACACCTCAGTGCCTTCTGAAGACCCACTGGAGGAAAAGTGACTGTGGGCACCTCATTTCCCCACCTTGAGGGTAGTGAGGAGACTGTTGCCACAATGCTCAGTTCCCTGAGCATCCATCCTCTCATCACACCCGGTCATATGGAGAAAGATGAAAACTAGAGTCGGCAGGAAGCTGAGCCACAACAATGCAAAAATACTTCTCAATACTTATGCAAGCCAAGGAAACAGAATGCAGGGCTGAATTTTGATAGATATTGAGCATTAAGTGTTAAGTGTTAATAAAGGGATACGTGAAGCTGAAGGATACAGAAGCAGATTTTTAATTTTTGGCTTAAATTCATTCATTAGAACTGAAAAAATGAAAAGAATTCCTAACAGCCAAAGGAACAGTAAACTTCATTATATGGGAAGCTACTTCAGAGAGAAACTATCTCATAATTCATTGCTTTTATTTACATATTCCCAGTACACAGGTAATGAAAGAAATCTGTATCTAGCTAAGTGAGGATGAGGAGAAGTGAGTAGAAATGCAACACAGTAATGTTGTGAACATGCCAAACACTTTATATATAAAATCTTGTGTAAATTTTCTTTTTTTTTAGAAAAAGAAAATTATTATGAAACGACTTCTGCAGAAGTATATGATCTGCTAAGAGTGAAGTATTGCATACACAATGAGAAGCTGTTGTTTAAGAATGCAGTCTTCAAAATAATCACATGAATATATATTCAACAATAAGAAAAAAATCTCCATGATGATCTGAAAAGGGAAAACAAATAATCTTTCCCAGCTGTACCATTTCAAGTATACTGGTACCAAATTACCAAATTACTTATATTCTACACTAGAATATGATAAAAAATGCCATATTATCACTCATTATAAAATACATGTGCACAATCAGAGTGATAGATTTTTTTATCTGAATGCAGCAGCTCATTCTCTCTGGGAGTCTTCCACCCTGTCTCTGATTTTCCCATCACCTAAACTGCAGAGGTTTTCCCCTTAAATCCAACAGCTCACGGTGAAAAAAGAGCAATCCTCTGCTCCCTGCAGTGCTCACAGAATGCATCTGCTGGGGCCACTGGGGTTGCACCTCCAGTGACATGCTTTGACTCCTGCTCATTTTGGCTTGCTGTTCATTCCTTCCACACTTCCTTAAATGTTCTTGGAAAGACACTTAATATAAATTGCACAATTATACATAATTGTTGCCATTCCTTCACTGATGACTGGTATTAAGAATATGAACACAGTGAGTAACACAATCTCCTGTTAATGCCATGCCAGCATTTTATATTATGGAAAGCACTATTTATTATTTGAAAGACACTACAAGATACTTCTTTATAGAAGCATTTCCACTGTCAAACAAAGCCCCATCCTAAATATACCCTGCATATTCTGGGAAGCACAAGTATGAAACATAATTACTGTAAAGGATTACTATGTAAGAGAAATTTAAGGTGGCTGCTCATAATCAGTAATTAAAACACAAAAAAAATCCAATCCTCACCTGTGGAATGAACTGAAATGACCCTTAAAGATCTAATTTCTGCCATTGGCCTGATAATGTTGCCAAACACTTGTTTGAAACTATAAAGCAATCAAAGTGTGTAAACAGTTCCGAATACATTGTAGAATAAAATAATAAAGACTGTCCAAAATGACAAAATATATTGCTTTTTCTGCTTTGTTATTAACTATGTAGAAAGTTCATCAACATTATATTGAATATTTATTTTTTAACAGAGACTACTAAGAATAGCATACTCTTTTGACATGCTTTTTTGACTGTGTATTTTTCCATTCTGTGCAGAATAAATTTATGGAACAATAGAAGAAGTAAGCAAAAATATTTGCTAAGTATTTTCTAGGAAACAATGACTCCATGCAGACATTTGATTTTTATATATTTACATGTTTACATTTTAATACAGATAATAATAAAAGATTAAGCAAAATCTGGAAATGCACAAACATTTTTTCTAAAACTTCACTTCATGGGGTTTTAAAGCAGGGTCATGTACTCCATTTTTTAACCAGAAAAAAGGTTCTTTCTAGCCACAATATGTTCGATTTTGCTGGGTTTTCTTGGATTACATTATTCACCATATTGACCAGGCTTGAATGGTTACTATTTCATGAGAATTTTAGAAATAAGAAAGAAATTAGAAGACTCCTACAATTAAAATATGTTTAAAGATTGAGAACAGTTAATGACAATGAAAAGATAAACCAATGCAGAATGGTTAGAGTGGAAGGTGCGACCACAAATCAGCCAAATAGAAATTTTATTCCTTTGCATGTTGTTATTTTGGTATCTTAGGCCAAGAAACAGCTTTGGATTTGTCAGTGCACTGCTGCTACAGAAAAAAAAAATTTCACCCTCTTGCCTGGTCTTTACACATCTATAAATAGGAACATACACTTTGAAGCCTTGAATGATTCAGGCAGTATTTGCATTGTAAGCAGATTTGGTACTAACGCAACAAGGAGCAAGCAGGAATCATAACACACATGGAAAAAGAAGGAAAAAGACAGAGAAAGTCATGTATGATAAGATACATCAAAAAGATGGAGTTGCCATCACTAGCACAAAATCAGGCTTGTACACTCAAGCATGGGCTTGAAGAATACCTGAGGAAAAGCCAGAGCATGTCCTGCTCTGCAAAGCTCTGCTGCAGACAGCAGGCGCACCAGCAGCAGCGACGAGCCAGACTGGGGACTCTGTACAGTAGGTGCATACACGTGGGTACCTTAGAATAAAACCACAAAACACCACTCTTCCCAAAGTTGCTGTCTCAAGATGACTCTTCTTGCCTTTTTTTTTCCTTTTCCTCTAATGAAGTCTTGTTGTGTTTGTTCGACAAATACTAGTTAGTCAAGTGAAGAACTGACAGCTCTACCCACTGACAAGCACTGTGCAAATTTTTCCTGTCCTCACACACTTCCCTGTCAATTAACTTCATTTCTGACCTGCAAATGTCTTTACAGTGCTCCAACTCCCCCTGAGTACACCATCAGCACTGTACCAGCTCTCTGGGGTCCACTTACATCATCTCGGCTGGAGTGTGAGAAACAAATTTACATATAGATTTCAAAGGGGCATTTAAATTTTATCTGTTTCAAAATTACAGCCTTTACCCTCCATGTTTGCTTTATAATCACCTATAAACAGAAAGATGTTTGTTTATAATGCACAATCTGATTTTAATGACCTAATTTAGAGTACAAAGTGAAGAAACAAAGTCATGTGTCAGAAGTTAAGCAAACCTTCAGTAATGAGCCTTAATCTTATCTCATTTTCAATATCTTTAAAATAAAAATATCCACATAAACCTTGACAGAATAGTTCTTGAAGTACCTGGAATAGCTTACATTTCTGAGAGGCATTATGTATTTTCATTTGCCAAAGAAGCTGTGAATTGTATTTTTCCTCTAAAAGTACACGCTCTACCCCTCTGAATTTTGAAGTTGTGTACTTGCTACCTCTGCAGCACCTCCACAACATCAATATAACACAGAACAAAATAATCAACAGATACATCTTCAGAACAAGAAAGTGTTTCCTCCCGTGTAAATTCAGTGCTCATAAAGGTCATCTGGCTCATGGTCATGGCAATGAAAGACCTCCACTATCAAGGCGCTCAGCATTGGCATGGGCTCTCCATGCCCCAGTAACCTGCAGAGCCCACCCTCAGAGGTGAAAGAAGGGTGCAGTTCCTGCTGATGCAGCCCTTCCCCTAAGGGCTATAGGTTCCTGAAGGTGTAGGGTGTGGCTGATGCACCACAGACAGGTGAAAAGCAGGAGCTGAACCCCAAAGCCATCTTCTGACACACTGTCTATCCGTCAGCTGCAAACGGGGTTTCTGCCACTTCTACTCGGAGCTAAACTAGCAACCAACTGCATTGCTACCCCAAGCCTGTGTCTTCACCATCAGCATTTGAGTTTTTGTAATTTAAATTCAGATAGGATCTGAATATTTATGTTCAGTAATCAGTAAATTAATCAAGATGGCTGGGACAATTTATTTCAGGGAGTAACTCATAGACTTATTTACTAATGTTCCATACTAAGTGTCATGGGCTGGCAGCAGCACAAATCATGGTGAGAAAATATTTTATTGCATCATAATTAAGTTTTACATTTATTTAGGTAAATAGGTTCTTAGAGTTGTTTTCAACACATTCTCTTGAGTTGGATTCAAAGTATTTATCAGATACTGCACAACCATATTTCAAAGGTCTGCTCACGAATATCAGTGCACATAAATCAAAGATAAAACCTGGAATGAAATCCCGGTCTGATCAATAGATTTAACCAGCAAGTCCCAGATTTCGCCCAGAATGAAAGCACTTACACTGTGCTTTTGTGATTTACTGAGTTTATTGCTCAATATATTTAATGCTCAGAGAGGCTGAAATGGAAGAAAGCTTCTACTCCTTTCCCCCCTCCTGCTCTGAGCTTCATGGTTATGAACCCTTTGTTTAATCCGTGGTTATGAGTTCCTTTCACTTACTGATTCAAGGCACTAACCCAACAGCTTTTCTTTCTGCCATGGGAGGGAGTTGAATTGGGTCACTGAGGTGTCAAACAGGACCATCACAAGTGGCAGGAGCACACAGCTGGACGAAGGCAAGGAAGGAAGGTGTGTGTCCCTCCTGAGAGGAGGCTTCACTCAGTCTAGGCTCCCTCATGGAATTTTACTCAAAACCTTTTCACTGACAACCATTTTTTTAACAATACATTTCCAGTCATGTTCCAGAGAAGTGAAGTTATTGCAGCAACCAGATCCCAGAAGTGTTATGCAGATGCACTGCAAGAGAGGTGGGTGAGCGAGTTCAGATAACACAAGAATTAGGCTGAACTTTCGCCCCTAGTTCCAGAGTTCTTTGAAGTTTTTCACTGCCTTGGCAACTCCTCCCCCTATCTTCCACTATTGCAGCCTCTGTCAGAGGCTCTGCATAGTCAGGATTTTCTCCATTCTGGGATGTTCAAAAAGAATTTTGCACTAAGCTCCCCAGGGGCCAGATCTTCACAATGTTTCCGTGCTTGCAAGTACAGCTTGCTACACTAATTTCTCAGAAGAGCAAAACTGCCAGCTGTGTTTGCTGAATGGGGCTCTAAGAAAAAAAATTATTTCAGCAAATGGCTACAGGAACTTTCTGTGAGTACTTACTAGGAGGAAATAGATGATCTTCTTCTAGCAGGATTTAAAGTTGGATAATTTTCTCAATAGTATTTTAACATGAATCTGTGAATATATGTCCAGGCATACACATCAGGATCTTGCTACTTATCGATCAAAACCACAAGTAAACAACTGCCCACTTCAGGACCTGGTCCACTTGTCCCCGAATATAATCCATAAGTACATAATGAAGACAACTGGGCACTATCATAATATTGCTTTTGACCCTAAAACACAATTTATCATTCACTATTCCAAAGCTCATTGAAAATTCTTCTTGTAAATATTTGTTTACATAATTTGTTTACAGATGGAGCTTTGTTGTATTTTTCCAATTTATTTGTCAGATATAGTATTCAACCCAATTAGTTGAACTCCAGTCCAAAATACCATCGACTATATTTGGTGAAGCACACAAAAATGTGTTTGGACAAATAGAATGCTTTTGGAGACCCACAGATACCACTGCTCCAGAGCACAGGCTTAGACACAAGGGAAGGGTAATGAGTTGGAAAGGCAAACATGGCTTGCTTCTTATACCTTCATTGTAATCAGTTACTCTACAGCAGACAGTCTCATTACTATAAATTGCAACTAGAGGCACTTTTGCCTTGCAAAGGAATTCATAAAAACATGTCAGATCATGTCAGCTCAGATGTTATATAAATCACATTCTGCACTAAGTGAAAAAATATCTTTTGCATCCAAGGAATTCTAGATTGTTTTCTGAGTAGAGCCCACAGTTTCACAACTCAAGAAGAATTTTCATCAGAATTACAGACATCACTTAAAAGACATGAAAGTTGAAAATCTAAGTATGCCTAAATGCTTCCATTTTAATCCCCTTGTTCATTACATTTCCACTAAAGTTGCTATTTCATTGCACAGAAGGGTTGTTCCCAACAGTGCCTCAGACTGTGTAAGTACACCATTGACTTCTGCGCTTGCATGTATGGAAGTGACATACCCAGAGAAAAAGGAGTGATCTGAAATCGACTACAAATGTAATGACAGGAGGTATAAGTAAAGAAAAATCCTTATGTTGTAATACTAACTTCAACTGCTCCTGCCACCAGTAACTAATTCCTAACTTTTTCTGACACTCACAAGGTCTTTGACTTTCTTAAATCTGATTCAGTATTTGGTAACTTGAGATAGAATAAACATTTTTTTCTTAGCAATGACATACAATATGACAGTTCATGGGTGTAAATCATGTAGGCACATGATTTTGCAGGAACTGAGCCAGAGTGAAAAAAAGACAAGAGAGCTGCATTTATCCCTTGGTGACTATATTCAGTGGGCTATGCATTAGTTTCACCAGCAGATTTGACCAAATTTTTCTTTCTTCATTCTCATGGGATGGAAAAGAAAAACAGGAGAAGCCGAGTCTTTGAGATAAAAAAGACATAAACTGCAAAATAAAGCCTAGTTTGCATCTTCATTTAAAAAAATAAACAATAATATTACATATTTTTTATCAAAATATGTAATACCTGGCCACAAATCAGCCTAAGCAGCATCACAAGTAACAACTCATGTTGGGCCTCCTTGCTGTAGTTTTTACTAATGTCATTGTAGGACACAGAAAAAATCTGTTTATTTCCACTAAAAAACTCAGGTTAAGTCTTTGAAATGTCACTACTGTAGATGACCTTTAATTTTTTAACAAAACAAAAGGCAGTCTTAAATTAACTAAAAGGTTAATTCTAGAATGTATTACCATAACATTTCCATTTAAAATAGTACATCCTCTTATAATCTGTATTTCAGATTCCTCAACTACAGTTGGTTTAAATACTTAAAATTGTCTAATTTCCTATTATGTTCGGTTGATAAAATTTGAGTTGAATCAAAACTGTGCTAGAACTCCTTTGTTAAAATGCTAAGCCAGCCAGGCAATGTGTGTCTCATTAACCACAGCTACTTCTTGACAGACACTGTCATTGCCTGCTAGGCACCTCACCCTACAATGGAAATTATTTTATCGTATCTACCTACAGGTCTCAGTTTGTGCTGGACTACTCCTTGCTTCTNAGGGAAACCCTGCCTCTCCATGCTGAGAAACTCCAGGCTTTGGAAGACAGATAGTGCTTCATACTATTTACTATACCACTGCAATTATGTGGTAGCTGATCAAGCCAATAAACACACCGTTTGGCAGAATGGGGACTTGGGACTACTCGAATAGATGTGAGCTCCTTTTCTTCACTGAGACTTCATTTGCATCAGACCTGATTTAGGAGATGTCTCTCCCTGCCATAGCATTCCCTCTCCACATCCATGCCAGCCACTTATTCCACCCTTCAAAGCAGACATTACCACACTCCTTAGCGGGACTGAATCAACTGCTTTATGTGGGTGTGCTATGAAGTAGAAAAGAAAACTGATACAGTTTAAATCTGTAGATGTTCATATACATGTTTTCCTAATGTTCTGATGTAGAGAGCAGCTGTAACACATAACAGGATTGGCTGGACCTGGGAAAAGAGGCAGAACTCCTAAATCCCACCCAAGTGCCAAGGGAACAACAACATCAAGATGCAGTCTGACTGCAGAACGCTGACCAGCCTCAAAACTGAAAGCAAGCAGTTACTTGGGGTTTACGTAGCTGCACATAAAATGTTCTCATTTTGAGAGACATTTGCAAACACTGAATATCCTTAGTTTTGTCTTCAAATCTCAAAGAAACTTGCAAAGGAAATAATCTCTCTTTAAAACCATGTTTCAGTGAAAGACACTGTGGTATACTTTGTGCTTGGAAAAAAATTAATAAACCTCCACAAAGAGAAGGAAAATAGTGTGATTTATTAATCTGAATATCAGCGGCTTAAAAAACAATGCAGAATGTTGCACATTTAACAAAAAGCTTAGGTTCACAAATTTCCTCACATGCAGGGCGAATCTTTTTCTTCAACAGCTGAAATCATGGTTACAGTAACTTCCTATTCAGTCATTTCCTTAATTAAACCATTGAACTTTAATGTGAAATGCAGCCATTACAAAACCAGAAAGGAATCTGAACAATAACAATCCAGTCAAATGGGCAGTGCAATAAGCAACAGCAAGGTCAAGAACACTGGCTGGCACGTTTTGGTTGGAATCAATGATGCCGTGATTCCGTGAGATATTAAATGAAGTTCAAGTAAACTCTGTGCTGGATCAAAGCTGCATGAGTTGCATGATATGTTGCAGTGAAAACTTGGCACAAATGGGCTCTCCTTGGTAAAGGCTACTTAAAAAACAAACTGTATGTCATCTTTTTCCCAAGTTTTTGAAAGGTGACAAATTTAGTCCAGCAATAGCTGTGCCTCATCATCGTCTCAAACATCTGTCCTGCTCTGAAAGCAAAGATTACCCAAATGGACACATTTTTTAGTCCCTTTTTGCCTCCCTTCTACTCCAAGCCTGAAGTTCCAAAGGTCAATGTTCCTATCTTAAGCAGGCTCCTTCCTGTGGACAGTCACTACATTCAAGCCTGCCTTTGGCTCCCACAAATGGTGCAAATGCCCAGACAGCCCAAAGCCAGCCCCTGGGAGGATGCTGGTCACCAGTGCTCTGCCCAGGGCAGGGCCCGCTGCATCAGCGACACTGAGTCTGCTCCTTGAGCAGCACCACAAACCCCGCGTGGCTGCAGGGCTGCGACACCGTCGGCATTCAGCGAACCGGGCACCAGTGCAGGAAGTGCAAGCACCTCCAGGTGGGCTCCAGGTATCACTGTGCCTCCACAGCTGTAAGCCCCGCACTGTGCACTCTGCATCAGCGGCAGCAACGCAGCTCGTGTGTGCTCCTACCTGGCCTGGGCCACATCTGCAAAGCCAAACAGTCCCACCAAGCACAGATCTGGTCACAGTGCTGGGTTTTGATAGTATTCAACGCTCAGCTCTTCCCTGCTGCCCAGTGATAACTTTGTGGGTCTCTAGTTACACAGCCAGCTCACACTCTGGGTAGGTGTGAAGGGTCATGGAGTCACTGCAGGGAGGGGCATGATCTGTTTTCCAGGATGGTTTAGGTGTTGGGGCATAGTGACTTCCTGAAGATGCAAGGCCACGAGCCAATCTAAATAGACAGCACCTTAGTTTTTGAGGCATCAATAGGTCATTAAAAAGTAAGAATGAAAAAAGAATTTGCAGAACAAATGCTATCAAAATTCTGGTGCCTACTATCTAGAATATAGATACTCATAAAGAAAACCTTACATTTGATCAGGATAGTTTTGACTGATATAATCAAAGATTTTGCAAAACAATTGTAAATACGTATACACTGCCTTTTTTTGTTGTTCTTATATGTTTTACACTGCCTTTTTTTGTTGTTCTTACATGTTTTACACCCCTTAACTCAAATGTGAAAGGCATGTTACATATGTGGAACCGACTGACTCAGTGAATCCACGTCTACCATACTTGGATTACCATAAAACTTTAAATTGGGCTAAAGAAACAATGTTTAATTGTTAAGTGTAAACCTTGTTGCAGAGATTGATGCTCAGTGAAATAGGCACATTAAAACTTGTAATTATACCAGGTATCACCATACCACCAAGAATACTTAGTTAAAAAAAACCAAACAGACAAAACCTCAATTGAGAGATTACTTTTAAGACACTGATCTGTTCAGGCTGTGGAATAGGACACAATGATGTTCTCTTCTCTGCCTCATACAGGAGTCTTCTAAATGTTTGTCCTACCTAATTTTGTTCTTAATTGGGAAAAAAAAAACCCGTAAGGGTAAAAATCAAAAATTCCCTTAATTATGCGTTTTAAAGTGCATGTTGTCTGCAGTCTGATCCAACTCGCAGACAGTGGGATTTTTTTTCCGTGTAATGGAATGATGGGTATCATGTTGCTAACTTCAATGCTGCAATCTGATTTGCACAAGCCAGCCCCAGAGGAGAGCTCCTGAAATCAGCTGGATTCTTTTACAGTACAAGATAAGAGTGTACAGATAACGCTGAAGACTGAGGGCTAGGCCTAGAGCCTGCTGATTTCTCTAACTGGCTGCGCTACCATTGCAGCCGAGCCGCCGTGGCTGTGCCAGCCCAGCTCTGCACGGGAGCACGCAGCGCCCCAGCACTGCGGGGCCCAGCCTTCACCTTACGCTGGAAATGCCCTGCGGCACAGTGCTCTGAATAAACACAGGTCTTGTTTTCACAGGTGTCAATCCTAAGTGACTTCTTGGTCCAGTTTACAAAACCCAGTGGGGAATGAATCCCGGATTTTTCTGTTGCTAGGTGCTCGTAAAACACTGCAAATCTCTATGAGCTAGTAATTAAGTTATAATAGTCATCATAAAATTGCTAAATTCCTATATACTAGATAAGACCATAATCCTGCTAGGTGATACAGATAACCAACTACTTCTTCCTTGAAATTAAACATAAACGTGATGATGTTTTCTAACATGCTATTCTTAATACTGCTTTTATTTTACAAACTCTGTTAAGAGAAATATTTTTCAGTACTTGTTTAAGAAAAACAGTACTTACATGATAACCCCGTTAAACAGACTGACACACAGAGATATGGAGGCCTTGTTGTAATGATACTTTATTAAAGGGAAAATAAATCTGCTTCTGGGATGGATCTCCAAATTGAAAGGGTTTTTCAGGTGATGGAAGTGAGTGTTGTGCTGGATCTCCAGCCTGATTACTTCCTGCAGGGATGGTTTTGTCATTGTGCCACCACCACTCCCCTGTGACTTCTAAACAACCCAGGGTCACTGTGTCCTCCCTTTAATTAGTATCTCACTGCTGGAGGGAGGGCAGAATGTCAAGGAAAAAAAGGATGAGAAGACACTGTAAACAAAGGTCCTCAGGGGCATCTTAACAATTTGGACAAGGAATGAAAAAAATGCTCTTTTGTTGGCGGCAAAATGAAAAGGAATGGTTGGGGTGGTCCAAATTTTAACTTTAGTTACATGAATTTGGCTAAAATAAAGAGCAATCATGGCAAGAAAAAAATTAATTCTGTTCCCAAGAGGGCTTTATCACCCAGCAGATGAGGATGCATTCTACATTTTACAAGAAATCCAACTCAAAGATGGTGCTCCAACCATAAGGCAACCAAAGCCCTAAGGAATAGCCTCAGCTTCCTTAAGCACGATGACCAAGCTCAGTTGGGGTGATAGCAATTATTTTTATTTGCATTAAAACTTCCAATGGATATTTTTTGTACAAATATTTGGACTGCAATTTATACCTATATTTTTCACAGAAGAATTCAGATAATCCAACAATTAAGTAAAATAGCATATAAAGCAGTAACAGAACCCCACTACCTTCACACTAGATAAGTAACTTGCTCTGAAAGTTCTCTAGACTGATGAATCAAAAAATAACAAATATTACTAAAGACTGGACTTACCATAAGGCAAATGTTGTGCCTATGAGCACATGGGCTAAGAGTTAAAAACATTTACCTTTTTTACTTTCCAGAATCAACAATATGATAGAGAAATCTGCATATTTTTTTAGGTAAATATGACAAAAGGGCCAGTACTTACACAAAATTTTATTTCCCTTAGACTTTGGAGTATTTTATAATATTTGTAAACTACTCATTTTCCTGCTGTCTCCTGGTAAATCAGGAAGTGAAATTTGATTTTGAAGCAAAACTCTGTTGACAGGAGGGATTCTCTTTAGAGCTGACAGCATGAGAAGTTAAACGGCAGTTTGTCAGTCACTTGGCTATTGTAACACATAGTAGGTGGCCTTCCTCCTCCTGGAATTTCCTGCTCCAAGGTAGGCCCTCAGGTTACTCATGCCAAGAGTAAAGGGAAAGAGAAGAGAAACGACACCTGCTTCTGAAGAAAACCATACAAGAGAGGAGCTGCAGAAGAAACTGGCATTTGGAATATCCCATGGAAACAGGAGCCCTAAATTCAACCTGGAGCTAGCTCTCACACCCCATTCTAGTGCCTGCTGCCTTGAGCACTCAGGCATGGAGCTCTCTCAATTTATGCTATCAATATGGTCACAGTTTATATAAATTAATGCAATAATGGATATTTTTCCATTCTAAGGAAGAAGAGGAATAGATTCAGTAGCCTGTGCTATGGTACTCATCCCAAATATAAGAAAACTACATTCAAATCTTTTCTGTTTCCAAACTACTGAATGCAGAAACACACACGGAGTATATTTTGGTCCTCAGGTCCCCACAGAATTAGGTACCAGTTAAGGCAGGGCTTTACTGGAGTGCCCCAATGACAGACTCAGCTGCTCAGCCCCCATAAGGATTCAAATATTCCATTCCCCTCATTAAAAACAATTAAGCATTTTGGGTTTGGTGACCTGTCTTTTTGGTCTTGTTTTAAGGCCCTGGATCATGAAGTCTCATGAACGACAGACTTGTGTCTAACATGTCACTTCAGCCCCTGGACGCTTTTGGCTCTGTTTAGCCTCTTGAAGCTGCTGTGCCCTGAGCAGTGCAGCCTCTGGAAGGTGGGGTTCAGCCTCAATGGCCTACGTCTGGCTGCAAGCTGAGCACTGTTCCACGGTTTCAGTCTATACCACAAAAGTGATGCTCACCAATACTCAGGTGAGCTCAGATTCTACTTTGGATCACAGCATAAATATATAAAGAGTCTCACATTTCATCTTAAATACATTAAAAAATACTAAACATCTCCCATCTCTTCTGAGTAACATTGCAGTATTAAACTGAAGAATAGTCTGATTCTGTAATTTATTTTTTTTTACAGAATCAGATGTAGCTTTTAAATATTTCTCTTTTTTAATCAGTCTTATGATTTTCATGACCTGACTTATGGTGCCAAACACTTAGGGCAGGTAAGAATGCCATTCTACGTGCCCTCACTCTTTTCCCACCTCACGCAACCACAGCAGAAAATTCTTTTTAAAATATAAAACCAAGCAAACCCACCAAAGTCTCTGTGTGAGGGGAAATAAAAAGCACATTTGAATCGTATGAATTTTAGCTTTAAAAACATTGACATTGATTAAAGATTTCCATCGTGTACAATTTACAAGAAATTACCTCAGCAGGGTGAATGGATTTGGTTTCATAATCACAAAGTTCCCTAATTCCATGGTATTATATTTCAAGCAAGCTTGTATATTAAGTTTAATTTCACTTTTTTCAGGAAGTGATTTTACTCAAGATTGAATACAGCTGTTAGCAGAGCTCACTGTTCCAAAAATGCTTCAATGCAAACTGAAAAAAAGAGATGTTTCTGTAGGTGAGCACTTGCAGCCAAGTTGCATTTTCAGAAAACACTACTGAAAAAATAGTCTTCAAATATTTAAATACTAAAGAATGGGAGAGTTCTGTGGAACACATCTGATGACTTAAAACAAATTGCTCCATCTTCTTTGACAACAAAACTAGGAGACTCCTGCTTTCACAAAAAGAAACAAGACAGTAGGTATACCTCTTTTTATTTTGTGCCAAGCATTAGTATCAAACCCCCACTTTTTTGGGGGTGGGTGGGGGTTTAGTTACATTTACTATTTCATCTTGATTCTGTTCTTTTAATATACACAGAAATGTATGCTGGCATACAGAACAGGGCCTCTGCAGAGGAAACGCTGCCAGCTAAAAACACAGGATGTAATCGAGACCACAAGAGACACATACTCAGTTATAAATGTAACTATGCTGGAGGTATGGGAAGAAAAAAAAACCTCTTAATTTTCGCTGCCAGTTTTAATTGTTTCAGTGATATTTTCCCACTCCCATTTTGTGCTAGTATAATAAGAAGAAAAATAATCAAATTTAATTACTTTTGCAGCTAAGATAACCGCTGGATTCAGTATCCAGCAGCCCAGACGTCCATTTCTCCTTGCAGGAACTCCCCGGGTGTTTTACACTCATCTCAGATGACAAGCACACACTCTCCGTGCAATGCGAGCTTGAGCAGGACACTGTCTGGTCAAATAAGCACCAAATGCATTATTAAAAACAATACTAATATAATCTCAAAAAACCCACCCCAGAAAGTAAAACCAAAACAAATCCCCCC
>WBMY01007251.1:141852-173558 GCA_013397315.1 Donacobius atricapilla | reverse complement strand
GCTGCCTGAGGCAAAGGCAGCGGCGGCTCCCAAGGAGCGAGCCCCGCCGGAGCCTTGGCGTTTGGGCATAGCGGGCGTTAACTTTTCTCTTAATTCCCGGGAACAGCCCGGCCCGAAGCGCGGGAGGAGCTCCAGTTCTGAAGCTCTCGCAGCCATCTTGTCTTTCATCTCTGGAACTCGCCGAGCAGAACAAGCCCCTAAGAAAATATCCTAACGCTGAAATTCCCCGCTAGAGGGCACCCCAAAACCCCGCGGCAGGAGGAATAAAACTATTCAATTAGGGAAGTCGCATTTCGACTTTTTCGAAAAGTTTGTATGTGATGTATTTAGAACACTCCGCCACCCGCCCACAGCCCCCAGCGCTGCAGAGCTGCCGCTCCGTTGCCAACAACCTCCCTGAGTCACCGCAGTATATAAAGCAACCTTGAAGTTTGGAGGCTATCACTGTTACGCAGTATTTATATAAATTCACCAGCTCATAACGCGCTTCAGAAATAGCATGGAAGTCAAAACTCCCCCTAGAATATTTTCTATATGAGTATGCTCAGTCTGAAAGGCAGATACGCGTCCACATGCACAAGTGGAATGTGGAAGACAAAAACCCCTTTTCCAGCCCCTAACGAGACGATGTGCAGGAATAGGGAATAAATCCTGGGTTTTCTTAAACCATCAGACGTTTTACCTTTGAACCAGTGAGGGCAGAGTTAGCTCTAGATGAACCTAACTGGGGGGGTCCCTATGCTTCTCCGTACCATGGCTCCCATGGCTCTAGGGTTCCCCACCATTTGCAGCAATGAAGCAGCTCCTGCTCATCAGCTAAAAAAGCTGTAGAGATGGGTAAAGTCCTGGGATATATTTATCAGTTAGCTTCCAGCCGTCCAAAATGCTCTACAGCACTCTTCACAAAGTGTGGTTTGGGCAGAAGAGATGTGTTTTGCTTTGAACTAAGAATATCACTAGAAGTTTCTTCTTTGCCTGTTCAACATTTTTCCTCACAAAATACAGTTCCTACAAAAAAAAGAAAGGAAGAGAAAACCACTTTGCACAAAAGCTTGAGATCCACATTTGAGCAGTAAAAAGGCCCTATTTGTGATAATAGACAGGAGTCTATTCATATGAAGTTTGACAATATTTTACTGTCAAAAACTTTTGACAATATTTTATTGTCAAACTTTTATTTTTGCATCCACTGAAATCCATATTGTTACTCATTTGCTTAAATGAGCTCATAACAGACTGCTAATATGTTTGGAATATCCTTTATAATTTTAATTGTGTATCAATTACCCCACCATTACAGCTTACTACTGCTTAGATTCTAAATTGTACACTAATTTTGACCTTTCTTGGAACAAAAGAACTACAGTACAAATATCCAAGTTTCCAAAGTCAATGTAAAACTTAGATAGTTTTAAGTTTGTCCTCTTGAATGCCCTATCACAAAAGGGCACTCGTGGTAAAGGGGTCTAGTGGTTAACACACCACAACAGGATGCAAGAGCTATATAGGCTCTGTTCTGCTTTTGCCACTTTATAATTCCTCCACTGTGAATTCATTCCTCTCTCAGTGGAATACACACTGATAATCCTGGGATTATACTTTAAAGCTATTTTGAACCTACTAATGAAAAAGGAGGCATTAATACTATGATATTAGAGCTATGGTTGTTCCTTATCTACTGTTAGTTCTCCATTCTTATTTGAACATCTATAAAAAACCCTGTTATTGTATATATTCTGTCAACATCTTTTTTACCCTGGGAATTTAAATAAGATTTGATGTACTTTGAGCTTGTATTTGATCTGATATTAGTTATTACTACTGATTTCAAAGAATTCTACTTGTACACTTAGAGCATCATCCAGCCAGTTGGATAGTTTTGTCCGTGTTTCATGTTACCTGTTTGGAATCTCGATCTTTATGCCAATTCTTTTTTAAAATAGTTGACTCATACAACATCCAATTAAGTCTTCTTCTCACCTTAATACTGCTTTTGATCATAACAGCAGAGAGAGTAGAAAACTTGCAGTACTTCAGAAACGTGAGTTACTATGAAGAAATAATATCTAAATAAAATGTTACTGAAACATGCAATCAGTAGTTGTTTGACAAGCACTGGTTTAGGCAGGGTCAACAGAGCCACCAGGTGGAATGATGTCTCAATGCTTCTTTTGACCTTAGGTCTTGATATCTATATAATTTTGCACATAAATATGCACATAAAATAGTGCATAAAAAAGGTATAAACTGTATAAAGGAGGTGAAAACTATTCTTCTGGTGATTATGGCAGAATGCACAGCACCCTGACTGATTGCTGTCACCTAATCCTCACTGTAGTGTCTTAAACTCAGAAGTCAGCATGGCAGACACAACACATCATCAGGTGGGACTGGGAGAAGTTCCTTGCACTGCAGAACTGAGTTGAGAACTGGAACCAGTGCTGTTCCCTTCACACTGATTACTGTTCTACTTTCATATGCTGATAACTTCAGACAATTTAGTTTACAGCCTAGAACTAAGCAGAAGAATCTAAAATATTATAGAGCTAATACACAAGGAAATAAAAATAGTAGTGATTTGTTATCTTATGTTTAATTACTGCTGGTTTTAACTGGGAAAAGTAAGGGGAGACAACAGAAAATGTGACAGGCACATAGGGAAAAGTGACATTTTTCTGTCTACCTTGCTGAAGTGATCTGGCAGGCTATTGCAAATATTATGAAATAGATAATGGCTGTGTGAAATATGGAAAACAGGAACATGGAGGCAGTCACCAGACAGAAAACACTGCATTTGCAGCCTGCAAACATTCATAATGGGGACTAGATCTGATCCAAGCATCTGACTGACCAAAAAAAAAAAAAAACCAAAAACATGTATGTATGCATGTATCTGGACCACTCCAGATTTTTAGTTTTGCCAAGAGAACCAGACATTGTGTTGACAGGCCAGCCTTGCAACAGGAAAGAAAATTAGAACTTTCTTTACCTGGTAATAGGGAATTACATAGTTGCAGTACCATTCTTCCAAACACAGAGTTAGGATTTATTTCTTTGGGGGTACAAAAGTGTTTTAACTAAAGGGACAATTTATGGACTGCAATGTTCTAGAAGGTGGCCCTACTGCTAGACTTTCTACTATCTTGAGTATTATTGGAATAACCTCTTGTCTTGATTATTTGCAGACTTCCCAAGCTATCCATTAGTGGAAAGAGGATGACAAGCAGGTAGTCTGGAATGGGGGAGATGTGGGACCTGGTTCGTGAATTCCCCATGCTCTGGGTAATTACTTATTCCAGTGTTAGAAAACTACTGAAGATTTGATTTAATTTATTTGAAGGCTCTGAGTAACAGACACCTTATGCCCACTTTGTTTTGCTATAAATACTTTCACCAGGGGCAAGGCAATGAAGAGTAACAGCCCCTGTCTGTCCTGATTACTCACAGAAAACTCATGATGATCAGCAAGCAATTACAAGGACATTCCTTGTTTTCCTCTATACTTTGTTCAACTCTCACAGGGAGGTAGAAGGGGTATCCACCAAAACAAATCATCGAGGGTTTTCTAACATGTTCATTTATTCTTTTCTACTTTCAGAGGTGTATCTATAGCTAAAACCAATCCTAGAGATAAAGCAACTCCACAGTATCCCATTCTTCCAAATTCCTGGAAATAACACTGACTCTGTAGATCTATGGATAGATTCCTTGCTCACTTGGCCATAAAGCGCAGAAGTCAGGTCAGAGGGGAGGAGAATTATAGAAATAATTCAATACTGATTTGAAAATGGTGGCTGAATAGCAGACACAGATTGGATTTAAAATGTTATCCTGCTGTGGCAGCTATCCTAGACAGCTTTAGGATGTATTTGCTTATTCTTTGAGAATGAAATGGTGCCCTTAGTTGCAGAATGCAGAGCTTCCCTGAGAGAAGTAAAGAACTTTGCCCCATGTAAGCAAAAATGGCGACATGGATTCATACAAAAAGGAGACATTTGCAGTAGCTACAGATTCTTTCTCCATGCTTTCCTCCCTCCCGCCTGGGTGTTTGCCATTACTGTGGAGCACAGAGCACACAGATCACTCTTAGGGAGGAAGAGATTGTTGCTGGGGTCAGGCACAAGGTATTTCCTGAATTCTTTATTTTCAAGTACAGAGTTTTGCAAGCCTGTTGTCTGCTCTGTCAGACAGCTCTTTGTTTTCTGAGTATTTGAAATGCAACTATAAGTTATGCTTTAGAGAAGTTGTGCTAGTATGCAGCATTCAAATACATAAGCACATTAATGTTTTTAAAATAATACATTACAGTATATTATTTATACATACATCACATTATCAGTATACATAACCAGGATATTATTTGATACATGGTTTTTATTTATATTTATATATGACATATATACTTGGGAATGTTGTAGTTCCATAAATGCATCCTAACGAATATGGTGTGTTGTCAATGAATTATAGAACACCACTTAATTCTTACTCAGTTTTCACAGTGTATAAAATAACAATCCTGGGTTTCATCTTCCCACAAAAAACAGACTAAAGAGGCTAAATTTTGACTAATTGCTTTCCAATCTAAGTCACTCAGCATATTTTTCTATTACAAGCACAAACTTTAATTACTAATTGTATTTATTTAACATTTTTCATTCTTGAAGCTCTGCACAAATGATGAAGCTTCTCAACACTATTATTATTCATATTTATTATTATTATTATTATTATTACTAAACTTTTCATTTACAGATGGTGGAAACCATTTTAGGGAGCTACTCTCAAGCGTAAACAGAAGACAGCAAGGTTTAAAGACTTTTCTGCATTTGTGAATTGGTTTTTAAAAGTTTGTTCACTAACACAGCATCCAGTTGAGAACTCAGTGTCTTAACACCTTCACAGTAAAATCTTTTGCTCATCTGTGCCATACTCAACCTCACTGACAAGGGCCATCACATGAATGTCCTCTAGCCTAAAACTTGCTTGACTAAATAGGAAATAACTACAAGCTGCAAGCAATAGCTCCCAAGTTAACTGTAGTGGATCATTCCTGGGTACCTGGAGTACTGAAGCAGTCTGTTACTATTATTCCCAGCCTCTTTATGTCCTTAAAACCTACCTGATGACGATTTTGTAGTTTTTTTTTCACTGAATACGATTCTACTTATTGCCTTTGAAATCTTCAAGTCTGGTGGTAGGCAATTACAGAAAAAGTGATCTGCATCTGTCCTGGACCCTCAGTTATTGCACCACAGCCAACATGGCATGATTTTCGCATTAAATCTCAAAAGGTTTGTTTTTTAGCAGTAAAGAACTGTCTTAAATTTGGATTAAGACATTAATCCCAAAGTTAAAACTTAAATTCTTCTTGAAGTTAGCATCAAATCCTCACTTTATACCTTGAAGCTGGTTTAGTAGCTCTGGAAATGCCTGGATCACAGTTTTCAATATGGGCAGTGGGAGAGGAAGCTTCCCCATCTGCCCTGTGGATTTATTTCAAACTTGCTCTTGGAGGTTCACCTTCAAAAAGAATGAGTGTGCAGTTCCCTTTTTTGACTCTCTACTGAGCATTTGAGGAAGGGTGACAACTGAGACAGTGGCCTCTTTAAGTACAAAAAAACACAGGCTGCGACCAGCATCTCATTTCACATCCCAACAAACAGCCATGGAACACTGACAACTTTATCCCCTTCCCACTGGCTACTATGCTTTTAGTCAGTAACATCAGATTGGAAATTAGCTATGTTTGGGAGAAACAAAGATTTTTTTAAATAAAGGCATGTCAAAATCATTCATGTCTATAAACTAACTACACTCTCATTCTAAAACCTTGAGCTAGATGTAAAATAAGTGAAAATTGAACTGTCAGAAACCATATAACTTCTGCTGATGCTACTTGCACAATCTTTGAAAAGCAAAAGTATAGAGAGCAGGCCACAGAGGCAGCATTTGATTCAAAATTATTTATCATACAGCAATGTAGTTTAATCAACCCTTTTATTAGTCAGGAAGAAGATAAAGGATTTACCCCTATCTTCCATAAATCAGGGCATGGAAGTAAGGAGAGAGTTTTAAATATACAATGAGGAGTTTGATCTGGAAGATGGATACAAAAGGAGGGTTCAGAGACCAAACACAACCAATCTGAGCTAATCCTTCCATCAGTATCAGGGTTAAGCACCATGCAGCAAAACCAAAAAAACTCATAACAGTTACTGACAATAAAACCCTTTACTTCATCCTGAACTTTTTCTTATTAAATAGTTAAACATATCATTTCAAAATGATCTTCACTTCCTTTCAAAATCTTGAAAATTAATTGGGGCAAAGAAACAATTAACTCAGCCTGAAGCAGAATGCTCTCAACTTACTGTTTCATTGAAATCTCTAAAAATTATATATTTCAAGTGAACTAAAATGTTCCATTGCAGCTGAACTCCAAATCCATTACCTTTTACTCCCAGTTTCCAAATTTCAGCAACTCAAAAATTCTTCAGATAGTTCTTGCCTTATCAGATAAATGACAGTCCTCCAAACTATCCAGTCTTTTGATCCACTTTGTAAGCCATAAACCTCAGACAGATAAGATATGGTTATGTTTGTAACTAATTAACAGACCCATGCTTTAAGGCAAATTAGGTTTCTTTGAGGTGTTGGGATGTTAGAAGAGGTTGGCAAAGCTCCTTGGGTGCGGAAAGACCTCTGCCTGTAGCACTCTGCTCCACCACACACCTGCAATCTCAATATCTGCACACCAGTTGTTCGCTGCTCTGCTTTCCTTCTTTGTTTTTAGCTGCAGGTATGAAGTACAGTGTGCCGTGCCCCATTTACATGAATGAAAAGACTGATTTACAAATACATCTTAGCCTTTGCGAAACTGATTTCTCCCTAAATATTATATGCCTTCCTCCTTCCATTTTCACTTTATGTACTTTCTCATGTCCCGTGATATGGTTTCACCAGTAAGAACAGACTGACTGATTGGATTATTTCCTTACTCTGTACAACAGCAGTCATTGTTTACTCAGAAAGGGTGGCTCATTTTCTCCATTTCCACACTTCGAGATTAAATTAATTTCCTCATTTCATTTGTAATCATGAAAATAAATATGTATTTTTAAAATATATTTCAATTAGACTTTTATCATGACTGTTGGTTTATTTTATACCAAAGACAACAAAATCTAGGATTAAAATACTCTAACACTATGGCACAGGATTTTTTTCTAGAAACCTCCTAATTCTAGTTTGAGTTTCAGAATTACTTTTTCCTCTACTATACCATAAAAGTAATACTCAATATTTAACTTCTGAAACTCATTTTTTACTTACAGATTACAGAAGTGCCTGACTCAAAGCAGTGTTCTATATGGCAACAACATTTATGTAATAACTTAGCAGTATCACACATTAACATAATCCCTTTTATAAGATATAAAGATAAATTATAATTGTGATGGCTTTCCTCAGAATGCGAGGACACTGATCTCACATTTTACTTTGCACATCATCAGTTGTTTTCTCCAACGGTAAATGAGAATTCACTAGTGCAAAGTTCCTTAAATTTCTTTCAGCAACAATGCTAGCACAAACATTTCCCCCCTTATCCTGCTTGTTCCTAGTATTCATTTTTGCTGTTTATTTTTAACCTGGACTGGTTCCCAGATCTATTTCATTGTATGGCCCCACTAACAGCTCTGCTGGCATTGTTGATTGGGTAATGTGGGGGGAAAGAATGGCTGGAGACAAAGAGGATGCTTAAAGTTGGTACTGCTACAAAAGAACACATCTGAAAACACAGCTTTAGTTTTACAATGTATCTTCTGTATTATAGGATACTGATCTGAGCTGAGCTGCAGACCTTGGAGCACAAATTAGGAGCACTTAATGTTCCTCTGCTCTTCATCTCCTTTAGATCCAGAACTTGCACCAGCTGCTTCTATTGATACCATACAGCAGCGACTGTTTGTTGACTACCGGAGAGCAGTAAATGTTCTTACTACAAGTTGGGCCTTGGCAGATGAGCATTTGCAAGCCTGCCACTAGTAACTTGAGGTATTGCTGCCTCCAGGTGTCCTTTTTGCTCTTCTGCCAAAAATGCCTGTCTGGCAGAGTGAGCAGAAGGGAATGCTTGAGCCTCAGCTGCTCCAAATACATTGTGTGGTATCTCAGCTCAGCAAAACTTTTCCCCCACATTTCCTCAGCCTCCTGCACCACTAGAATTACTTTTTGGGCATTCCAGCTCCTGACTGTGAGAAGAATTTTATTCCCATAGCACAGACTGAGGAGGAGGCTGGAAGGTGAGCTTCCATGTGCTTTGCAAGGTATTCTTTCTGTTGCTGCTCTCCTGTGTTCCCTTGGCCGCTGTGTCCTTACCCCCTTTCCCAACTAGATTCTCTTCAATGAGGCTCCATGTCTGTCTCAGATGCATTGCTCTCTCACCTACTCTGTCTGCAGCACACTTTCCTCTCTGGTCCTAGGTAGTTCCCAAGGTGGGGAAACCTTCCTCCAAGAGGCAGTGCTGATGATGCTATATGATCGAGCAAAGCAAATTTGAGTGGCAGTGCCAGACTCTTCCAGGGAACAGCAGAGGCATGGGCAGGTGTCCCCTTGCTGCCTTCACAGATGCGTGTGAGTAGGGAGAGGGTAGGCAAGGAGGGTATGGTTAGATGGGGAAAGTAATGTTTGACATCTGTGCCAGATTCACTAGAGTTAATCCCTAAACCCTCTTAAATTATTGCTTGCATAGGAATAGTTTAAAAGTGCATTTTTCTCATGTTTCTCCATTCTGTTACTGATCCAGAGACAAGAGGGTTGCGGTCAGGATTAAAAATAAGGAGGCTCAGCCTGTGTCTTTTTCAACGTTAATGGCATTTGTGACACATCCTGAGTTATGACTCTAACAGAAGAAAATGTCTTATGACCAGAGTTACTTGGGTGGAGCCTTTAGCTAAGCAAAAGCTGAAAAAGAGCCCTTCAGTGCTTTCTTTATGATTTTAAATTGTAATCTTGTTATGAAAATTAACTTTAGGAAGGCAACAAGGAATTTCCAGAGGGGGACTGTTGCTAGGGACTTGCATGGTTTGGCAGTAAAATACTGCAGTTTGTAATAAGCAATTTTCTACTGTTGATTTAATAATATTTAGTAGATGGTACTCTAAATTTCTCTGTTACTCTAGAAACAGTTGCCGCCTCTGAGCTTTACTGTCATTCTCTCTGTATACCTTTAGACAACATAGGTGTGTTGTCTTCTCCCTACAGACCTGGAATTACAGAGCCTCTGCACCTGGACCAGCAGTCACCTCACTGGCACCTCGGCAGGATTTGTCCCAGCATATCTTCCCATTGGCTCTGGGCTGATGCAAAGTGATATTGGCATGATAAAAAAATCATGTGAAAATACTTGCAGATATCCCTTAGGGGTATCCCTTAGGGGTATTCCCAGCAGCTGCTCTGCTAATTGAGAAATACTGGGGGACATGAGGAAATTCTAAGTGCCCACCTAGAAGAGCTGCATCACGTCTCCCACAGACTCCCGCTCTGCCCTTTGCCATGCCAGGTAGGTGGCAGTCCCTGCCTCTTTGTGCTTTTACTGTGAATCTGGAATGTGTTGGCTAAACTACAGGAGAACACCCCCCCCCTCCCTCAGCCCTCCTCCCCCCGCCAAATTTAGCGGGTTGTTAAAAGGGGTGAATTGCATTTTCTCTAAGAAAACCATACCCCAAGGATTAAAAGAAAAATATGAGAGCTCTTTTCCTTTGCAGCATTAACTTTTCTGGACCACACTTCTCACTGGTTGTGCTACCATAACACTTAGTTCATAATAAGAAACTTAAAGCCTTCACTGCATCACTCCAGTTGCCATTAAAACTCCCCTAAAAGGCGACAAGCATCTGATTTTCTTCTTGATCCATCTGGGATTTGTATCGGTGCCATGCTGAGGGCAGCAGCAGCCGAGGGTGCCGGGAACACTCGGCAATACCCAGAACCTGGAGCTTGTGTTTAAGCCACAGCTCCCTGCCAGCTGGAGACACATTTAACATTCCCTGCATGACTTCAGCAGTTCAGCCACTTTCCCACATTCCACAGCTGGCCTCCCACCACCGCTCAGCCTGCAAGCACACACCACACTGGGGTCATATTCTTGCCATCAATTCTCAAGTACAATTTGCTAGCCAAAGCACTGGAGGGTTCTGTTTAAAATGTGATGGCACTGTAAGACCTGCATGTCCTGGCGTCTCCAAAGTGGCAAGGCTACATATAAAGAAGTACTTTCCCTATGCTCTTCAGCTCTTCTGTGTTTTATAAAAGCCCTGCATATCTTGGGAGCCACAAAATGGTTGGGTGGCAACTCTGTAAAGTCCCAGGACAAATCCCTACTATTATGAGTAATCCCAGTGCTGTACAATAGGACACATGAAGTCCTTCAGGACTGCATCCACGGAGGTTTATTGTTAATAGTTCTCTTTTCTGACCGCAAATTCATGTTGCTTCACATGTACGCCACATCCATTTTTGTCATTGTGCAGAAGTTAAAAAAGGAAGTATGAAGTCCGGAGATGTCAATTTTTAATACCATAATTAGCTTGATGGGTTACAGTCATTTGTATTTTTTTATGTCGACAAATTGAACTGGCTTGTGCCTTGTCATGCTTCTTGTGTCATGAAAAAATCAACAACAACAATTTTCAGAAAGAATTGATGAAGAAATTTAAATTCAGTATATTTCAGTAACAATTCATAATTGCAACATTCCAGCAATTTGTACTTAGAATTTATCTTAAAAGAAAAGCCAAAACAATTCAAACAATTTATAGCTTAAGGATCATGATTTTATGGGGATCACTAGAATGGAAGCCTATTGTATGATTTGTATCTGGATTCCTCGTTTATCTATTACCAACCACATCAGTGGTTAGGGACTGACCAAATAAAGAATATGTGCACAAAATTAAACCTGAATGCCTGGGTGTGTTGGGCAGAAAGGTCTACAAGTTAATGTTCATTTTCCCTGGAAACAATGAATAAGTGAACATATATCACTGAATTTCTGGAGTGCAACACAGGACTATTACTTCCACTGAAATAATGATTTGTGTAGCTGAAGTGATCTTGACATGAATGTACAGCAACTGAATGTATCGCATCTAATAAGATAATCACAACAGTTGTGAAACTGGACAGGGAACAATGCAATGCCTGGGCACTTGTCACGTATCATTTTAGGCCTGTTTTGGTACATAAGTAGGACCTCATCATTCTGTAGCACCTTAAAACAACGTGAGTTAGATCCAGAAAATATTTACCAGAAGATGTATTTTATTTCTATTTTATCTTTTGCTATTTGTGTTAATACTTACTTTACAAAGGTTTGAGTAAATGCTGTTAGAAAATTAGTCCGTCATATTATCATTGAAGTATAATGGTCCACATTTTGAAATATCAAGTAACATCCTCTCACTTACTTTAAAAAGCTAAGTCACTGTTAAAAGACAAGTAACACTCAAATAAGATGGTAGCTTCCTCTTAAAATTAAAAAAAAAAAATTCAGAGAAGCATATTTTGTATAAATTATTTTCTATAAACTAGTTTTAAGCAAAGTTCCACTTTATGAGTTAACAAATATAACATGCTCTAGTTGGTACAAATTTATCATGGAAGCAGTGACAACCCCTTATCTGAACCAGGACTGTTGACACCAGTAAACAGAGGGAGTAGCTACAAATGCATGTCACTATTAGAAGAAAATAATGTGCTGCCAGTGACAAGAAGGTAGGTTTATATTAGTAAACATTAAACTGTTATTAAGGCAGAATCCTTTACAGCCACAAGACACACTGGGTAGCATGATGCTCTTACAGTCTTAAAGGAAATGCGATAGTTGTAATTGAAAGTGAACTCTTCACAGCTTTTGGAGTTTTTCACTCTCTATTTGCTGGACATAAACTCATTCAAGTTAATATGGGTAATGTCACCCATAGCAACAAAAATTTCACCAAAGCCCACAGGGAAACCTCTCCACAGCACAGTGGACACAGCTTTGACTTAACTGATGTGCAGCAGCCATGTGCCTTTATGTCTGGCATTTCCTTTTACTCTCCTCAGACCGTAATTCTTGCACACCTACGTACCAGTCATTGTCTAAACTCCGGGTGTCCCTACAGGGAGCTTGTTTAGACCTGCCGGCACAAAGCTGCACACCAGCAAACAGTGCATTCCTCTCTGAGTCTACCCAGTGGTTATCCATCAGGTTTTGCACCTAGACCACCAAAATATTCAGTTGACTTTACAAGCCAGGACCTTCCTTTGGCTTCCCAAAAAGCCATTTAATTTAAAAAGAAAGAACTTATTAGATACTGAAGGAACTTTTTTGTTTTAAAAATATGAGGGAAAAGTACTGTCAACAGCTGGCAATATAACATGAATTGCATCTGACAGAAAGGCCTAATTCAAAGGACAGTAATTTGAGAAAATATACTTCAAAGGTAATAAAGTCCCCGAACATTCACTTCTTGATTGGGCTGCTTGGAAGAGCACTTTCTAATGCTGTTAGCAAACATGCCACAGGACTGCTAATGAAATTTTTAATCTTCTCCCACAAGAATCCATGCACTACTCCTAAATTCTGAGTTTTTAAGGCAATAATACTGGCATGCCACTGTTCTCCAGCTGAGTATCTGTCCAGATAAATGAGAGGCCTTTTTTTGAGAACTGAAAGATATTCACCACTGATGGATTGAGGGTCTTGACAACATAAAATTATTATTTTTCCTCTTATTGTCAGCTCTAGTACAGACTAGAATATAATTATTCTATCACAACTGTAATAAACTGCAATTTCAGACATCAGTGTGAATAACTTTTGGTCAATGAGCAGTAAAAACAGCTCAGCAAAAGTGAAAAGAATGTATAGGTTAAACACCTTAATTTCAAGTCTGCAAATAACACAAAAACCTGTTTACATCTCTGATGAGTGAGTGTTGTGATTATCTGAAATTGCACGGGATTACTACAATTCCAACAGAAAACAAAGGTCAAGAGGTCTTGATTAAGAAAAAGGATTTTTGAAAGAAAACATTACCTATTTGAAACAAATGCAGACTCCTGCACCCGGGGAGAAATAACCTTACACGCCAGCATAGGCTGCGAGCTGACCTGCTGGGAAGCAGCTCCATGGAGAAGGACCTGCGGATCCTGGGGACAAGCAGCTGTCCCTGAGCCAGCAGCGCCCTTGTGGCCAAGAAGGCCAGTGGGAGCCTGGGGTGCTTTAGGCAGAGCATTGCCAGCAGGTCGAAGGAGCTGATCCTGCCCCTCTGCTCAGCCCTGGTGAGGCATGTCAGGAGTGCTTTGTCCAGTTCTGGGCTTATCAGGAAAAGAGAGACAAGGATTTATTTACTCCTTCAGCTGTACAGGTGAAAATGCAGGCATGCCCCTCGATGCACTCAGCCACCATGGGATAGAATTACACGCCAATGTTCTCTCCTCCTGTTTATGTTGTAAGTTCCAAGAATGACTATCATATGAGTACAATGGAGGTCTTTTTAGCAGTATGCTGACATGAAAGAAAAGTTCAGCTATGTTGTTTAATTGTGTATACACCAGTGCTAGGCAACTCTCCAAACCTTACTGTAAACATTATTTAAGGTTCATCCAGATCAGCACGACAATGAAGCTTGTGCTTTTTAGGCTTAGCTTTTAATGACAGTTGCTTTTCTTTAGGGTTTTATATTTACCTCTTCTGAAGCACAGTTAGAGGCATCAACCAGGCTGATCTTTTTCTTTTACAGATTAGGTTGTCCTCTAAAGCCTTTGTCTAATATTCCATTTACATCGTGATGTTTTCCTGGATGGAGAACTGATCTATTGTCTTTTGTTAGTTTGTCTGGAGAATATATTCATCACTGCCTAACAAATGGCAATGCTAGATTAGTAAGGAAAAAAGTGCATATTCAACAAACGTGGTGTTGAAGATTTTAATGGAGCCAAAAATACTTAGAAGTTCCATGAAATGTATGGTTAGTCTGAAAATATCATTCATGTTCTAGCAAGTATAATAATGTACAACTGGTACCATTACCTCTAATGAATAATCATTATGAAGTTATTTTTGTTAATGTAAAGACATCTTCAACTAGAAAAATATACATCTGAAACCAAAAATACAGGACATGTGCTTCTTCAGTGGCGAGTTGTTCGAAGTGAAGAGTGAGTGTGTGTAGGCAGACAATTATGAGACAAAGAACACCGCATTCCTAAACTTCTGTTCAATTTAAGAAGAAAGTTCATTTGTTGCTGAAAGAACACAATTTACAGAGTTCCAAGTTTCTATTATGTAAGTGCTGCTGCATTTTCTTTTCAGCAGGACAGTAAAATTTTACTGAAGAAATGGCCATTAGATTTCATATAAATGCAGTCTTCATGTGAAACCCCTTTTTGGAGATGAGTACTGCAATATGTGCTTTTTTGTAAATGGCTTTTATTTCACAACATCAGTATAGTATTTATCCAACCCAAACGATATATTTCTAAAAACTTAGTACGGCACATCAACATTTTAATCTATGTGCTTATCAGAATTTAAACAATTCAGAGCTCTGTTAAAGACAAGCAAAATACTTCAGACTTGATCTGCAAAGGTCAGATAGAACTTCAGATTTCTAATCATGTGAATATTCTTAAATACATTAATAAGTTCCAAATTATGTTTTCATGACTAAGCATTTTACAAATTGTGATGCAGAGCTGAAGGTTGTTAAAACTGACAGAAATAAAGTATTGGCAAAAAATACCATCTCTGTTGCAGCTGAGATGTATATATAGGTATTCTGACAATGAGGTTAATGTGTTGCATTGCTCTTTATCAGGTCTGCAATGAGCCTGACATTATCTTTGAATATTGGAGATTTCCCTAACAGTACCCAATAGTCACAGGATATTGAACTTACAGAACCAACAAAGTTTTTAAAAGAGTAGTAGTCTATCTTAAACCCAAGGATTATCACACAAAACACTTCTACTACCCTTTTTGCTTATTCCTAAGGGCACTTTGTGCCCTGGTTTCCCTGAGGCACGAAAGCCCCCTGAGCCCTCACATGCCACACAATGGATGCCTGGCCTGTGTGCGGGGCTGCCAGCCTGCTCCAAGGGGACCAAGAGGAATGAACAATAAACTGCATCAATCGCCAAGTGCCTTCCCGTGTGCCACACCCAGCTTCCAGAGACAACCCTCCTGACCATCTGGGCTCATAGGAACAGAATATCAAACAAAAGAAGAAAGATAAGCAAATCTGCTTTTCCTTTACTATTTATTTTATTTCATATAAACATCCTCCCTCTTCTGTTGCTTTCTGAAGGTTTGGCTGGATCCTTGGCAATTTCTTACATTGCTGAACGGCACCAGGGAGGGGTCTCCCCAACTATGAAAGCTGTTTAGCCAAAATCATGATCATTACCTTCCCTGGCACAACAACACTCTAGGAGGGCAGGAATATCATGGGAAGAAAACAAGACAGAAGGGGTCCAACACCCCTCATTAAACCTGCCCAATCTAGGGTTTCAGCTTGTACTGGGAATGGATTCAGGAAGAGCGAGCGGGGTTGACACTACAGAAAGAGCGTCCACTTGAGGACAAAACAGCTGCCTTGTACCTGCAAGGGTCTGGGTCACTCCGAGAACGAAAAGCCAGGAAATTATTGTACGTCTTAGATGCAAAGAAGTTCACCAATTTATTTTTTGTTCTCAGTAACTTTTTCTTTCTCATAAAAGACCACTGACAGTGCCTTAGTGAATACTTCTGTGCAGATGCTAATAAGATTTTAGGGATACTTGCTCCTTCCTTGCTGAAACAAGTTGGTATGTTTGGAAATTAATTGCCCAAAATCAGAAATTTCAAACTTAATTGGAATGGAAAAAAAAGAAGAATGTAAAAAGAAATTAGAAATAGATACTTCAAGAGTGAAACATAAAACTCTAATAAATTAATTCAAGGAAAAAATCTTTCTTTTCTTAAAGAATTATTACTAAAATGCAATAAAGACCAAGAAATACAAACATATATATTTAAATGCTTCATATATTTATGCTCCAATGCATGTCTAGAAAAAGAAAACATAGACTGTTTACCCAGCATAATGCTCTCTTTAACTAGAAAAATATTTAATTTCAAGTATTCCTAATGTGTAACTTGATTCTCAGTTCTTAGCTACATATCAGCCATGGGATACATTCCATAGTTATGAAGTATTACCTTGAGAGATTACATGCTTCCGAGCACACGGCCAGTTTCTGCCCTCGGATGCAAATGCACAATTCTCTTTGAAGTCTGTAAGAGTCACAAAAGTAGAACATGCTGCACACTGCAACTGAGTTTTTTTCTGTATTGAGTGTCAAATGCTACTCAGCATTACTTATTTAACTCCATTCCCCTCCAATTTTAATTGGAGGGCTACAATTGAGCATAGTTGGTCTCTCATGCCAACACTTACTATAATTAAATTAAGCATACATCTATATATGCATCATAGTAAATGTGGACTTTATAAAGCTAAGCAACTTCATATTCGCTCCTCTGTATAATATAACTTTTTACTTCTAAAACTCCTGGTATTTAATTAAATGTGTTAATATGGTTATAATAAACTCATGCAATTACTTGTGTTTTGCACTACTGCACATCCTAGAAACCTTTCAATTTAAAATTAAATCAAAGATACCTGTGTAATTTCAGTACTTATAATTCTCAAGAAAAGAGACATCAAAAAGAATGCAGAGAAATATCATCTGTGTTCTGCCAAGTGCTCTGCAGCCCAGTCCCGAACACTGCAGGCAGGCAAAATGCTCACTTAGTGAAGTGAATAAATATTAATTGTGCATTTATTTACTTCTGCTATTACTGGACTTAGTCATATAATTAAAGCTATTAAAATCATTAATTAGAGGACAATATAGTTAATAGAGTTTTAGGTGACATGAGTTTAGCACACTGAGTCAGCTTAATTAAGTCATGTCTACATTTGGAAAATTACCAGGAACTACTCTGAAATAACCCTGGATAGGGATGTGTGGATACATGAACATCTATATGGGAATTTAATATGCTCAATAATTCCAGAAAAGCATTTTCTTATAAATTCCATTATATTTTTAAGTGCAGACAAGCTCTAAATCTTGTCAGCATCAATATTCTGCACAGTTGACAGCTTTTCCTCTCTAACACTCCAGCGTGTTTACTTCAGTACCATCAAACCTTTAAGACTTCGTCCTGGAAAGAAGCAGGAACAGAAGCCTCATGCATCCATTAACAGATTTAAATATAACTACATCTACAAGTAACAAGGCAATCACCTTGCAGAAGAAGAATTCCTTTTCTTGTTTAGCTGGCTTTGAAAGTGGATTAAGCTGTCTTGGACAATGGCACTCTGTTTTTTCAAGAAAGCTCTGTCCAGTTGAAACTATTTGGGGATAAATTTTCCAGAATACCTAACAAATCCTTACACCTGGCCTTCCACCAGAGCTTGCTGCGCTAATACTGTGCCCAGTGCTGGCACAGCAGTTCCCTCTCAGGGATCCCTGCTGTCAGAATCAAGTAACTAGATGCCAAATACCATTCTCAGGGGATGACTGCACACCAAAGAGATGCAGGATGGAACTATATACAGCAAAACTCTGACATTTTATCACTTTAGAGTGTTAACATCACCAATATAACCTGTGATTAAAAAAAATTTAAAACAACCCAACATCCAAAAGGAAGAAAACCAAAAGCTACAGAACAGAGAAGTTAAACCTGAACAAAATTAAAAGAATCTTTTCTTGTTTGAATGTAGTTATAGCTTTAGGACAGCATACTCAAAGAGCAAAATCACTCTGCATTATTTGCAACTCCTCCCTAAAACCAAAGCCCTTTTGTGGGCTGTGTTGCTCCACAAGGGTAGACTGTGACAGAAAAATGCAAACTGTGCCACTCCTTTGGAGTATCAAGATCACCACCGCCAAAGGCCATAACACGCATTCGTCCTGGCCACTTCACATAAAATGAATTAAAATATACAGATCGTTCTATTTTAGTTATAGAAACTGCAAATGCTATTCTGCAGTGATGACTTGAGCACTTCTAACCTGCTTTTGGTCCTACTTTTTCCTCCAAGTGATCTTAATTTAAACAGAAAGGCCACCTCTCTGTTCACCAAAGCAGGCTAGAATCTCATTTCTAGTCCAAACACAAGATCTCCTCAGGCTGCAGTGATGGACTTAACCTTGAGCTGACTGACACATGACCAGAGCAGGGTGTTTGGACCGATAAGGGTTCTGCCACAGTACAAACAGCACAAATAAGCAAGGAAAACTTTAATGTAAGAAAGCATGTCTATGCATGAAGTCTAAAGACAAAAGAATATATTTCTATGAATTCCAAGTTTCATTCTGACTGCTATTCCCCATGCATACTCTTCTGATCTTTTATATTGAGATGGGAGCCTTTTGAGTTTCTTTTCTGCTTAGTCACTTCTGCTAGGAGCAGTGATATTCTGTCTGCTAAGTGGATACTAAGTTCATTTAGTCTTTGCTATACTGTATACTGTCTTGGATTTGGATTCATGCCAGGCCAATAGGATATGAGAATTTATGAACATATAAAATATCAAAAAGAATTGCAACACCACCACATCATTCGAGAGAGTGTTCAGGAAGTTCTTGCATTTACTCTAGTTTCAGTGTCGTAAGAAAACAAATGTATAAGCTACAAGAAGAAAAAGAAACACCAAACTCTTCAGTTCTGAGAAGTTTACCTCTGTAACTTTATATCCAGTATCAAAACAGGATTGCAGCAGATAAGAAGCAAAGATTATTGACACATTTGCCCCAGGAGCACCTTCTGTCCTCTCATAATCTGCACAAAACAAGGCCTTACCCGGAGGTTGTGTCTGTCTGTTCCCCAAAATCATCCATTGTTTTTGTAAAAATAACCTTTTATTCTTGCTGAACTTTAGCAGTCCCCAAACTGAGTTCTTGCAGAATAGTGCCTTCAATCTCCTTTTGTTGAGATGCAACTCCCCATGGATGGCCTGGCAGCTGGAGGTGTCTCCTTGTGCCATGCTCTGGCATACCTGCCACACACAGCCTCTCCAGTGAATTTGGCTTCTGCCCTTCTCTGCTCTTTTCACTTATTCTTTTCCCTTATCTGTTCCCTACAGCAATTTTCCTCTTTCAAAATTAGTTTTCCTTATATTTTCTCTCCATCTGGCTTCCTACTTTTTAGTTACCTTTTCCTCTTTTCCTATCTCAAATGACAACAGCAAGGCTCAAGAGACAGGTCCACAGCCAGCTTTTCAGAGCCTATTTAAGCCACTTCCAGAGACAAGCTCAGTGCTGGGGGCAGAGGAATCAAACTGGAACAGTCCCATGGAACCACCTCCCTTCTGTGCAAACTCACCACTCTCGAGACCAGGTGCTCTGGGCCTCAATGTGGCAGCAAGGACTAACTAAGGTAGTTCTAAAGGTGTCTGTCACTTCCATGAGGCCAACATTACAAAACTACAGAACCCAGACTACTGCTCTGCTGCTCAGTGGCATTCTGAGACACAAGTTCCTTTCCTCTTTTCCAGATGCTATTCCTATAAGTATAAATTATCAAAAGACTCTCACGAAAACTGTGAAACATTTGTCACTCCCAGACATGGCTCTCAGCTTTCTACTCCCAGAAATCCCAGCTCAGTCTCCCAACACCCTCCAGTAATTAGGCAAGCCAGAGTCGCTCAAATTTGTACATAACCCTTGATACTGGTGAGCCTTCTTTCTTCTGTCTCCAAGGCATCCAGAGGCTCCTGAACTCTGCTTTAAAGCTACCGGCTGTCTGGTACAGTCTGGAGATTTTCCAGGTCATTTAAACTGAAAAATGGGGGGCTGTAATAAAATAAATATTCAACTTAAGATTATTACTTCTTGACATAAAAGGAATATTCTGGTGCATGATTTTTCTGCAAAGACTATATTCTAGGGACTTTTAAATTAAAGAACACATAGAGTTCAATATCACTGTAAAGAGAAGGGCTGAGGTCCTAATGTAGGAAAAAAAAAATCACAAACTAGTACCCATTTTACACATTAATGCCTTCATTACACAGACAGCAACCCAGAGTATTTTTTAAATAACAAATGCACTTCCATACTTCACTAGTTGCCTGATATCTAAATCACTTGAGGCACAGGCTATCCTGCAGAGGAGCCACCACTTCCAAAGATCGAAGGATAACAATAACTAGTCAATCAAGGAAATCGAACCAACTATGAATATTTTTTAATAACTGGTAGGTAAATCTAAACTAGACTATATATCCAACACATTTTAAAAATGTGTGTATACAAGCACCACCAGGGCCCTGGGATGTGCAGCAACCTCTCTGGCTGACAACATTAGCATACTTTCCATCAATGAGAAGAGCAGAATACATTTTGAAAGACAACCCTCAGATAGACTCCTACTCTTAAAAGGTGTGCCACAGAAATGCCAGTTCTGTTGTTGGCATTTCTAAACGTCATATAAATATCAATAAAAGAGCAGCCATTTATACTAACCTTGACCAAGCTGACTAGAGTGTAAGCAAGCATGGAAAATGACCCATTATATTTCATATGAATAAAAAAGGTATCTATTATTCATTTGATTATTATTCAATTATTCATCTGACATAGAATTTCACTTCCAATTTTAAAAGAAGGAAAGGGGCATCAAATATAAAATATGCATAGTTGTTTTTCTGTCTCTTTGTGGGGCAACATAGCAAAGTAAACTTTTATCATTCTCTTTCATTTTTACTATGGTATTTTGCTACTTCTCCCGGAAAGCAGCATAGCCACTCCGCATGTGAGAGTTAGATGCTTGTAACACCCCTCCCTAGTCCCAGGCCCTCAACTAAATAAAATTCCAAGAATAGAATTAAAAACTCCTAAGAGCAAAGACAACTTCAGTACACAAATGTATCTTCAATTTTTTCCCAATTCTATATTTTTGGGAAAATCTGCACTTTTTTATATATTTGGATAGCCCAGCCACCATCAAGGAAAACACTCCAGGACAAAGAAAAAAAAATAAAGAAGTGTTCAACTGGTAACTTTTTTTCTGTTATAATCACTTGCAGTGATAATGCTGCTCTCTTGGACTTTCTGGCAATGAAAGTCATCTTAGGGCCAACTTAATCCAATGTTGGGTCCCTAAATTTATATTCTGGAACCTAAAAAGAAACCGTATTTTCAGAATTAACGGACAACAGTTTAGTTAGCAGTGAAAAAATGAACTGACATTTGGTGGGTTTTACATGTTTTTCTCATCACCAATCTGGTTGACAACCATAGCTGTGATTTTATTTTTTTAAGATCTAGTAAAAGTAGCATCTTTAAGATTAGCTCCAGGATTTGGGAACATGTGAGTTCCTATTATTATACATGCCATTGAAAATCCTTAGAAAATCTGGGGGAGAGTATATAAAAGACACTGGAAAGAAGTGCTAATAAAAGCAGAGCAAGCTAAAGAAGTTGGGTGGGTGGCTTTGGAAGTCTTTCATGTATCCATAGCTCCTGCAGCTGATGAACTTACTGTAATTTGGAAGAAAAGTCATGTGAAATACAGCAGAACTGTTAGTGAAAAGCAAAATAAGAACATGTTAATTCTTCCAATTTTTTCTACTAGAAAGAATACTGCCTTACTCAGTATTCTGCTATACCTCTAAATAATGTCTGCTTGGAAAGAAACAAAATTTGAGGGTTAATTATTTAATTTTTAATCCATGTTCCAGACAAAAACTTATCAACACATTCAGATTTGATGCAGGAACAAGAAATTCTATCCTAAAAAAGTGGTTTGGTATAAGAATGTATACAAGTCTGTCACAATTTACAGCATAATTTTGTAGCACTATAATGTTCTGCCAGGAGAAAAATAAATAGACAAACCTAAACCCTCAAATTTTAGGCAGCTTAAACAAGATATTTGCTAAAATGGGATAAGAGAATTTGCATGATTTATGATTATTGAAATGTCATTTGCATATTTGTAGAATGCATGTTCTGTTAAACAGAAAAAGGGATTTCCTTCTATACCTTTCCTTTCCAAATTCCATAGCACAGCTTGCAAGGGTGGAACATGGAAGGAACAGTAACAGTTTCTTTAGAGCCTCTTATGCTGGTGGATGGCTACCAGGGCCAGCCTTACAGAATCACACTGTAGTTTGGGAAGGACGACTGGAGGTCATACAGTCCAACTTCCCTCCAAGAGCAGGTTGCTCAGGACCTTGCCCAGTTGAGTTTTTTACCATCTCCAAGAGATTCCAGAACCTCTCTTAGGTCACACTAACAGTAAAAAAAAAAAAAAATTCTTCATACCTAAATACAATTTCCTTATGTCCTAATTTTGTCCACTGTGCTGCACCCTATTGCCTATTCCCCTCTATGATAAAACTACCAGCTCTGTAGACAAGGGGAGAGCAGTGAATGTCATGCCTGGAGCCCTGCAAGTCGCTATACTGGGACTGGTGCGTTTAACATTTTTACCTCAGAGAAGTGTGAAGTTCCACACCTGTAAAGGAAGAGTCCCTTGAAATGATGTCAGCTGAGAATTTCCTGGCTGAGGAGCAGCTCTGCTGGAACAGACCTGGGGGCTGTGGCAGACAGCCAGCCAAGCATAAGCCAGCAGCGTGCTCTGGTGTTCCTGCCGGGCTGCATTCAGAAAAGGGAGGTTTCTATCCCCCATTTGAAAGGCTCCATTCAGAATCCCACCAACAGTTTTGAGCCCCCAGTAAACAGCACTGATCAGCCAGAGCAAGTTCAGTGCAGGGCTGTCAAGATGGCTGGGGGCTAGATCACATATTCTGTGAAAAGCTAAAGGAACTGGGTTTGTTCAGGCTGCAGAAATGGAGGCTTTGGTGGGAGTTAATAGCAGCTTTCCACTTATAGAATGGCAATTTATGAGGAGGTTATCAAGGAGAAGGGGCCAGGTTCCTAGAGTGGTCCATGGTGTGAGGATAAGTCAGTGATCCCAAGTTGAAAAAAAGAGAGGTTCAGACTAGAAATAAGGAAAAAAGTCCCTACAAAAATAGCTAGCATTGAAACAGGTTGTGCTGAGAGGCTGTGCATCTCCATCCTTGGAGACTTTGTAGAACAGACCAAATAATGCTCTAAGCAACCTGGTCTGATCTTCTAGACAAACTTGATTTGAGCAGAAGGCTGATTTAGAGAGCTCCTGGAGTCCCCTCCAACCTGAAGTATCCTGTGATCTTATCCTCATGCATCTCCAAGAAGTGTCTGTCTCCACTTTTTTTCAGTGCATTTTTATTTGATATATTTAGGCAGCAATTAGATCTCCCCTTAGCAGTCTCTTCTTAAAATAGCTTGCTCTTCTAAATAAAGCCATTTGTAGGACCTGGGCATAAAACAGGGAAATACCCATATTCATCAGAGAAAGGAAAAAAACCTCACCCAAATACAGATGTGGAAAGAGTAGAGAACAACCTAAATATAAACACTGTGAATACAGTCCAGTAAAAGGCCTGAGCAGTGAGAATTGTGAATTGGGGAAAGAAATTTGGGACTGAGAACAAAGAAACTCCTTCTATGATCCAAGTTCCTTGTGTTCAGGGAAACTGGAGTTTGACTACTCTGTCATTTATTCAAACATATCAAAGAAACTACTACATATAGCCCTTTTTCCCAGCTACCTGGAACAATAATAATCTGAGCTTTTGGACAACTGTCTG
Source organism: Donacobius atricapilla (assembly GCA_013397315.1). Taxonomy (NCBI): domain Eukaryota; kingdom Metazoa; phylum Chordata; class Aves; order Passeriformes; family Mimidae; genus Donacobius; species Donacobius atricapilla. The sequence goes on along the minus strand of WBMY01007251.1, from coordinate 149,814 downwards.
GGTTAAAAGAAGTAAGAGGCATTCTGGAGCCTTTGACCCTGACAGGAGCCATGTTTCACCTGCCGAAATGTCCCCGTGTACCCCTCATTTTCATGTGCAACAGTCGAAAGCAAATGGTCACTCATCAGGACAGCTGCCCAGAGGAAACCAGAGGGTCACTGACACTATTCACAAAATTCAAAGTTTGCATCATAAACCCTTCTTCAATGTTTTTTTCTAGGAGACAGAATGTTTTAGCTAGTACTTTTCCAAATGAGTCACTAACACCCTTGTCTTAATTCTGCAGCTGCTGCTAATTTGAAGTGCCAGCCTTCTCCCCTCTTTCCCCAGAATGAAATAAAATATCAATGTTGCACTGTGCTGAAAATGGAAAATTAGATGTAACACTATGCTACAAGGCCTCTGGAAGTTTCATTTAGGTTGATTCTTTCTTTCCTCCCAGGCCTACACCTAACTTAAGCCCTCTCAGCAAATTATTTCACACTTACCTCCACAGTCATTGGTTCTACGAATGAAAGGCAGACTCAAAAGGTTTTTTAACACTTAGTGCACCAACATCTAACACAATTTAAAACAACAAAAAAGAAGATAAAGTCATTGAAAAATTATGTTAACAGTTATCTGCATTTATGTATAATTAGCAAATTTATGTGTAATCAGCAGCCCTGTTGGCCAAGGCCCCAGAAAACCCTTTATCCAGAAGAGCTACGCAGCATCACTTTGTCAGACAAAAGTGAGACCCAAAAGGGGCGGAGTTCTTTTGGAGACAACTTCACCCATAGCCATGCAAATCTCTAACTTCTGAAGTATCTCGTTAGTTGCTCCACTGTAAAAAGGTACTGCAGCTGGGGGTTTGGGCTTAGTTTTCAGCCAGACTGGTTTCCTGATTCAGCTCTTTGACCAATCATACAAATGCTAGGGCCAGCACAGGGGAAGGGAGAGGAATTGGTTGCTGGGAGCAATGGGGGAAGACAAGATTGTCCTTTTTGGCTGCCATGCATAGTTATATAAAATTAAGTGATTATGTAGCTATGGCCTGAGGGATAGAAGAGGTCACAAATACTACCACAGCCTAGAAACTGCTGTGGAAATTGTGTCAGTGTGTGTTGCCAAGAGACAAGCACAGGAATTCATTTCTTAACCTGTTGTAAAAACCACAAAGTGAAGCCTGTTCACTCTATCTCTCTAGAAAACCTCAGTGCTTCCCTCTCAATGCACAGGAGTCACACCAAACATTTTCTGTTCCATTTTGTATCCGTAAGCTCTGTTTATCTACCTGGAAGGATTCTGAAGCGTTTCTCACAGCCCTTACATGCATGCTGAGATTTCAGAAATTTAGCTTAAATATATTCTGAAATGTTTTCATCAAGTTGGAGCAACTGCGACTAAACGTGCTCTTACAATCTCAGACCATGAACAAGAACACGGTGCTCCAAAAGCTACCATGGACCAAGTGAGCCCTGTATCTGGTTATGCCTACCCATGTCCAAGCTCTTTGTCTTCCTCAATTCTGAGATAACATAATTCAGCTTAGAACTTACTGAAACAACATTTAAATGCAGATCTTGGTATTTTCAGCTGAGGAAAACTAAGATGTTGCATGAAGTCAGATAATAATTATCATCTATTTAACACAGCAAATATGACCTGCATCTGTTTTGTCTCTGTTACGACTGAAAAGAATTAAACTCAAATACAACAGATTTTTATCAACATGCTTTTCCAACATTTTTCACTTTTTTAGCAAAGTAGTTGTTTTTCCAGCAAAAACAGTTGTGAATACTACTTTGCACAGGCCACAAGAAGTCTATACAATTGAACAAAAACAAGTATATAATTTTAGGTACATCTGAGCATACATCTTCAAGGAACTATTTCTCAAACCAAACGCATGAATTAATGAAAAACAATTTCTTTTTTAGAACCATTGTTAATTGCTCTTGATCATGGAAGACTGACGCTGAAATACATAACTATACCAAGATATATTTTCCCATTTATTACAAGACCTTTATTCAAACTTTTTTACTACTACCACCACAATCACATTTCTTTCATTAGGAGCGCGGTGTTAGTAACATCAATTACCTTTCTGAGTGATGCATCTACTATAAACGCTGATAGATCAAACTTTGTTATATGGATTTCAAAGCAGATGAAAAATTTTGTCCAAGGTGGTTTTTTTGATGTATATACTAAAAAGATATATTTCTTAAAGGTATTGTTTTATAGAAAAATAAATTTAGAAAACAATGCTTTACTACATTGCATTATTCTTCGTTGGAAAACATGAATCAATTTGCCTACCTTTTCTTTGTTCTTTCAACACTGAGTGGAAGCTCAGAAATTTACTAGGGAAATGTCATCCTTGAGACTGAGACCTAGACACTTATGCTCTAACTAGAAGCAAAGAATTTAGAAGTATATAGCATGCTAAATTCTGGTTTAAAAGTAATGATCAAAATACCTACTATCATTAGGAAGAGTATCAGCTGAGTTTTGAAAAAAACATACTTTAAAGAACTGTTTTATTCAAAGAAAATTAGCTTCTCCCCGCAGAAACTTATTGCACACCTTTCATGACTGCCTTGGGATGCTGTGCTGAGTGTAAAGCTAGAAATTACACTAGCACAAATCAGACATTGTGTAATACTGGCTTCTTACAGCTGTTGCCTACCTACTGGTTATAAACTTCACATTCACAAACCTGGTGCCTGAAGGGGGTTAACAATCAAATACAAAAGGAAAGCAGCACTGAAGAAAAGTCTCAAGACTATTTCAAGTCATAGACAGGTTTATCACTTTTGTTAGTCAGTCCCATAAGACCATCAGACTCAAGATCTGCTCATATGTCTGCAGTAAAGTCACTACAGAATCACAAAGAGGGACCGAGATTTTGTTGACATTTGTTAAATGAGGCAAATCACACAGTATCAAATTAAGCCCCAAGCGTGAGGTAGTCTAGGGATGAGTTTAGTCTCAAACTTCTAGAAACTACAAAGCTAATAAGAACCTGTAATTTCCACCATTGATTCAGTGGAGAAAATATTTTTACTTTGTCATTTGCAAAGTCAGTCTGTAGTGTGTGTATATTTATACCATCCCTCTCTCTATGGAGGTTGGATTCAGGGAGAAAAGTTATGGCTTTTTAAAAACTCTTTTTAAAAGATTCCCTAGGAAGAAAATACAAAATTTACATACATTATGGATGCCATTGATGCTTTTCCTTGATTCCAGCCCAGATCACACAATCTCTATGTTGCACTCCCTAACTTTTGCTCCTCTGAAGATTATGACCATCACGGCATTGCAAATCACCTCCAAATTAAGCATGATCAGCATAACCCAACCACAAATCAAGATTCTAGTAAATGCTGCTTATCTGAAACGAAAGGCAAAACTCATGTTGACTTCAATGAAGTCAGTCTCCGAGATGATGGTGATGTGAAGTGTTTGTACACTTTATGTTCCTTTATCAGAGTTATTTAGAGTTACAACGATGTACACTAAAATACATGATATGAACCCTTGCAGAGCTTGGTATGAACTTTGCTCAAGCCATTTCTAGAGAGGTTTTTGCATATATATGCATTATTCCAGCAAGAGTTTATAGAAATACTTTCTGAAGGGCATATTTCTAGTTCATCACAGGCTACCTGAACCAAATTTTAGAAGTTCAAAGTAGCTATAACTGGGACAAGGATAAAGATGCCGCTCACAAAACAAGCTGGCTGGAACAATTATGTAGAACAATCACTGTAACCAGCAACAAAGTTACTGGTCTGATGTACGGATGTAAACAGATGTTCTCAGTTTTGGACCGGGATGTTTGGAAGAAGAGAAAATGCTCTTTCTAGGTAATATTCTTCATTTCTATTTTCCATCCTCTGAAATAATTCTATAGAGTCAGAGGGATTACATTACCACCAAAACACTCAAGTTATTCTTAAAATGGGTAGATTTTTACAATTCTTTCCCTCGCACAGTATAGTACATTTTTGGAAGGAATTCTTTGGATAGTTGCACAACAAACCTAAAGCCTATCTGAAATGGGAGAGAACACATCCAAGAAGCTGAGCAGGATAATGGGATCAGGTGACTGTGTGAAGACAAAAATTTGCCTGCAACTAACCTGTGCTTTTTTTCTTTTATTTCAAAGAATTTCTAAGCTCAGTCAAGAACCACAGAGATCCCAACTAAGGACAATGAATACAATTCCCCAGAATATAAAATTTGCTAATTACTTCTGTAATTATATAAACATGCTGCTTTACTGTAAACTTGTCTTTTACTAGGTACAGATTTTGCAGTCTTAGTGCATACAGAATAAATCTAACTAAACGGATAAGAATTAGTGATCACTGATGCTGATGAACATCAGCTCATAAGCTACTGAAACTTTTTAAAGGGTGACAGACCCGTGCTTGCTGACGAATGCAGTGCCAAGGTACACATTAGCAGCAAACAATTAAGGTCCTACTTCTGCTTTAGAAGCAGAAGGTTCTACATTGGTCTATTAATTTCATATACTGACACTAAACTGCAGCTAAGCCCGTGTCTGCTAATAAGACAATTTCATGTCTACTTTGTTTAATACAGTAAACGGATTTCCTTCTTACTTTGCCATCAACAAGCTTGGATAAAAATTAAGTGTTCCCATTTTAAAGTTTGCTCTCAACAGCCTGAGAACAAGGTTTTGACATAGCAGAATCTGCCTGCTCACTACAGCTTATATCAATCTACAGTCCTGCCTAAAAACCCACACAACTTCTAGAAATATTGGTTCTTCTCAGAGCTGCCAAAGCACCCGTTTTGCAGTTACCAAATGATAAAGTTCAAAGCCCACTCGAAGATAATTTAGCAAGATTCACAAGACTTCATTAGTTCTAGGTTTTGTTACCCAATACCATACAAAACAACTAGAATTCAAGTATCATATAGGTATTATCTACGACTAGTAAAATAAGCCATGCTATCAATAGGAAATGTTGCCATCACCTACGAACTCTCTCTTACACAAAGAGCTCTCCTTTATGATACAGAAGCCAACTAGGGGAATTACTCATACTGCCACATTACTCTCCAAGGAAATACCAGTAATACAGGTAGTTATCACAATTTAGTTGTAAACTGTTGAGTGCACTGCGATCCTGAATTCCATTTGATATGGGAAAACAAAACAAAGACTCACTTTTATTTCTTGTTTGACCAAAGCAAACAGATTGTGGTTTAAACATGTCTCTATACATTCGTATTTGTTTATGTGTACTCTGTCTTGTTAAATATTACCATACTGTGGCTGGCACAGCCAGATTTTACTCCTGGGCAGACAGGCCTTTAAGCACTGGTAGAACACATGTAATCTTAATGAAAATAATTTTCCAAAATGCTGAAATAGAAAATCTCTCAATTATAAGTAAATCTTCAAGTATGTTAGTTAAATAATTAATTTGAAAAGCAATGTTTCAGATACATCATTAAAGAAAGCACCTAAACCATTAGAAACATCCATTGAACTTGGAAAGTATTTTTGATGCCCTCTGACAAGCTATACAATGCCGCAATACAGGAACTCTCCTAAAACATACACTCATTAGAAGACACAAAATTGAGCAGATATGCCAAACATATCCTTCCAGAGTAAAAACTGTCCTAAAAATGAAGGATTTACAAGCTTCAACTTACAGCCATTTCAAACTGTTTTCACTGCCATAATGATATTTCATTTTAAAGGTCTTCTTCCAAGGTTAATTTTGTTCTTTTCATTTAAGTCCATGGTTTCACTAATCTCTTTTGATGTTGAGCTCCCTAAGACTAGGGGGAGGGAGGTGCTGAATCACAGCAAATGTATTTCCTCACAGAATATATCACTGAACCAGCTTGAATACTTCATGAATAAGATTGTGAAGATCCTAACAGTCAAATACAAACTCTGTTTTTTAAAATATGTAACATATTAATATCAATTAAAATAGCTGACCACATCAACATTTTAACCTGAAGAGCCATTAGGAATGTATGCAATTTACCTAATGAGTATTGTGCACAGAAAAATCCATCTTCCAAGAAATTCCTGTCACCTCCTGTTAATGATCTGCAGATTATTAGTCAGCAGATTTTCCATCATTATGTAAATAAGGATGAGAAGCAGAACTTCTGGTTTAGGAGATTTTCCTACCTTCCCCAGTGTATTTGTGTACTATTACCCATCTTTCACACAGCAGAGGCGATTCACTTCTATTATCATTTGTGTTTAATAAAACCCAAAGATTTCTCTAAAATTACTGAAAGAGTGGACATAGAGTGGACAGTGAGCTATTTTAGGGCCCAAAGAATAGAACAGCTAAAAACTTTTATAATTAAACTACTACAATTAAATGCATATTTCTACATGTTCAGGAGGGATCCATAGTTGGAAGATTGCTTGTATTACTGTATTCTGTATATTTGAGTATCAAAACCTACAGTCACTGATCCCTAGATCTATACCAAGGAAACACCCATTTTTCTTTTATTTCTTTTATAAAATCAAGATCTCTGAAAACAGGAAACTTTCACTGGAGCTCAGATATTTCATTTCATGTGTGTAGGTCAAATGGCTATGTGTTCTCTCTGCTGAAACAGAGCAATGAAATTTCAGGCTGTGTCATTTTATAGCATGGACTGTAAGACAGTTTGAAGATGTCATTGACTGTAATACAAATCAATATTATCTGTACAGGAAACATTTTCAAAAGACAGTCCATCAAGCTTTCTCATAGGATCATGGATTTCTAGGATCATTCTTTATTAACTACTATAAGCTATTAGAGTTATCTCCCTCTTCAATTATTTACAGGTCAAAACAGCCAAGTGATACTGCTTTATATATATTCCATGTTATGTATTTGGTTTGTAACTTACTATTGCCACACAAAATCATGAAGGTAAAAGTTTCTGAATAAAGACATTTGCTTCATTTGAGAATGTACACAAAATCATACACCTAAGTGATGTAAAAGGCTGTTCTTTAGGCATTCCATCTTTCTTTAAAATAATGCATTAAATATATAAACAGTACTGCAGTGATTACTCTGCATCTTAATCTTTAAATGGCTATAGTCTGTACATCTTTAGCCTGATGTTCATACCACATTTAACAGATTAGTAATTTCAAATCACCTGAAGACCTTCATCACATTTCCATCAATTTCTGTATATACGAAAGCACATTTCAAAGTCTCCTCATGGCTGCCTTGTCAAATGGAATTTATTTTTCAGCCAAGGAGTCTAAAATATATTTCACAATATAGTAACACAAACACAGTAAAAAGAAGAGCCTATCAAGTGTGCAGATAAAGGGGGGGGAATTCTTTCCTGTCACTGCCAAAGAGGCAAGACAGNCAACCACAAAAGAGAAAACCAACAAAAGAAAAAAAAAAAAAAAAAAAAATCCCAACCAAACCCACACCACGGTTATAAGCTCTAAAAAAAAGTTCACACATTGAAGCCTCATATGGGTCTGTTTTGATCTGTGAGGAGTGTCACTGGTGGTTGGAAAGGCTTATGCTAAATGTTCCAGACAGCTGATGCAACCACCTCTGCATCTGCCAGTGTGCAGCGTGATGTTTCTAGAGCAGTGGGGCTGGCTGCCCTTAAAGACTTGAAGGAGAAAAGGGAAAAAGGTGGAGATCCTCTACTGCAAGAATTACTAACATCGATATCCCCGCAAACAGCAGCCACCCGTGCACAACATTCATCATCACGAGCTGGACCATAAATGCCTTTTTTAACCCAGTTTGTAAACTGCGAGGTGGCAGCTCACAAAGGTCTAACTCCAGACAATGAGTATCCACCCGAGTCCGACAGCTTCCCCAATGCCCGTATTTAATTGCAATCACGGCCATCTCCACGGCAGCAGCGAGCGCGTCCCGCCGCCCCTCGGGATGCCACAGCAGCCCCGCCGCGGCGGAGGCACGGCCG
>WBMY01007251.1:56723-140381 GCA_013397315.1 Donacobius atricapilla | reverse complement strand
GGGGGGGGGGTGTGGATTGTTTGTTTGGTAGTTTTTTGTGTGTTAGCTGTGTGCTAACATAATAATATCGGATATTTGAGGAGTTAAGAATGTGCATCTGGAGAAGCTGAACTGGCCATGGCTAAAATCAGCTGTCTTCTGTTTACTGGTGTTTATGCAGTGGAAAAAGCATACGGGCAGCAATTATCTCCAAAGAATGCCAGGTAATATGGCTCCGGGGTAGTGCATGGTCAGAGGACAGCAGAAACCAAGTTTCAGAGCTTCATGGGGAAATGTGTTACTACAGACCAGATACGTGAGGATACTGTTGTAGACTGCTTTGAGAACTGCCAAATCGTGGTCTGAAGTTCTTGGTTGAACTACAAAGAATGTGGTGCTGGCCTCTCAAGCTGTCAGGTTACGGGTGCCTGTACACTTAGTTTCCTTCTAAGAAAAACAAAACAAGAAGAAGAAATAAAGACTGATGGATGCACTTTGTGGGGATTTTCCTGAGGAGAAGGAAAGAATGAGATCTGAAAGAAAACATACTGAAGACATCTGGAAATAGTGTTTTCCTAGAATCCATCTTCATGTAAATAGCAACTGTAGTTGTCACAAGTACATTGTGCAATCCTGAATGAGGAAAGAAGCATCCAGAAGGAAAACAAAACAAAACAAAACAAAAAACTTTAGGAAGTGAGGAGAGGGGAAATGCAGCCTGTATCATTCCAGCATTTACAACTGCAACAGTCTCCAGCTTAACTGTGTCAAGTTATAGATAATGGCTGATGGCTGCCAGCGAGAGGAGCAGCAATGCACTCTGCCGCAACGGCTCCTGGAAGTGATGAAAGAACAAATCTGGCTAAGAGAGTATTTGATTTCAACCATAACAGCTAAAGCTGATCTCCAAGTTCTTTCCCAATCTCTCCTTGCAAAGACTTAGAACTTTCTCAAATGAAGTCTTTTGCTCTAAAGAATAATCTCATTCCCAAACACGTGTCACTGTTAATGTAATGATGAAACCAATTTAATTCCATTTTCAACCAGAATATTTTCTAATTAAAGATCTATTTCCATTGGAATATCTATAAAGCTGACATTAAAGAAGTTCAAAATTCATAGTTTAATATTTACCATTGAATTTAAAAAATAAGCCTGCAACTTAATACTGCAAACTTTTACAGTGCAGTGATCCCAGTGATGATCACTGAGAGTTTGAAAATAATATTCAGTTTTTAATAAAAAAGGTTAGAATATATAATTATTTTATTGGAATCATTTACATGAGCTTCAGTTGGAGTATTTTTTTATTATTATATTTAAGGTGTTTACCAAATTAATCCATGAAGAATTCTTGGGTCAAAAAAATCAAATTTAGCATCACAAAAACAATCTCTGCTTCTGTCTTTTTAATACATTGATTAATCAGCCAACTTAGTAATATGAGTGCAAGTTGTACAATAAAAACAGGATGGCATTGCAAATGAAACTTTAAACCAAATTACTAATTTCTTAACTTTTCATACTTATGCAAATGTTTGCATTTAATTACTTACTTTATGTTAATTGCAAGGGCACATTAAAACTTTTAAATTGAAGCAGTTTATGCCGTCTAGTGGTACCAACTCCTGTGATCATGATTAAATACTCACAAAGTTTAAAATGTTCCCCACGTTTTTGCACCACACAAGGTATAGGATTGAGAAGGAAGATAAACACTGAGGTGTGTTCTGGAAGCAAGTAGATACCCAAAAGAATAAAAAGCTGACTTCCTACAAAATGTTAAGGAAAACAGAACTCCATCATTTTGTCCGTGGCCAGAGTTCATTGAGTATTAATGAAACAATATTAAATTCTACTTTTTTCCTTTTACGTTACCTCTTTATCATGGATATTCCCTAACTGCTCAGGGGCAATTAAAATAGGATGAGAACAAAGTTGGGTTCTTGCTGCAAATGCCTGAGAAGTGCTGTATGTGCTGCCATGTCAGAGGAGTTTTAGGGCAACTCAGTTGAACCCCATCACTGGTTATGCACTGACTAATAGCGTAAGAGAAATCCCATTCATGCTGCACAGATTAACTGAAACATCAGGAGTTCTACTCTGAGCCAGAAAAAGTCAAATGCAATGCAGAATAGGAGGGATATGTATTTAAACAATCTCACTTCAGGAATCAAGGGAGCTGCTGTACTCTGCACCATTTGTGGTCTTTGCATTGGGTGAGCTGAAAGAGACAGACATGTTAATGCTGAAATTGTTATTACTATGACACACTCAGAGATATTTGAACAAGCCTTTTTTTCCTAGTTAAGATACTAGCTTCAGTTTTGGGAGATCTTTCTTCAAAACCAGATGTACCACAGCATGTGGGTGAGAGGGTGAGCAAGTCGCTAAATTACCCTGTGCCTTACTTCTGTTTGCAAACTGTGTCAAACATTCATCCCATTCTTTGCCTGCTGCAGGGCACCACAATCACTCTGCCGAGTTCGATTCATGTAAAAGGACTAAAACAAATGAAAGCAGTGGCAGTGCATCAGTTGTGGATGCAGAGAGGCCAGGTACTGCATCCTAATTAGCATACAAATGTTAATAAACCAAGAATCTATTTTACATCCTCAGACAGCACGTTAGGGCTGCAGAAATGCTGTGAGGTTTAAGCTGTTCACTAAAACTTCTTTGCTCTTCCCCACGCCTTCAACACACGCTGTTCCAATTGCTTGCAAAACCTCCTTGTTGTAATGCCACCCTTAGCCCCATCACAGGGCCTTGACTGCTTTGCAACACAAATCAAAGACTCTTCAATTTAGGTCGCACCAGGCCACACTCAAGCACAAAGGCTAAATAAACGGCCATTGTTCATGGGCCACCAAGATGAAAAGCACTTGATTGTTATCATCAATTAAATCAGCTCTCTAGCTTTAGTGGCGATTAACCCTTTCAGCAAATTCTTAAATATTTGTATCAACAGAGTGACTACAATTCTGTACTTTTACAGTAGCTGTCCCGGGGTAACAGCATTTCCCTGGAACGCTGCTGAATGGAGCATGCCCTTGTTTATCCTTACAGCTGAGCCATGCATTGCACCGGCTCAGCTGCTCCTGACAGCTGCAGGCATCGTAATTCATTTCTGAAAATCTACAGGACTATACATTATTCTAAGATAGTGCAAGTGAAGTATTTAACTGGCACTAACATACAGGCATTTAATATGCTTCCGCATTTGAGCACCCACTTTCATGGTTCCATGAGCACCAGCCAGTGTTCCCACTATTGGCAATGGACGCCCACAAAAGATGCCGCCAGACTGTTGGTGAAAATGGTTTGTGTTTGCAGCTAAACATATCTCCATGAAATTGGGTAGCAACCTTTTCCTCATGTTTAGATAGGTCTGAGAGTATCCTTTCCCACATAAGGGGAAAATTTCTATATTTTCTGTATAGAATTTTCTATATTTTCTATATTCTGGTTTACCCCAAGGTGCCCAGATAACAGAGATGATTGCATACTAAAAACAATTTAGTTTTTTCCAGCATTTTTCATAAAACCTTGTGAGGCACCTCTTGTTGGTCCAACTATATTGATCTATTTAATACATATTTTATGTAAATAGTCTTCTCACTGATGGCAAGAGTGAGTTGTATTACACAACTATGTTCACTCTAGGGTGGAGGTAGTTAAGAATCCCACTTCTGTTCATATATTATTTATCTGAAACTTCCATCCCATGCAGTTCCTAACTATCCTGGAGTCTCTCTGGCAATATGCGAGCAGATGAACAAGGAAGAGAGTAATTGTACCTCTATAAAATATTGACCAGTTACAATTCTTTCATTAGGACATTCTCTTCCAGTTTTCTCATCTCAGTTTCAGGGCAGTATTTGCCATTCCTCCCCTTTCTCCTTGAACACCAAGCCCAGCCTGCTTCGGCTGCAGTATAATAAGAATAATTGCGGGTGTCTTTTTACCAGCTTGACCAACCTGCCATGGTTGGTCCTGATGGAATTCAAACCATTGATTTTAAACATTTATAGGCAATTTGGAACAAATGTGGGGTTTTTTCTTGCCATGCAAACAAAAATTGGAAGTTTAATTAACAGAGACAACAGCCATCTTGTTTCTAAAGACTCTAGGGACATATTGCACTGTCTTTAGGCACATCTTAAGCAAGTGAAGGATACATCCATCAGGCTTCATTCCAATATGACCCTAAATGCCCCAAATTTTTCCTATTTTTGGAATAAAACTATTTCAAAGCATGAAATGTCCACCTTCCAATCTATGCACAGCTGTATTTCAGACAAGTTATACAGCTTATAAACCACTGAGCAAAGCTTTACGGTGTCTTGAACTCCTCCTGTTGCTTCTATCACACAGCAACACCTTGAGCTGCCCCATCCCCCTGTGTAGGGTGAGCTGGTTTAATTCAGGCGCTGGGTGGCCAGGTGGCCCAGGCTGATCCCACCTGGGGGCTCTCAAGCAGCACACCAGCTTCCTTGCCCTTTCCCACCTACTGACTTTCCAACAGCTTTCAGAGTCATCCTACCTGCTCTACCATCACCTTTCACTGAAATCTCCTGAAGGCTTAAAAAACCATGATGGCATAAGGGATGATGAAGGTGAATAAGGAAAACAACTGCATGAGCTTTCTGTCCTTAAGAAAGCACATGAATAATTCAAAAAGCATGGGCAATTTACCCATAATCAAATATATGATATTAGGTTCTAAATTTTTGAGATCTTAAATTTGTAATTTAATGAAACTAGAGAATAAGTGATTTTACTGAACTTTTGAGTCCCCCTTTTTCACATGAACCAAATACAGTATTCATCTCAACAGGTACCTATCAGTGCTATTTTTATTTGATTTTCTTTACACACAGAAAACATTTTTCTCACAAAAGGAGCAGACCACATTGCCATTTTGAATTAGTCCATGTATTTGAGCTTCATTCACAATTTGTCATGTTTATCACAAACTATTTGTAAATGCTGGACACTCTGCCTGGGTACATGCAGATTAACACAGTGCAATACCTTGTCAGAACTAATAGGTGATGTGTCTCTACTGCATCATTCAGAAACACACTGAAGTGTCAGCACCCTTGATCTCCTGTAAAAATGGAAGCTTCCTCCCTGGGTTTGAATCCATCTCTGTGGTCTAGATGAAATGCCAGCTCTTCAGTCAAGCTGGGGTGATTCATTCTAGCTGATGATCCTGCTGTGGAAGCCCCAGCATTCCCTGCTGAAATAGTCCTCAAGTCATGCAACACTGACAAAGCAAAGCTGAGCAGCTTCATTTATTTTCCTCTGTCTGGCAGATGGTAATGCCAATGCTGATGGGAATTTGTGGAACTAAGAGCAAGGCCCAGGTAGATGTCCCACTTACAGTGTATTTCTCAGGTGACTAAAAATTTTTCTTATTTCTGAAAACTGATAGAAGAAAAGTGTCAATCTGATAAACTGAGATTCTTCTGGGTCCACTTTGTGACATTTCAGGACATGCCAAATTACTGACTGAGAAGACAAACAGTTTTGCATTTAATAATAAACATTTACGATATTTATAAGCCATCCTTTTATTGTGATAATGTCACAATATTTTTTTGATTAAACTTCCCAATTCTTTTCTGAAACTATCTTTTGAGTGCATTCACAGACATGAAACTGGGATGACAAAGGTCTGTGTGACTGCTACAAGATTATAAAGGACATAATTTTTGTTGCAAACAATATAAATAAAATAACAATATATATTAGAAAAAAACCCATAATTTTGGATTTTCTGATTCCAAGGCTAGTTCTCTAGCTTTGGACCAGCTTAATGAGTTTATTGTTTCTAACATAAATAAGTGAATACACTAACAAAAGCTTTGAATTCTCATCTGTAGGTTTAACTGGTTTGTATCTTTCTGGTTTACTAAATTATGAATCTTAATATAGCTTTTCCCTTCCTTAGGATTTCATGTCTGTCAAAAACATTGTTGTACCAAAAAAGTGTTTCAGATAGACAGCAAAATGTTTGTTTCCAGTTCTTGTGTTTCACAAAAACTCTTTATAAACCAGTGTATTTATTTTGGTGGAAATATACCCAAATAAAAATACTGCATTTGCAGTTCTGGTCTCTGGGGCTTTAATCCACTGAGAAACCTATGAAAGTACTCACTGATCGTGGGATAATATTTCTATGAGATGCTAGCAGTATTTATTGCATCATTTTGTGAATTTTGACTCTTTTTGAAAATAATGTGATGTTTATAAAGCACTTTTGCTTCTATTTTCACTGGGGGAGGAACAAAGACATCAAATCTCCAAACATATGTTCCAAGGGGACCTAAAAACTGTAAATAAACAAGGCAAAGTCTGAGCTATAATCAACACATCTCCAGCAATGAAGAATAACTTTTTCTCAGGGGACAGAGACTACCAAGTATTTGATAAACCTTGCAATTATCTTTAGAATTCATAGTTTCAGATTTTTATACTTTAATACTGGCTGATCAAATATATTAGGAATTCACAAAGGTTTTATAGTTTTAGTTTACTATCATTTCCAGTTCATTTACAATCTTAGAATCCCTACAAAACCTAAGGAATGCCAGCATGTGTGACAACAGCTGTAGGGCAGAATTTCCAGAATATCACATGCAGTTCTGTGCGTGGGACAGCCCTGCCAGGCAGGAGCAGCAGAGTCTCGGACAGAAAAACAACCTGGATACTCAGACCTCATCACAACCTACAGCTTCTTCACAAGGGGAAGAGGAGGGGCAGGCGCTGATCTCCTCTCTGTAGTGACAGTGACAGGACCCGGGGGAACGGCAGGAAGCTGCGTAAGGGCNGGGCAGAATTTCCAGAATATCACATGCAGTTCTGTGCGTGGGACAGCCCTGCCAGGCAGTAGCAGCAGAGTCTCGGACAGAAAAACAACCTGGATACTCAGACCTCATCACAACCTACAGCTTCTTCACAAGGGGAAGAGGAGGGGCAGGCGCTGATCTCCTCTCTGTAGTGACAGTGACAGGACCCGGGGGAACGGCAGGAAGCTGCGTAAGGGCAGGTTTAGGTTGGATATTAGAAGAAGCACTGGAACAGGCTCCCCACGGAAGTGGTCACAACTCCAGCCTGACAGCGTGCAGGGAGCATTTGGACAATGCTCCTGGGCACATGGTGTGACTCTTGGGAATGGTGTTGTGCAGGGCAGGGAGGTGATGATCCTTCTGAGCCCCTTCCAAATCAGCAGATTTTGTGACTCTGTGAAGCCGCAGTTCCCGACCGCTCAGGAGCAGCCCTGGGCAGGCGGTGCCTCTGGCGGGTGCNCCGGTCCCGGTCCCGGTCCCGGGCGGCCCGCGGGGCGCTCGGTCCCGGCCCGGGCCGGGGGTGCCGTGCGCTCCTCACCCCGGGAAACAGCAGCTCAGCCTTCTGATTCCAGTCCCGGCGTCTGAAACATTTGACGCCGCGAGGTGCCAGGTGCTCCTCGCCAGGGAGGTCGTGTCTCGCAGGAGTCACGGGGCAGCCCGCAGACCCCACGGCACCGCTCCCCCCGGCTCAGTGGCGGCTCCATCAGATGATGTTCTCTATTTCTATAAACCTTCCGGATTCTGGCCTTTCCACACGCCTCCATGGTGGCAGAATCACAGAATGGTTTGGGCTGGAAGGGACCTTAAATGTCGATTTTCAACCCTTCTGCCATGGGCGAGGACGCTACAACATCATTCTGAATGCTAAATAAAATAAAATTAGTTTTGTTCCTTGTTTCTCGTTTATATTTAAAAATAAATTTTTAAATTTCAGCAGACCATGCTGAAAGCCCTTCTACCTTTTTATATCTGTTTTCATACTGTTTGTTTTAATCATGGGCACCACATATAATACATTTAACAGTAGTTCTACTGATTGTGTATTTTCTTACCAGCCATGGACATTTTCTCCATCTCAGAATCCAATTAGGTATTCAAAACACTCAGAAAGGAAGTAAAATTAATCTTAGATAACTGAAAATTTGAATAATTAAAAGAACTGAAGTGAATACTTGATGATATGTTGACATGACTATTTAACAGAACTAAGGAAATTCGTCTTTTTTTTTTACATATTTATACAAGATTTTAACCACAGCTGTCAGTTTTTAGTACAGTGCACAGATTCTTGTTACCAGTAAATGGAAAAAAAAATCCATTTTTGAAATATAGACTATTAAATCAATGGATAAGCTGCTTTGTCCTTTCAAATGTAATTTTTTTTTCTTTCTTTCCAGTTGAAGTATATTCTTAGCAGGATACAGTAAGACAGAGATATCAACTTATTTATTAGCAGGTGAAGATATTACTAAAATAACACATGCTCACTATAAAGTTCTTTTGCAAAATGTATATATGAGCCAACTCAGCTGGGAGCAGTTAAGCACATTTGTGTGTGTGACAGGTATTCTTGTAGGCATAAATAAACATAGACATCATCAACTCAAATGAGGGTATCTGGTAGACTGTGGATTTAAAAGGCCTCCAAACTGGGAGGAGCCTTTTTTCAAAACAGCATAGTTAAAATTAAAAGAAATTACATGTTTACATGAAGAATGCTGATATTTGACTTCACATTTCAGCTCAGTCTCTTCAGTTTATCAAAGGCAAAGATAAGACATGGCTTCAGTCACCGTTGCTCACATATCTGCTCACAGACAAGACCTTACTAATGACCCTTCTTCAGTCTACCATTCAATCATGGCATGATTCAAATTCAGGAGTCAATTTTTATGTCTCAATTTTTCCTTCCCTATATACATTCAGGAAGCTGAGAAAATTACTTAGGAAGGATCATATCTTCTCATGAACAACATTTATTTTATTGCTAAAGGTAAGCATTACACATTCTTAACATGGGTCATTTGGCCTTGCTTTGTGTCTGATGATCCAATTGTTATGAACAGTCCTTTCCATGGGTGTGAGTCACCCAGTTACTTGTACAACTGTTCTCACGCTGCTGTCCCTGCCCCTGTATATCTCCCCATCTCTGAACCTTTCCTATTAGATTAGTTTAAGTGGTTTAGGAATCAGAGATAAGGGGTCATCTATGCTATGGTTCTTTGGATCTTAAAAAAAAAAAAAAAGAATAAGGTACCCCTTTCATCTAGAAAACCAGCCCATGCAGACAACTTGGAAAGAACTTATTCATAAAGAGGAAGCTGATGTAGTAGACTTTGGACTCCATCCCTCTAGGAATAGACTGACTACCATGAAAATGACTAGGATCCCAGCAAGCTGTAGGTTTTTGTTTTATGCACCTAAACTCACACAGGATGGGAAAAATTGGCTTTATTTCCCCTGTGTCACTTTGTTATTATAGTCTCCTGTGTTACTGTAATGATAACCTTCTCAAAGAAGAATACCAGCAGGCTCTTTTCTCTCTGGAGTTCTGCAGCTCTAGAGTTTGGTTTCTTAAAGTTGCAGATGAAAAAGGATATGATAGGGGCAGACCTTATCAAGAAAGAACTGTTTTCCCTTTCAAGCTTGTCACCTATGAATCTTTTCTTTCCATTTTTGCTTAAACATGCTCACAAACACAAAAACACCTAAATTAGACCTGTCTCTCAGCTGGAGAGATGAAACACTACTTTTTTGGGTTAGAAAAAAGAAATTGCAATATGTACTTTCAGATAAATTATATAACCATCTCACTATCAAGTCTCATTTTGCACACAAAGGTAAAAAAAGCACTACTCTAAAACACTAGATTGTCCTGCATTTTGCATAGCATAGAACTCCATCAGACCTCTATCAGAAAAAGATTCTTGTAAGTCTTTTGGATAAACATTTTTACTTAGCACTAGTGCTCACAGTAATAATTTGCCATGGACTTCCAAATTCTTACAACCTGTTTCTTCCTTTAAAAAGGTTCCTTGAGATGTCTGTCCCTTTCTCAGTGCTGTGCACTCACAGCCAGTGGAAATATTATTTATACAAAAAAAGAGAGAGAGAGAGAAAACAGAGCTGCACGGAGGTAATTTTCTTTCCAAATCATCACGTTTGACAGTTCTGTTTTACACTTACGGAAGATTCTCAGCAGTGCCTCACCCTAACTGGCTTGCAAGTGACCTACCTCAGTCACATCACAAAGAGTTAGCAAACTCAGCCTAAACTGTGACTTCCCAAGATGCTTATTTCATGGTTATTCCAGGAAATCAATTGGGATACATAGGACAAAAATCGCAAAGAAACTGGAGAACTGTGGTTGTCCCACTGAAAGAATAAATAAGCACAGGAGTTTAGTCCTCAAGGACAGCCAACAATTCAAAAGGACAAATTGGCATCATTTTAGGCACAGTGCTAATGGTAGGCAAACAAAAAAAACCCAAATCAGTTAGCATCTAGCATCCAGAAAGCTCAGTGGCTTTGTTGAACAGCTTGGACCATGAAGCTTGTGAAATTTCTGCAGGGGTGTTGGCACTTCCTGGCTTTGGCAAGGCAGGAAGTATTGCACAAAACAGTCCTTATCAGGATATTTTGGTGCTGCCAGTCCCAGTGCCAACAAAGTCCAGGTAGTCTCAGGCAATTATAAATGCTAACACACAAAAGACACAAAAGTGAAGTCTCTGAATATAAAGAAAGCATAAAGTTAGAATGCTTTTTAAAAATATAAACCAACACAAGTCTACTCTGAATTAATGGGTTTCCCCTTAATTTCAATAGTGTCATGCATTAAACTGTGAAACAGCAGAGAAATACTTGCCTTGTAAATATTTTAGCGAAAATATGCTTTAAGTAATTGGCCTTAGTGAAAAAAATCCAGAGCTATGTACATTACAAGGCAAACATTAAATAAAAACATGTAGGGTATGATAATAGTAAGGAACTAATTGATCTCCCAGTTACATTATCATTATTATTTGCTACATATGAATGATGCTTTGTATAAGATGCTTTATTTCTTCCTTCAAGAGGATTACAATCGAAACAAACACAGACCCGGAACAGATGGTATAAACAGGGAAGGTAGAAGTAGAGAACAATAGACAAGCCTAATCTACATATATTCCATCTGTTTAAAATTAATGCTTTCATCACATTTTGTTGGAGATAAAAATTAATATCTCCACCTGGTCATGAGAGAAGTACATAGATGGAGGGGAAAAATGCTGACTCTGTGGTCTGCTTTCTTTCAAGAAAAAAATATTCCCGTCATCTTCATAGGAGTAGGAGCAGGTGAACAGCTGATAAGGATGAAATGTCAGACATTCTCCATAGCATTATCCTGACCAGCCCACTAGAAATTTTAAGCATATTTCAATGATAATGTATAAGAATTAATTATAGTGATTCATCTACCACACCTGAATCTTTCTGAACAGGTATGGTGCACCTACACTCTCAGGAAGGGAGATAAATTTCTCCTAAAACCTTACTTACTTTTCTTTCTTACTTTTTAGCTCCCAACAGCTCTTCAGTGGTGAAAAGCCTAATAGCTATGAAGCATGGATCTCTCTTTAGAGCTGTGGAGGGCCCTTTCAACAGCATGTGGGCATTCAGTGCTGAAAAGTACTTCACCTTGGCTTTGGTAGAAGGCACAATCCAGAAAAACTCAAATTTAGTGTGTCTGCATCAGAACATGTGAGATAAATGAGAATGAGTGATATAGAGGGCATAAACCTTTTAAAGCTCCTCTGCCTTTTCGTTAAAGCTGCAAATAACATGTTCTCCTGTTATAGCTGTCCTTGGTCCACTACTTCCTTACTAACAGCTTACAGCACTCAGAAACTGTGCAGTGACAGTTTCCTTTGTAAAGCACTTCCCAAAGGCCCTGGAGCAGAGTAGGATTTGCAGCACACTAGGAAGGCAGGCACACATGCTTTCGTGCATGGGACAGATCCGAATATTCATTCATTCATGTAGGAAAAATTGAATCCATGAAGTCCACATCAACTTCTACACAGAGATCTCTATACAGATAGAATGAAAACAAATAAAATCTATGCCTTTCCGCAAAGTGGAAGAATTTGAGAGTGATGAAATACAAAGAAAGTGGGCAAAACAGAGCAGTTTTTCAAAGCTATTTCATTATTGCATATATTTGAACAAAATCCAAATAAAATGCAAAGTATTCCATGAACGGCACTCCCACTCAAGTTTGATTACCTGTGTGTTTGTGCATTGGAAACCTCTCATCACCAGCTACCCAACTTCACATCCCTTACGACTGCACAAGTCCTGTGACAAAGCCAGCTCCTACTGTGTTCCCAGACACTCTCATTCCCTGACACTACCTGCACAGCACTCCTCTGCCTCCATCTACTGCTTCAGCCAGAGGCAGCAGATCCAGCCACTGGTTTCTAGTCAAGAGAGTGCTTGCTGGCCAGGCAAGTTGTGCTGATTGACTGGTGACAATCTGGCAGCACTGGTGACTGCTGAGCTCATCGTGCAGCCTCTCCATTCCTGGGGGCACTGCATGGTGTATCTTTCCTTCTCCCTTTCTATTCATGTCATTTCCACAAAACCGGTTGGAATTTGATGGGCGAGATTTCAGCCTTTCTGCCTAGTTTCAAGTAATCTTCTACAATTTCAGCACCATGGTTGAGAATTACCAGAGGATGCACACAAAGTGCAACTTCAGAACATTGTTTCTGGAGGACACCCAAGGTCTTAGAAAGCTCTTCAGAGGAAATGTTGCTCACCATCACTGGTACCAAACACCAAGAATGATGGGACCAGTGCTGATCCTTTCAGTTGTCCTTTGAGTTTGTGACAGGCCCATGACAACCTAAGTTATTATAAAACGATAGCAGAGTAGCTGTACTGAACATAGCTATTATATAGACCGTGGTGAATTCTCATAGGTGAATAATGATACTATGAATTATTTTCTGTATATTCAAAGACAGCACTTTTACAGAGCAATCTCATGACAGTGAACCTCCCTTGCTAGTTACCACATTTACTTTAATTCAATGCAATAGCTAAGCTTCTTCATAACCCAGCAACAAGCTCAATTGATGAAGTCAAACTGAAAAAAAAAAAAAAAGTACTTTCTGAGCAAGTTAATTCTAGCATTTCTCTGAATAGGATTTAGATCAGTGAATCTTTGCAATTCTGCCATTTGGTCTTGTGTTTGCTGTGGGTTCTCCAAGCACTTTTACTTGCAGAGGAGTATTTTTCCATGTCTGCATTGGTTGCTCTACAGTAACTCTATTTGATAGAGCATAATGATGACCCCCAAATTAGAAAAAGATATATTTTTAAAAAGATCTATCTTTCTGCTCATTCATTCCTCGACTCTTTGCAAATATTCCTAGCTACAGTATCTTAGTTATGGTGTTTATAAAGGATGAGTGATCTCTTAGAATCTTAATGAGATCTGCAGTAACCAGAGAAAATGAAATAATAATCAAAGGCAGGGTGGAGTTATGATTGCATTTTAACACTAGCATTTTCACAAGAGAAAGGCCATTCTAACTTATACATAGGATGGAAATTTTTTTTGAGACACTTAAAGAGCTGAAAAAATAGATAACAAGATGGAAATAATTAAGAAGTTCTTAAGAAATCTTTTGAGATAATGAGTAGGATACCAGTCTACAAATTCTGCAATCTTGGTAAAGGTAGAAGAGCAAGTATTGCAGCTTTTGAAAGGATATACAAGAAAAAAAAAGCCTGTGGGATGTCAATTTGTAAGGAAAGATGATAGTAATAACTTTTTATAGCAAGAACAGAGACGTTGCTGGACAAAAATGTTCCCACACATCCTCACTTGCAATAAGCTCTTAAGTGTTGAAGAATAATAGGTAGGATTTTATTTGAAAGAAAATTTAAAAAGGGTTTTTTTTCCTTCAGAGAATCAGGTTGAAGAAAAGAATCTGACAAAAAAAATTACATTGATGTGTCAGCAAAAATTGAGATTTATTTTGGATTCTTTTTATACCATTTATGATATATATAGGGAAATAATTGAAAATATTTTTTGGCTTTAAGTTACAACTCACAAAAACAGGCGTTTTCTTCTAGAACATACTGTATCAGAAGTGTCAGTGTAAGCAGAGCATTGAATCTGCGTCCCATTCACTTTTGGGAAATTGTGCACAAGCTGCTAAAGATGCAGACAGCATGTTCTGAACAGATATTTAGTGGGTAATACCAAAATAGAAGAAACTAAAGCTTGTGCTGGTATACCAAACTTATGTCCAAGTAGAATAAATAAGATAATTTTAAGAAATGAAAAATAGCCATCAAGTTAAATAGAAAAGGTATAGAAAGCAAGGCTGAAGGTTTTAGCTGAACACTATAGAAGACAAGTGAAGAGATAAATCTGAGAATTCTTGTAAACTTTATGTCACAGAAATGGACAAGGCAGAGCACGGCAATCATAAAAATTTCAAAAATTGTACTCTAGGAATCTATTAGGGCATCAATCTTTAGACACTGACATAAATTTGGAGATTTATTAGAAATTCCAGGTCATAACATATGATCTCTCAATATTTATGAGAATGCATTAGTATTCAGAAGGGATTAACTGATTTCCTGCTGGAGGCATTGGAAACCTTTGGTGGTCATATTTTTAAAAAATCAAGGTATTTTGATTTTAAGGACTGTGAACTCAACAGCTAGCTCAGAGTTTGATCAGATAGGTAAATTGATGATGTAATGGTAAAGAAATTCCAGAGTATATCCTTTACACCTGACTATGCCATGGGAAATAAATCACTAAATAGAATCTCCTGGTTGGTGGTTTTTTTGGGTTTTGTTTGTTTGTTTGTTTGTTTGTTTTTCCTTCCCCTTACAGAGTGTTAGATAGGAATTTGAGAATCTAGATAGAAATGAGAAATCCCTTTCTCAGTGCCTGGTCTTACTGACTTTTTAGCAAAGCTATGATTAAATATTTACAATGTTGACACTAAGATTTTGAAATAACACTAAAATATTTACTACATAATTTATTTCTCTTTGTGCCGACAGCTGCTCGTGCTATCAGTGATGAAATCACATACTATAGAAAAGGAGGGGCCTATTAGATCATCTCCTGTGTCTGCTTCCCTCCTCCAAAACCAAATAGCTCCTCCCTGCTTGGAATTTTCAAAATGGCCTCTATGTTTAAGTTTATCAACTGAATTCTTTGTTTTTCAAGACTATGGTTAAAATTTCTGTACATTTCGATAACAAACACTTCCGCAAGAAAAGCAACAGTGCTTCTTCCTTGCAAAGCTATTAAAAATATCATCATCATTAAAACTTTTTACAACCATTTTCAGTTTTCCTGATGGTTAAAAACAGCAACAGCGTAAAGAGATAATTGCTGAGCAATAATGAAATAAGTTCAACCAAACTGCAGTATGCTGATTTTATGCAACATTACTTTGTACATATATTTATTAATATGAGAGACCTTTCCTTCATTACCTCAGACCACGTTCATCAGGTTCGTGGTGGAAATGCTGTCATTTCTGAAAGGAATTGTCTACATGGTATTGGATGATGCTATGTGTCTCTAAATGCTGGTTTTTCCCCCTCTTTACCTATTATGCTTGTCACAGGAGTCTCTAGCCTGAAATCAGCATAAATGAGTGTGGCTGGCACAGTGTGCATGCACAGTCACACAGCCTCATCTGTGAATCTGCAGCAATTAATTATATTTATAGTGAAATATCTGCAGAACATTTGCATGTATGAATTATGTATTGAGGAAAAAGCAGTACACCATGGTTTATGCATTTTTTGTTCTCATGAGAGCCCCTTTGTATCTGTAATATATGCTATGAAGCAAACCAGATTTTTATTAATTTTGTCTATCATCTTAATGATGAAATATAATTTTAAATAAAGATACTATTTTTAGAAGTGTTTTTCAAATAGCTATTTATCATGATTTTACCCTTACATTTTCAAATAAATTGTGCCTTACTCTTTAATGTATTTTTTCTTTACCGTTTGGTTCTTCTAGCAAACACTAAGGAAAAAAAATGAATCATCAACGAGTACAGGCCAGAGTTTAAGGCAATGAAGTATGCATGAAATATAAGCGTGATGTGATTATCCCTCTTATTATGGTTATTACAATACATAATGAGCAGTGTCAGTCTGTTATCTTATCATTTTATTATTTTGTGGATTCACCCAAGAGTAAAATGTAAATGTAGTAACAGAAGTAATGAGTCAATGGGCTGGGAAGCATGATAAAGAAATAATAAGAAGGTAGTATGCTGCAAAGACTATTCTGAGCTAGACTAATTGTATGCTCTGAAATTAATTATCTGCTACAAATATGACAGGTGGCTACATTAGCTGTGAAAGAAAACAGGACAGAATATTCAGAAAACCTTTTTTCTTTGCTGTAGAACTTTTGGAGACAATATTGAATTAAATACACTAAAATTAATCTCCTTGAGGCTGTTAAGAACTTATTCTTATTTTTCACATACTGTCCTAAATAGAAGTACACCAAATACAGCTTTAAATTTTTCGTGATTTAATGCCTGCAAATGACTAACTTTCATTTTCAGTGTACATCAGTATTTTTCCAAAAAGCAAGAAAAAAATACCTAAGAAATAACAAGAAATCAGATAATTTCTTTTTAAAAATGATATAACATACAGTAGCTTCAAAAAATTTATTAAAACCCCGATTTCTTTAAAGATAGGGCCAGAATTTATTACAGCTCTCTCATGGTGTGACTATTACATATACTCCATGAGCCTGTTTGCTTGGGTAGAGTTTAGCAGCCTGGAGAAAGATTCTGAATATTAAAACTGAAATTATTTAAATTAAATCTTCTGTGAATATTGGTCTCTAATTATCCTAGTTGTTTACAGTGACCACAGAATTTTCACAGATTAATACCGACCATTAAAAACTAATAATTATTATAACACTTGAGCAGAATTCTAAGATGAGATTGTTTTTCTTACAAAATCACCGTCAGCATAGCCACACACTCCAGTGTTCCTTAATTTATTTTGCTGTAGAACAGTACTCAGCCTGGAATTATCTTACTTAGAGAGGAGGAGGGGATTATATTATTCTTCAAGGTTCTGTTGCAGGAAACATATTAACATTCATTGACCTTGCAGTGGCAATTTGTACTGATGAGCATCATTATATGACTGGTATATTAAAGCAGCTTATTAGAGATAGGAAGCATCCTATGCTATTCAGAGACACTATTACCGTTTGAGATGTGGCTGTCATGGAGTCATACATACAGGAGATATTTGGAGCAGTGGAAAACTACTAGAATAGCCTGGCTAAGCCATCAAGTTATTGTCGCTCACAGCTCAACTGTTAAAAATCAGATCATATGAAAAATCCACATTGATACCTTTCTGGTAAATAAATATCACATCTTTCCATTTTTAACCACAGAGCTACCTTCTATTAGTGGATGAGTAAAAATAAATGGTATAGTGAATGAGAAATGCATGTTTGCGAGTACAGAGTCACTCTCCGTTCTGACCATGGAGATGCTGGCTGAAAATAGAACTGTGATTGCAGTATTCTAAATAGAGAGTCACCCCGCAAGCTCTTCTTAGGAGGTGCAACACATCTCATTACCACATTTTGGAAGAAATATGTTCTTAACAGTGGATTTTCTTCTTGTATTGAGGCCATGAATATAATTACCACTTGATAATTTACAGTGTGCCAACTGCTTTACTGCATCTAGTAAGCAATAAAGCACTAAAGGGAACATGAAGTTTGTGGCACCTGCAACTCATTAAAAGGGCACTATCAGAAACAAAGTGTTTAGTTATCATGTAGTGCTTGGCTATACACAAGCAGCATTTAGGATTAATCTAGGGATCCTTACATAAAGGATCCCTAGGTTCCCAGAATACAGGAAGCCATACCAATTTGTGAAGGGAAATTAATTTTCTTCAAAAGTAGAGCATAACATCTCTGGCCATAGGAAGTTATTTTTCCTAATAGTCTTCTCTGTGTTCTCTCTTGCCTCTCATGTTCTGAACACACTTCTACTAATAGAAGTGTTTACTATGTAACCACAGATGAGAACATTTCAAATGAATAATTTCACTAATTAAATAAACAGGTGCATAAAAA
Organism: Donacobius atricapilla; assembly: GCA_013397315.1. Classification (NCBI taxonomy): domain Eukaryota; kingdom Metazoa; phylum Chordata; class Aves; order Passeriformes; family Mimidae; genus Donacobius; species Donacobius atricapilla. Next base: position 122,369 of record WBMY01007251.1, on the reverse strand, counting down.
GAAACCTCAACTTTTACTTCTTAACATAATTTAAGTTTCCCTAGGATGAAGAAGTTATTTAGCTAAAACCCTACAAAGTTTGAGAAGTGCTATGGTTGCCTGTGTGTCACCAGCTCCTGTGGGTACAGGGGCCCTGGGCAGCCGCTCCCTCACCAGCAATCGAGCGTTCCTGACACCATCCCTGTGCGCACTCTGTGCAGAGCACAAATGCCCGAGCAATCACACCTGCATTGCAAACACCTCCACTGAGGCTTAATCCTACCTGCGCTGGGACTACCTGAGAAGTCACTCAGGGAATTCACAGATCCTGCCCCCGGTTGTCCTGTTCATTTGAGGCAACTCCTGTGCTTGCAGCGGATGGGCTAAGAATTGTATGAATTGAGCTGGGTATAGAGCAGGAGAGAGATCCTTGAAGAATGGTATCTTTGTAAGGTGAGCTTCTCCAAGACTGTCCTGTTGGCACTCACAATGCGCACAGGAGCTGCAGGATACAAATGCAGGCAGAATACCAGGGAGCGCACGGAGGTAAAGAGGGAAGAGGAAGGAGTCTGGTGATACTGAGACTGGGTGGTTAAATGGAAAGAAATAGAAAGACTGGTTGTGTTAAGGTGAAAACGTTTTTAAGAAGAACAGAGGAGGCCTAGGAATTGGTTGACTGGGAAAGAATGATCTCAGGGTAGAACTGACCAAAAAAGGATTTCTTCAGCAAATAAGCTGAAAACAGGAAAGCAATAGAACAGCTCAGATGTGTTTGGTAACCGCCTGGATTACAGGCCACTCAGCCTACACAACCAGTCAGAATACTGAGATAAATCTGACTGGACAAGTAGACTGAGACCTCTAGTGAGCTAGGCTCAGTGTCAGGTGAAGGCTGAAAATGAGACCTGAAAGGGAGATGATGAGGCAGAGTAAAGAAAGATGTGAAGGAAGAGGCAGAAGAAACCAGACCAAAAATAAGAATGAAGAAACTGAAAAGGGAGGAGAGAGGTGAGGCAAAAGAACCTGGAATGATACAGGTAGTACCAGACAGGCTAGGAAACTGTGGGATTAGTGGATTTCTTGGATGTCAAAGTACATCATGATGGAACAAAGAGATTGGAATAGCAGTAAAAATCAAATGTATGTATTAGCTGTTCTGGCTGTCACCTGTTACTGGCTGCTGCATGCTGGAGTCAGTATGAACCCAAATGTTTTAAAATCTCACCATTTCTCTCTTCTTAGCAACCTCTGTAAATCCTATTGAGCTGCTCTCCCACTCTCTGCTGTCCCTTCCCCTTCCAGTGGAGCGTTTTGCTACTGCCTATCACTGCCTAGCCAGTGGCTATGCCAGCTGAAGCAACTGGGCAATGCATCACAAACTTCAATCTTGTACTGACCCATGTACGCAGTAATAACAGTATGTGGCCATGGACAAACCTCTACATTTTTCCTTTTAATTTTAAAGATGTTTGAAGTTACATTCACAAGAATCTGAAGAGATTGGCTAAAACTCATGAAATGGTAACCTGTTATAAATATTTCAGTGCAACTTTTAAATCAGTAACTCTTCAATACAATATTGTGAGCCTTTGGGCTTTTAGGAAAAAAGCAACACTAATGTGAAACATTAGAAGCATCCAGTAGCGTGGAAGATATTAAGTCTTACGGGTACTGCCTGTAGCTAGTTTGTTCATGATTCACAGTTGCTCATACTGAATGAGTCATCCTAAAGTGGATAATCAGCAATCTTTCAGCCATTTTCCTTTTCCACCAGCAAGGACTTTGTAGGCTTAAATTAATGAGAGGCTTTAAAAAGTAGCTGAGAGAAGAGAATTCTGTTTTTATAGAGATCAATATAAGTAGAAATTAATCTTTTTAAGAACTAAATAACTCACTGTTGAATGCTTTTCTATGCTTTCTACTGAGAACCCAGTTCGGTCTCCCTTTTCAGATTGAGGTGCTCAGTTTATAGCAACAGCTTTGTACTTCAGCATTCGATGCAGGCATGTAGTACATGGAAAGTAGCAATTAGAGTTAAGTGAAAAAAGAAGAGACCCATATATGTTACTCATGGTTGAAAACTGATCCAATTAAAGTCTGTTAAATTGACCCATTTTACACTAGGCTAACCCTGAATAGAGCTCTGGATACAGTTTTTGGGTGTGTGCCAGAGGAGAGACCATTGAATACACACTTTCACATAGGAAGTGGCAAATATCCTGTAATGGGATGGAATGATATCAGGACCAGTTTTTCAAGTAAGAGTTTGAAGCCTAGTCCCCTAACCTTACAGTAGTCAAAGAACACTGTTTTTTCCTCTTAGCACATTCGCTGCACAGTGCAAAATATTTTTGCATTTGTGAAAATGTATGCAAGTCCTTACCTGACACTATTTCCTACTAATAAATTATTCTGCTTGTACTTCTTTCCACACTTTTGTTCCTTTGTCCTTCTTATCATGAGGGAATTGTCAGAGAAAAGCAAGGAATAGATTGTTAATTGTAACAGACAGATTATTATGGAGATGTGTTAGCATCAACACAGATCTGATGACGATCAGAAAGTCCTTTCTGTGGATGTTTTGTGGGTTTTTTAAAAATAATGAAAAATTCAAAATGAAAAAAGTACTTTTTTTTTAAATTATCCTCAATATACTGGAACAAGAATGAACATACTGGACTAATAATCTGTAAATCTTGCCTTAAAAGAAAACAACCATTTCACAGATTTTTTTCTTCCCTACTGCAATGGAAAAACAAGATAACCGTATAAAAATAAGCCCTGTCCCCTTACTCTTGCGTACAGTCCTATCTCAATCCTTTTAAGTGCTGAAAGAAAAGTCATTATTATAGAATGACAAGGCATCTTAGTTTTTTAATTGCACCTGGTGAAACGGGGACAGATCTGTCTCCCAAAGTAGTGATTCAGCATTTAACTCAGTGAGCCAAATGTAATCTTTGTGACTCATGGATCATCAGCAGGGTTGTAGTGGGAATTATTCTGTTCCAATAGACTTCGCTGTTTCTTAGGAATGCCACCTACTTTTATAATTATAATTAATATTCCAAGGCTAATATCCAACTCTCAGCCCTCAAGCACTTTCTATTTAATTCATCATTTATTGCTGCTGCAATATCTCTTTTGACGTAGTCCATTGTTCAGATTACTGTTCTCAAGAATGTTTTATAAATTGCCCAATTTCCTAAATAACAGGGATAATTTTTCTCAGTTACACCTTAAAGGAGAAGCCATCATGCAGAAGCATTTTCTACCTTTTTGTTGGCATAAAGGAATGGGAATTCCTCTCTTTTATGGACAAAAAGCAGCTTTGAGGTTTCTCCCAAACATTGCACCAAGAAGTTGCACTGCAGCAGCTTAAGCAGGAATAGGATTTTTCTGTTATGGCAGCAGTGAATCAACTGTTTATAATATTTGCTTCATGGCAGCGGAGAACTCAGGTTGGATTATATGAAATATCACTGAGGAAAGCAAAGTAACAACAAAACTCAGAGCAGGAGAAGGAGATTGCTATTTCAGTGACACAAATTGGAATAATTATTTTCTAATTCCTCTGTTAATTTCCTTAACCTTGTCATCTTGGAGCAGAAGAACCATTTTCACTTTTGGAGGTTCAATGTCATTCTCAAATCCCTCAGCTTTACTGTGCTTTATAAAGGAGTAGCCTGAACTTTTTTGAGATCCATACAAAAAAATCCCAATCACTGGGTAGGTACATGAATATCTTCATGTCAGAGCTTGGCTTTGCTAATTTCCAGGTACAGCGAACCACAGGAAAAAGTGCTATAAAAGCCCACAAATATTTGCTAATATTTGGATACAAGACTATCATGGAACAAAACAGAAAATCAGTGTCTGTAAGACTCAATCTATTCTTGTCTTTGTCCATATAAATTAGAGATGTCCAAACACAGAAACTCATAACATTCCAGCAAAGAGAAGAGAAAGCCCCGGCTAAGGTGATGCTCTGCAGCACAACCTTGTGTTGGTTGCTCACACAGCGTTTCCCCTGCTGCAGTCTGGGTGGGCTTGTGCTCAGAGGAGCACAGATTGCAGAGTACTGCACAGGCTTTTGTTATCTTCTTACTCTCATTGTACTTATCTACTAATGTAAATATTTCCAAAACAATACCTGAATCGTACAGCCATAAATGCATAGGCTGGCAAATCTTCTCAGCTGCATTAGTCACTTAAACTGTATGCCTGAAAATTTGGTTTGGATGAAAACATTTACAAGTCTAAGTTCTAAACTCTGTGCCCCACCATGCAGCCACTGAAAATTCCAGCCCCAAATATTCTTATCAGATACACCTAATGCATGCTTTATTCCAACAGCATACCAATAAGATCCTTGAAAGAAAAACTGCAAGAATAAGAGCTCACTCTGTTTTTCAAAACAGGAGATTCAGAGATAATCATTACTTCTTCAGTCTCAGCTTGTAAATGTACATCCCATTACTGACTCTGCTCATAGCTGCTAGGATGGACTATTTTTACAGCTGCTAACTGGGAGCTGTATTTGAACTCTTAAACAGCTTCGTCATTGGTTGCCATCCAGTTATTACACAAATGGATAAAATATACCTATGTGGTATAGCTGCAGTAACATAAAACTCATTTTTAGCAATATAGCAGATTTCCTCCAGCATTTGTCTTGCTGCTTAGCAGTTCAGAAGGAGCAAAATGGGACAGAGAACAGAAGGGAAATGCCCAGAGTGTCTGGAAAGCCTCTCATTTCAATCTTTGCCTGTACCCAAGAGATGAACACTAACACGGGTTGGGGACCCTGTTCTCCTTGGAGTAAATGCTAATTTAAACTTTCACTGTGATCTGATATGCTTTAAAATGCAGCAAATCCCTTATTTATGAGTATAAAGGCCTTGAAAGGGCTTTAGAATCTAACCCTAGGGGGCTCTTCAAGTGCATGAACCCAGCAATGTTTAACACTTACACTTAGTCTTGAACAGTTGCTTGAAAGAGATAGAGAAAAATACCTGGTAGATGCCCTCTTTTCTGAACAGTTGAGAAAGCTTCTTGCATGAAATGAAAAAAAATTTTCTTAGAAAAATGCTTTCTGGTACTGTAGCTATTGCACTTGGCTATTTGGAATTCACATTCCTAGAACAGAGCTGTTGCATACATTTTTTATGACATAATCTTTCACATAAATGCAGTTCTTGGAATGCTGACAGGCCAATAAAGAAGCCTTGCTGTATTGGGGAACAAAAAACATTTCAGGTCTAATATCAAAAGAGTTATTAAATGTCTCCTTTGATTTTTGTGATGTGAGCTTTCACAAGTCCATAGCACTGGCAATGAGACATTATATAAATATAAAAATAAGACGTATTCTAAAAGCTGCAAGCAATTAAAAGGCAGTGTATTCTTCAACTAAGATTTGAAATATGTTCCATGAAAAACAAGCACAATAAATTAATTGTGTTAAGCTGATGCGGAGTCAGATAAGGTACCCCAGGATTAACAGTTATACTTTTGCAAATCCTGGTTCAAAATTGCTTCGCTCACTTACATTTTGCTTTTGAAAGTGTTTGTGTTGCTCCTAACAGGACTACAAAAGAGTCCTTTCATAAAACTCTGGTGATCCTCCAGGATGGTATTAGACCCCAGTATGGGGTGTTCCCAGCAGTTTGCCTTCCTTCCTCCCCTCCTCCACTGCCCAAGGTTAGCATCCAGACCAGCCCCAGTAAAAATTATATTAAGAACTTTTATCCCCAAGGTTCACAGCCAGAAGCATTAGCATCTGCTGCCAGTGGTCTTGGGTTAAAAAACCATGCCAAATAGTGAATGTGGAGAACACTTGGAGACTGACATGCAACAGGTATTTGCTTTTGCTTTCCTTGTTCCAATGGAAGCATTCTCTCCAGCATGGGGACAAACTGTTGCTGGGACTAGGAAATGCTCAAAATATCCCTCCCTGCAGGAAACCCTTGCAGGGCTGATCTGCAGGCATCCCAAGAATTGTGGTTCTTGACAAACTTCAGTATTAATTACTGCAGCATTGCTCTGACTCTTCCCGAGACTACGAAGCACACAAGGACTACCACAGCTGCTCATTTTCATTACTGTTTTCTTCTTGAAAAATAAAAGAAAGCATTCTAATAGCACATGACTATGCAGCACATTCAGACACATCTAATTAGTATCTGCCTCACACTTATTTCTAAAAAAAAATCTAACTAAGTAAAAATAATTTCTGGTATAAACCCAGGCTATATATTACAGGCTGTTTGAAAAGGGAATGCTTTCCCTCTTTAAGCAAACTATCTAGCTCATATTTCCACCTGAAAGCCTTAGCAAGGGTAGGAACTATCAGTACCTATTCTTTAGCTTTTTCAGCATCTCCACAAAGGTAAATATTCAGTCCCATTTAAGCCCAGCCTTTTTGTGGAACCAGTCCCTCCTGAACAAATTTACCAAACCAGTAAGCTATATCTTTCTCAAACTGAGTGTTCTCACCTGCAGTTCTTGCTCTGTTTTTCCCCTGACAGCCTACAAGTGAGGTCATGGATAAGTCACTGAGGACGGCAGGCGGCTCCAAGTCTTTTAGGGAGCTTTATAATGCTATCCTGTTCTAGAAAACTAGAAACATAACATCCAGTCCCATCCAAGAACAGAAGTAATAGCCAAAATGTGATACAACAATTTCATTAGCAGAACTAATTAGCAAAGCCATCTTTTGTGTCATACACACTCCTTAGTGGAAATCAGTCTTTTACCCAAGTATGTGCGTAATTACACAGAAGGAACATTGTACCAAACAATTCATTTCCACACTGAAAAATGTACAGGTGTGGAACATAGCGTTTGCCACAGCTTATATGATTGATAGTCCAGTGCTTCAGCTACCCCATTTTAGACAGGGGTTAGTATTTCATCATCTGATGAAGAACCACTGAAATGAACTATTGTGGAATTCACCATGAGAAAAAAATCTTAATAACTCACCCTTAGTCAGTAAGGCCTGTCTAAGGGATCAGGAGAAAGTTAAAAAGCTTAGGGTATAAAATATTTCATAAATCTGTACAGAGATTCAAGATGAAAAGGATAAGGAGATTTTAAAAAAAGCCTAACATTTATACTGCATGGAAAGACTAAAAATATTCATCCTCATCATGCAATCAAGTGGCAAGCAAAAAGAAATAACATTCATTATGAATATAAACTGATTTATTTACATGGGACAGCAAAATTACTATGAAGTGATATTAGCTACAATCCCATAATTGATACAATTAGGAAGCAGGAGGGCTCAGCAGAGGGGGCACAGCACCACCTGTCATCTTGCTTCCTGGGCTGAGTTGGCTCAATTATCTTGAGTTTGGCAAAGAAAAAATACACAGCAAGGGAGGTGTAAAACATCCAATTCATCTCATCTCAAGTCCCATGATTTACAAATTAAGATTAAAATTCAAAGGTCTGGATGAGTCATAAATCCTTCGGGCATTTGAAACTGTTGTGTAAGAGAATGTGAATAACAAATATAGGTATGTAAGACTACTTGATATATGCATATAAATACATCCTAATTTATTTTGTAATGTCAGAAAATAAATTAAATTGAGTGGTTCCAAGTACTGACATGCCAGCATTTATAGCTCTGTTACAGATTTATATATTACTTTTGAGTGGCATTTTTTTCCCTTTCTCTCAAAGTATAATGTTAGTTAGTTGATATTTGTATAATTTCATGGAAGTAAAATGTGCTATGCATAAATAAAGAATTACACTCTGATGAAATCTTATTTTTTTTAAAGAATTCAACATCTTGTTACTGTGTGCCACATGAATTCATGACTTAGGAATCTCATTCCCACCCTTTTGCCTTAGACATGGTGTAAAAGACTAACTTCTAACTACATGGAAGGCCTATTATATGACAGAGACAACAAACTGCTTCCTAATTCTGTAAGTGTAGACCAGGCTTTGCTCAGCATTGTCCAAGTTTACTCCATGCCTGTTCTCAGGGGCTAAAAAGGAAACACTTCATTCCCATATAAGTTCATTCTACTCAAAAATTTTTCCAACAATATCTTTTCTTCCCTCCTTTTAAAAACCACCAGATTAAAACACGACAGAGGTAAAATGATGAATGAATATTCTGTCCTGATTTTCAGGGGAACCCTTCACTTAATACTGCAGACGTAAGTATGTAGACAACAGGCTAAATCCAGCTTGGGTTTAAAAGCTGATGCAATTTATCCAGTAGCTTATCCTGAGTGGAAATTAAAACCATGTACTTTAAACTGACTTCTTATTCAAATGCCAGTTGATAGCTACTCTTACATTGCATTCCATACTACAAAGAAATTTCAATCTCACTGAAAGAAAAAGGATATCCACATTGCTCATTGCCATTTGACTATCAAACTGCAGATTTTCTCAGAAAACATAAGTATTGTATGTACCAACTACACAGTTGCAGACACTTAAGAAAATTCTTATGAAACCATAAAAGGGAGACCCTTATTAATTTAACACTTCCTTTATTTCCTTCAAGTCATCATTCATTCTCATAAAAGACTAATCATCATAGGAACATATTCTACAAACACATTCTAGCCTATAAGATGATTGAGAGTAATTGCTTAGCTCTGTGCAAAAGTGACATGTAGATATACAGGGAAAATTACTTTTTATTCACAGAGGGGTGATTTGTGGTTCTTCATATAATTTTTTTTGATAAATTATTTAGTCCAGGCTCCTTCTGTAAGCTGCATTTACCTATTTATTATATCTGTCCTTGAAAAATATGATCTAGAAACAAGAAGAGAATTTCATGCTGTGAAAAATGAAATTCTCTACAGGGACTTTTTGATTTTTCTAACGACTACTTTGCTTGAGGTTGTGGACTTTCCTCCTATTTGCCAGCTGGATTATTTTATCAGTGAAAACTCTTAGTTTAGGTGGTTCAAACAATAATTTGTACTTGAAGAGTTTACTCAGGTTTTTAGTAAGGATAAGCTGTGGAGGGTGAGGCATGATGTTGCGAGATGGCGTTGTCGGATGTAGTTGTACTACTCCCCAGCATACAAGCTAATTCTCAGTATAGACCATGCAGAAGTTATTGCACAGTGTGAGTTCAAATTTCCAGCAAGGATGGAAGAAACTGGCAATAAGTCTGAAATGTGGCAAGGTTTTATCAGTTCCTTTTGCAGGGCTACTTAGAATTTCACTCTGGAATATTTCAAGCCAGGCAATGTTTTGAAGGGAGCAGCTTGCAAAATCAAGTTTTAGCTTGGAGTTTTATTGGCTGACAGTAGGGAAACTGTAGCAACACACTTCTGATGGAGTGGTATCCCATGACGCACATGACTGAGAACAGGATGGGAAAGAACCTGAGAGTGGCTAAATTTTATCTCTCAAAACTGAAGCTGATGAACCACAATATTCCAAGGTCACACAGGTGGTATGCTCAGGGTCTGCTGGCTCTTAGCCCAGTCCTGCACCATCAGAAATACCTAGAAGAGACAGTGCTGGAGCCTCTGTCCTCTCTATTACAGTTCTTTCCCGCATCATCTTTCTGTATCTTTTTGTGATTCCACCTTTTGGTTGCATGTTGGGCTTCTAGAGCAGATATTGCTGCATTGAGAATACATCGTGGCACTATAACAAAACACAGTGAAATTACCAAGGGGACACCTAGCCTGTGATTAAATAGCCAAGGTTTATGATAATACTAATAAAATCACTAGATAAATAGATGTGTGAATGCAGGTAAATGCTAGTAACATCTTCCATATTGTTTTAATGTGTTCTACCAAGGTAATTAAAATTAAATTATTAAATGGTGCTTTGTATAGGCACCAGCACAGGGCTTAAGTTTTGCTAAATTTTTAATTTCTTTTTCTAATGGCTAGAAAAATCAACGGACAGATGCTATTTAGAATGACCCTTCTATTTTAGGACTGCGGTTACTAAATTAAAGGGAAACACCTCCTCACCCCCAAATACTGAAAAAAGTTTCTTATACCTGCATCACCCTCAAAATGAGTACCTATATAAAACTGTTGCAGAGATAAGCAGATATTTCTTACAAATTTCTCTTCCCAGTATTCATCAGTCATCACTCACGTAAGTATATAAGGAACACTGAATAGATGTAGGTAGGACAGCTGTGTCCTAAGGCCAAAAATCTTCTCTGGACATTTTAAGGGAAACCTGTAAGATCTCTTTTTTAAGGTTTACACTTCATGAAACAAGATTTCCAAGCAGTATTTGATTCTAAACATAATTACCAATAATGGTACTTATTCTAATTTATTTTTGTTCCGAGTTTCCAACATCTGAACACCCATCTGGCAAAATATCCCTACACTGAATCCCTGCTGAATTAAAGATTCTGATCTTGATGTCTAAAGAACTTTGGACAGGATATTTTGAAATGGCCAAAGGGACTATTTGACTGTGTTGTAAGAATGGATTCCATATTTCTGTGGATTTCCACAGAACAAGTGTCCCTTGGAAACAAAAGAAGATATATTACAAATGTGAAAATCTGTGACTAGAAGACAGAATAAAAAACACTGGGCATATATCAGTAGCAGCATAACAACACTCATAAAGATTAGATGCACTTTCCACATTCCTCCACCTGTTTGAACAGAAGAGAATGGGAGAACAAGTAATAAATCCCTGGTTAAAATTTATAGCACAGCCATCTTCTTTTTAAGGTACTCACCCACTGTCGAACACCTGCAGCTGTCAAAATGCTTAGGTAAATTGACTGGTCAGGTAGGTCAGAGCCATTAAACGGAAGATACGTGGAAATTAGTAGTTACATGTTGCACAAAGACTGCAAGCTAATGTTGCTCTTCAACAGCCTCATCCATCAGTGACCACCCTTTGTTAGAGAAGGCCACGCTCCAGCACTTGTATGTAAGGTGCTTATTTCCTTCGTTTGTTTCTCTACCATTTTTTATAAGCTAAACCACTTTTTGTCAAGGAAAGAAGTTTTATGTATTGTAAATATTTTAAGTTGTTTATTGTGCACTTTTTTATAGCCCATCCCTAATTACTCTGCATAATATATTTCAAAATAAACAGGAGTTTTAATAGTCCAGTCATCCAATTACTTCAGTTACATTTATATATATATATCTGAATATAATTTCCAGTGCTTTTGGGGATTTAGATAATTTTCAACATGCCCAGAAAGTCCTAACTAGCTACTCTTGCCTAAACTGTTAATGCAAGGTGCTAGTTTAGGTCAGGCCCTTTTTGTTTCTCCTGAGTCCATCACAGGAAATGACCTGTAAATTTCAGTTATGTTCTCCATTTCCCCTTTGCTCCTCACTGAAACTACTTAAAAATACTTGGTTTTGTTTTCATTAGGTTTTCAAAAATATGTTTCAATATTTAATTATTAAATACAGTTATAGAGATTCTCAGGTGAGTTGGAACATGCATGCATACACTGGTTTTGGAATAGGACAAATTAATCATCTCTTCAGTGTTTCCAAGTGTTTCTATCTAAGCACAAAACATTTCATTTGGAGTAATCTTCATCATAGGGAAAAAGAATTTGCTCTGTTTTAAATCATGATGCAATAAACGTGTTATTATCTGCTACACCTATACACACGTGCAGCATGGAATTAAAATTGCTCCTGTGTCTCAGCCATCCCATATACATGCACAGGTGTGTAGCATTTATGTATATAAATTTATGCCATCAAAAAAAATCATAATATATACTTTAATTCTTCACTGAATATATTTGGCCCTTGTTCTCTGTTACTTCCATTGAAGGCTGTACTAGTGAAGAGAGCTATATGGAGTTTCTGCCCAAATTACATACCGGATAAAGTAGTCTATGTTGGAGCAGCCAGCTCTGTTCCTTCAGAGACTCCACTGCAGCTGAGAATTGCTCAAACAGTCTGTACTACTTATTTTGCTTGGCACAATCTCCACGCTTGGAGCTGTAAGAAGAGAAAATAGAAAGTGTTTTAGGAATGAGCTGTGCTGATCCTAAGTCTCGTGAGGACGCCTCAGCACGAAAGGGTGGCACTCTGCGAGAATTCTCTGTGAGAATGCTCAGGGCTGCCTTAACACCAGGAAAACAGAGGGGGTTTTTTAAAAAAACAGTTTTCTCACTGGTTATGAGTTGTTGGTCCAAAGAAAGGAAATATTGCCTCACTGTTCATATGGATCTGACCCAACAGCTTTAACATTAATATAGTCTCCTCATTGAGGGCAACTGAGGCTTATGTCCTTAAGTTAACTGTGGGACTCGTGGCTGCAAGGAGGGACCTGCAGATCAGCTGCACAAAGAACACAAATCACAGATGCAAGTACACACACAGCTAAACACATAACACATGTGCAAATGAGTCTTCTTTTCATGACCACATAAATAGTTCACAGAACTGTCCTTGAAAACGATAAAGGCTTCCTTCACATGTGTGAGAATATCTTATTTACTATCAGTTTTTCTTGATTCTGTGCAATTAGCATGCCACCCTTCTACTCTGCTTTACTTATTAACAAGGTATCAGTCCAAAGACTGCAATCCTAGGGTTCTTTCAAACTATATTAGGCACCTAAAATATGAAATTAAAAGAAAACAGAGTTCCAGCCAACAGAAACAAGTGACTCACTTCCTTGTGAAAACACACAAGGTTTATGTTACTCTGGCAACGATGTTCACTATTCCAGAATAAAGTCTCTCTGCACCCTTCAGAGCTTTTATATATTCCTGTTACAATCTATGTTCCACTGTGACCTGACATTGAACCAAGTTACTCAGTTATTCACAAGAGACTATAAGTTATGCTTTAATTTAGACAGATTCTAAATCTACTCCTTTGACAATGAATTAATGAATACATACACTCTTTTTCATAGAGAGGATTTCAGAGGAGAAAAGTTATTTCTGGGGCATATTGGTGATATGTGCCTTTTCAGGGTTGTGTGTTGCCGTGATAAACTGCAACAGCTGTGGCTGCATTCACACAACCCTGCAAGCAACAAACACATCAGCATTCCAGCTGCTGGTTTTCACTGGGAAGTTGATTCAATTGTATCACATATGTCAAAATACAAGTTAGGGGAAAAGCCACAATTTATAATCTCATTGTGAAATTAACCACATTTGTCAGGAGAATACCAGCATAATAGGGATACAGAAGTTCTGCCCTTTGGAATTCATACCAAAAAAAGGTTTTTTAGTACAGAAGGTTACTTTATATATAAAGTCAATCCTTGCGCAGTGTGAAAGAAGTACAAAGTTCTTGTTTGAAACCAAAACTTTAATTTGGTATTTGTTACTGATTTACTTCAAGATATATCCTTAAATGTTAGATGAGAGACTGTAACTTAACTGACAAGGCAAATTTTCTGCTTAAATTTTTAAGATGTTGCCCATCTATTTGGAGACTGCTCTTGAGTTAAAAAGGAATTCAGGAGATTTTGTCTGCTAGAATTCTTGCTTTCCTTGATAGCATAGTAAACTTCAGCCTTAAAAAGCACTTTCATGGGAGACTGTGAACACTAAAAGTTCTAAAATACTGTGTAGGAAAACTCCCACAGAACACATGATGAGCAGAAATATATTGCCATAAACTTCTGTGCAGTAACTGAATTTGAAAACCATATGACAAAAAATGAAATTTTATGACATTTATGTGAACACATAGGTGTTTGGCTGAATGGCTTCCTTTGCCCATCTCTAAGACTTCTGTCACTCATGGACAGCTCCGTCATGTAAATTAAGTTTTGGGAAACTTCCTTCAAAGTCCCTGAAAGCTTTGCTGCTACCCTTTGAGGGATCAGGGTTTGGCCCTCACCCCCCTGAAAGCAGCAGGAAAGAACACACGAAACATCACCTTGTGCCCAAAATATCTTCATTGGTACTCAGATTTTCCCCATTTCACTATATTAATATTAAGCTGAAGATTCCTAAGAAGAAAGGGGAATATTAAACAGAATCTGTATAAAGATAAATGAAAGTTCTGAAAAGCTTTCCTTGAAAAGCTATTGCTTCTTAAATAAAACCTTCCCAAAAATCTCTGACACTTTTTAAATGCTTCCTGGGCTTGGCTAGAATCTCATTAAGTTACTGATCTTCGTGATGACTGACAATGAATTCTGTGATTAAGCTGTGAAACCCTCAGCCATGAGTTACTATTAAAGACAAACACATAGCAGAATTCAAAGCACAATTACACATCTTGATCCAAATTCTTGGCTCCAGTTCTTTCTGTTGAACATTGCTGAGACAGCACAAAAAAGATAGAAGATTTAAAGGGGCAGATGTGCATTCCCTGACACTGAAAATCTTTGACTGAGGCAAAGATGGAGATTAAAATAATGCCACTCAACCCTAATTTTATGTTCTAAGAGATGGCTCAGGATTGAAAGATGGCAGGGAAGTGCTCCTCAGCTACCTCAGGTGATCCTCAGCCACCTCAGCTGCTGTGTCTCACATGGCAAACCTTGTAGATATACTTCTATTCCCACAGTTTGTGGAGCGCATTCTGAGCACTGCTGAAAAAAACAGGGATTTATATAGATATAAAAAATCAGGATTAGATGGGATAAATTCCATGGGGCCATGCTGATCTAAGAAGTGCAAATATATTACAAAGAAAAAGCTGCCTGCTAGTTAACTGATGAAGATCAAGATGAAGACTCTTTTTCTATGACTTCCTCCTTGCTTCACCAAAATACCTGGAACTGATGATTAACAGAGGCAGGCTACATATTTGGAATACTGGAGGAATTTCAGGTATCTTTCCGCATGGCAGCTCCTCTGCTGCAGTTCTGTTATCACATAGTAATGCAATGCCTTCATGGAGATAGGAAATGTAAGAAAGAATATTCTGCCTCTTTATTCATGTTTAATAATTGAAACAAACAAGATATAGTAGAGTCAGGTGAAAAATGCTGATTTATGAAAGTCAGTAAAAGGGTTCTTTCATACTGTAAGATCCCACAATACTGAATAATGCCATAAGCATTCTTGGATATTACAAGGCAGTGAGAAAGTACTACATAATCAGCATGTGCTCCAAATACTTGTTATAAAATATGCATAAGCTGTAATTGCCTGTGAAAGCTGAATGTTGATAAGAAGAAGTAATAATTGTGGTTTTGGCCTTGATCCTTAAAAATACGTCTCATACTAAGAAAATAGAGTAGCTAATACAGAAATCATTATTATCTTATGAGAAATGTAATAATTTTGCCTAGACTAAATTGACAGACTATATCCACAGTATATAAATGTATTCAAACAGATAAAATGGCGCCAGTTTACACGAGGCTGATGTATGATGTTCATTGCTATAAACTCACAAAACTGTAAAAATAAATTTCATCTTAAACTGTCATGTGCTGAATACCAACTCTGTTATTCAGCTACTTTTACTGCAATGTGCTTCTCATAGGACCCACGTACACAGAAAGAAAACATTGTTTGAGTGCAGTCACTGGCAAATAATAACAGCAAACTCTTAGATTGACATGTCTGATTACAGCATGAGGCTGAGTATGATCAGTAATAGCTTGCTCATTACTGTTATTTCTACATTTCTTTATATCTTTCCAGAGTGTATGTTGTTAGGGTAGTAAATATTTTTTACTAGCTGGATTGTTTGGGTTTTGTGGGCTTGTTTGTTATTTGTATTGGTTTTTTCCCCCCGCCCCCAAGTACCAGGTAGCATTGCTAGGTATAATAAATTGCAACAATCAAATGCACAGATCAGAAATGTACTACATCATGTGGGTCCTCCTGGGTCTCCACCATTTTCCTTTTTTTTTTTTTTTTTTAATTAAACACTTCACAGGACTGTTCTTACCTACAAAAACCAGTTCTTTTAACAGTAGTTTTTGTTGTCTCTACAAAAAACAAGGACTCGGGGAAACACATTTTTCTTTCCCAGATTTAAATATCATGCAAAGATCAGTTGTCAAAAAAATGTAAAACCAACATCACTTGTGCCCTACAGTAAACAGTGCTTTGAGTGAAAGCTTGTGTTGGAAAGAATATGCACATACAGCTTGGTTTGGGAGTGCCATTGGAGTCACTGTTAGGAGGTTTGGGTCTTTGCATGCATTTGTGGTTAAAAGAAACCAAAGCAAGTAGTAACCAAAAATACCCAACAATAGTTATTTGCGTGTGTCAAAAATCCTGACAAAGCTTATTTATTTGATGGCTCTTCATACCTTTAAAGGCAGGAATAGTATCCTTTGCACATCAGTGTCTGAATAGAGGAGGCTGTTCACTCTGGGGACCCACGTCAGTTCTGCGAGTGCTGAAGAAGCTGCAGCCCCCCTGGGCGCTCAGAGTCCCTGGGTGCGTGCAGCTGTCACTGTGCCCCGACTGCCTTCTGGCTAAAGCACCTGTACCTCCGTCCCATGGAATGCAGGGCATGGAGAAGTGTCACTGGAGAAAGGTGAAGTGCACCCTGGCTTCCCTGGCTTAAACAGAGCTCTGTGCTGTCAGGCAGAAGAGCCTAAGCTCTTTCTAAACAAGCTAGCAGGGAATCAGGCAGTTACTACCTGGAAGCAGAAAAATGCAGAGCTCTGTGCGGGCGTATTGCCCTTCTGAGAAGCAATGTCTTTTGGCTGGACCTCCTACACAGTCAGAACCCATCTGTGGAGCAACTGCTGAGGGTTGGGAAGGGAGCTGTGCTCACCATGCTCTGCATGCAGGAAAGGAGCAGCTGGCAAAATCTCAGTAGAAGAAACCTCAGTAGAACAAAGCTCAGGCTGGAGCTGGTGCTACCTTGGGATTCATTACTGAAAGCACAGTTTTGACAGTTGAAAATAGGACTGGAACCCAAGAACACTGTTTTACTTACCTTTGGGATTTTGAGGTGGGGGTTTCTTCCTAAATGTGCCTTTGTATTGGTTACTGTTGACTGCATATATATTCAGCACACTGCCAAGAACTGACAACAGTCTTCTGTGTGCACCCTGACAGCCATTCTGCAGAGTCTCTCCTATGATTTATTGAGTAAGTGCCACCTGCTCACACTAAATAAAAGGTAAAGTGGGCATGGATGGGAAGAAAAGGCAGCTCAACATTTGATCTCATTATCCCTTCTGAATTGCAGAAGAGGTTCATAGCAGATATACGGAGAAGGTGGACAAAGCCTTTAAGAAAGGAAAATACTTGAAATAATAAGCAAAAGAAGAAAGAACTTTGAAATCTAAGAACAAGGAAAACACAAAAGGAAATACGGAATGGGTAAGAGGAAAAGAGATTTGCATTAGTAGCAGATAAGAGAAAATACAGGAAATTTATTTTTAATGGTGCAGCTAACACAGAGGAAGAAGAACTGAAGGAAAAAAATAGAAGAACAAACAAACAAACAAACAATCAGGAAGGATCTGAGAATACATTCAGTAATACAATAGTAAATAATATGAGGAAAACCTCTGTAACTTAATAGAAGCCAACACTGTCTGACCCAGCCTGTCTCAAGTCTAAAAAAATACAGATCACTTACACAGACTACCTTTTCAGCTAGTAAATTCTCACCCAGGCTAAGGCACCTGATATTTTCCTACAGTGCAAACAGCATCTGAGCTGGGTTTTGACTCACTTATATCCCAGCTTCCATTCAGACCACCATGAAGTCATGTTTTTAAAAACACCAAATACAGATAAGTGCTTGTGAGATGGGAGTGGGCTAGAAGAGGCAGGTTGGATACCTGGCTTTGCCAGCAGGTAAAAGCATATCTGTAACCAGTTTTCTTTACCTTGAACTGCAGTTCTTCAGCACTATGAGATTATTTCTGAAAAAACTTTTTATGTCTTTAAGAGGGAACCTCTGTTCTGCAGTGATGCTATTCAGGCTCTGGCCAGTAAGGCATGCAAGGAAGGTTGTATTTTTGAGTTTATCAGTGATTACTGCACAGGTTACACAGACAGCTGGCTATGGCAAGCCCACATCAGTGTGAGGATCCGCCCACATAACCAAACAAGTATAAAGCTCCTGCTCCATGACTCACACAGATTCACTTACCATAACACTGAGCTGAGCAAAACAGGTAGCAGAACTTGAAGAATGCTTGCCTTTGCATTCCACAGAAATTCACCTGCCTAAATATTTTATTTAGTTTAAATAAAAATATCTTAAAATGTTTTCTCTACTGTTCTGTTCAAATGGTATTTGGTCCATAAAATGCTAACTGTAAATTCACATCAAGCTAAGCTCAACATTTGTCTTCATGTTCTTCATTTTATTTTTTCTTTAAGGGATTTTGAGTGTTAAGGATGATAAACTGCTGACATTTATGGGAACATTCCATTATTATAGTTTGTATTTGATAAAAGTATATGATTGAACTTTACAAATAAAATCCCTTCATGCTTCAGCAACTCTAGTTTATAACAGGAAGTATAACATACTATTTTCTGTATTTATTTTTTTATTTTGAGTAAAAGAAATTAGATAAAATCCCACCTCAATATATTCATCATCTGGGTAGGAAGCAGAGAATAGATCAACTACAAATAAGATAGGATCCTGATACAAGAATCCAGGAGAGAAAGTTTTTAAAACATTAACTACTGCTCATAATTGGCAATAATTGCTGCATGTCAGCTTTGCATAAATAAAGGACAATTATTCCTCATGCTTTCTGTTTATGATAGCTGTCATGAGTACAGAATGTATTTTTTTAATTTGGAAATGTATCTTTCAGAGGAAAATGTAAGAAAAATCATTGCAAATGTAAAAGTGTAAAAGCATCACTATGTTGTTTTCTCCTGCTGCCTGGGGGAATTCCAGTAATTAATCCAACAAGACAATAGGATGTGGTTGATATAGTTGTTGTTAATATGTGTAATGATTCTTGAAGAAGAGAGAATTCTTTAACCTAAAGTTAGTAGTGAGCTTCCAAGTTGCTGGGAGAGTTCTGATATTTATTGGACCTTTCATATTTTAAAAATGGCTCTCCCAATGCAGGCTGTATGTTGCTTATTATGCTCTGGTTTTCTTGCCTCTTGAATGTGGTTCCAAATACTCCTTAGATGTAGAATTTGCTCTTTACAGGGGTTCAAGCTCTGGTGGGACAGGAACACACAATGCAGTTCAGCTAAACCTCTCTCTCCCTACTGAGGGATAGACACAAAATCCCAAATGTTACTTAGAGTCTTAATTACCTAAAATACTGGAGTTTGACCTGGTCTTAGTGTTTGCCTCTTGAGGAAGACATAAGAATATAGTGTCCCGAGCATCTGATCAGAATGGATTAGCTTTGAGAGAGCAAATACATTTAAAAGTGGAATTGGATTTATGCTGGAGCTACACTGTGTGATGCTGCATTGGCAAATTATGTTTAATTATGAGTCATAAATCTGTAGATTTATGTCTACAGACATAAATCCTGTAGGTTTCTGATTCTTTTCAGAAAAATTGACTTTTTGAGTCTAAAAGGAATTCCTACTATAATAGATATCCTACTGGAGTAGTAGATGCCTTTTTTAAAAAAGCATCCTTCAATCTCACTCCCACCAATGACCGCTCTATATTTGCATGATACAGTTTATTGAAAAATATACTCCACAGTTCCTAGAATTAGGCAAATGCAGGTATAGTTCATTTTGTAAATGGCCACAAAAGTCTTCCAGTCATGTTTTCAGGCAATGCTCCTAGTAACTACTAAAGAATAAGTTAGTGGTATAAGAAACTTATACCTTGTGATTTCTTGTGTTCTAGATTGCAATTTTCACCATTTGTTGTGCTTCGAGTGATTTTCTGCGCTTGTTACTCACTCCAGTTCAGTGGAAGCATGGGGAAAGCAGCATTTAAACAAATGCTTTCTTAATGTAGAGAAATGTTCTGTTCCTGAGATGGAGCAGCTTGCAGTAAGTAATCTCCATTATATGTTGTAATAGGGGTGAAATGGCCCTGAGGTGGTTGTTCGTGAACACTGACTGTCTGGGAACATTATCTCACTGCAAGGTGAGAATTGCAAGTGCAGGAATCAGATCTTGCATAACAATTGCTTGTGAATTCCACAAAGATGAGCCACTCAGTGAGTCGAGGTGGCAACATGACAAGTGCTTTACTTCAATTTAGCTTTACCATAGAATTCAGTAAATTAAGGTAGGATATGAAAAATACAAAGATTCCACTAATGTAAATGTCAGTAATAGGATGATTTCCTTCCAGATATGTCCACAGAGACAGAAATATGCATGTACTCCTTTATACAGATGATTCATCTTGGAATAACTGCCCAGATAAACACACATTGCTGACACAATCTTTTAGAGTGCTACCATTGCAAGAGTCATCTTCTTTCAGATTGAAAAGGCTCCATTGCACATCTGGATTTGTGATGAAGAATGAGCCTATTAGACTGAGAGGTGTCAGAGAGCAGGGCCTCTTTGGATTGCCAGATATATAAAGAAATATTTAAGACCTACAGGATGTTTCTAGAGGAGAACAGAAAGCAGGGATTGTTCTAGCTGAGCTGTTAAGTCTTGTTCTAGGCCCAGGAGAGACAGCACAGCCTGAAGAGTTTGTGCCCCAACTTACAGTAGTATAACTACACTGACATGAATAGAATTGCAGATCAGAATTTTGCCTAAAAAACATTAAAAATATGAATCGTGGGAGCCATACCAATGTACCTGTTTGTGAGACAAAATATTTTAGATTTTCGATTTATATTGAAAGTCTTCTACTGTTTGAATTTTGCACAGCTTGAGGAATTAACAAAACAACAGTCCTAGGCTGTATCTCTGCTCAGTTTTAATTGAAAATTTATAACTTTTTTAGTATAAATATATATATAATGCATGTTAATTACACAACATGTAATAGCAAAAACTAGTGTGTTAGTAACTTTCTCAAAAAAGTGTACTTTCCTGAAACAAAACATTTTCCAGAGCTCTTATATATACTATAAACATATTTCCACTGCTTAATCACTAATTTGCAAGCCTGATTTTGTACTGGCTTGGAATTCAGTATTTTCCCTCAGTTATGATCAATGCTGAGCACAGAATCCCAATAGAATAAAATTATTATTCAAAAAACTTTAGAAAGCAGGGGAAGCTGTTTGCCATTTACATCAAATGCTGGCAATTGAACAATTAGATAAAAGCAAGAAGATGAAAAAATAAAGTGATTGATTCAGTGCATCTTTTGAGCTATGGTGAGTTCCTTAATGAGAGTGGTGAGAAAAAAAAATTTTCATATTGACCATTTTAAAGTTTTTAATTTTTAGAAAGTCTTGTGATATAAAAATTTTGCAACAGCCAGATTTCATTTGATGATGGCTCTGGCAAAAAGTCCCCTTGAACATACACTTCTGATCATTACATATTGTTTCATTTGCCAATATTTAACCAAAGGATAAAACGAGATGGGCTCAGATAGCAGGGAGAATAAATGTAAAGGCTTTGGTTTCAAGTAGTTCAAATCAAGATACCTCAGAAGAAAACTTCAGTCCCTGAGTAGCATGTGCTCTGGTTCCCTTTGGATAGCTCAAGAATTTGTATTTCTTCATTTCATTAACTTTAAAAAAATGTGATTTATACCTTTCCAATCCAGTATTTATATAGATAGATAGATAAGTAGATAGATAGCTAGATAGAGAGATAGATAGATACACATATCTTGTGTTTATGCTTCCCCATACATCAACCCTAATTAAAATTTTATTTATCAGATATAAGTAGAAGTAATTCCTCTTTTGGTGGCTACAGTTTGCAATTTATTTAAGAAATTCTGTTCATCTTTAGAATTACTCTTTTTGCTCATATGTCATACAGTCAAGATATATTTAACATCTTTACTATAAATAGTCCTATGGGGATGAAGATGTATCTTCTAAGTTAGTAGAATTTCAAGCACTCATGAAGTTACAAAAACACACCTCCAGTTTATTTTTTCAACTTGTCTTCTGAATCACAGTGATTTTTTTTTCTGTACTCTAGTGAGAAAAAATAGCAGAGAAAAAAGAATCAAAGTTATACTCAGATTAATAAAGTGACATTATATAACTTTTTGCCTATGACTAAAGGTAGGTCAGATTTACTTGTTGTTTATTTAGCCAGTTTCATTTCTCAGGTCACAGTAAAATGATACCAGAATCTTTACAACTGCTGTCCAAAGCATTTCCTGCTATCCAGCAAAAGGAGAGTTATTTGACCAATCTTTCATCAAAACAGACCTACAGCACTTTGTTTATATTACCAACCACAGGGGCTCTAACAGCAGCCTTTGACAAAGACAAGTTGCTATGTGGGTTCCATGCATTTGGTTTCCTTATCAAAATTAACTCTTCTTATAGGTGCAAGAACTGTATGTGCAGATTAAAAAGATTTTGTGCTGTGGAATAATTTGGGCCAGGTTTTAACTTTTCTTAAAACAGTTCTAATCTGGTGGGAACTTCCTGTAACTTGTAAATAGCCTTTGAAAATAGTTAGCATTCTTTGGCAAAGAGACAAAGATAAAACAGCTTGGGCCAGGTTTTCAAAGCACATGTGCATTTTTGTGTGCCCTCTCTGTTTAAGAACCTCAAATACATGATTTTGATGACTCATCAAAAAAACAAGGAGAGGAGTGGATGCTTGTTTCAGGTTTTTAGAACTAGCACCTCAGAAAGTTACATATCCTATTACCTTTGTTAAGGATAAAACCATTGAGAAGCGTGACACTTGATATCTGAGGCTTTTACTTGCTGTTTGTAGGAACACAGCACTATAGCACAGTACCACCATTGATAATGTCTCAGATGTATTATTTAAACCCATCCAAACCAGAAAATTTGCTGCTTTCTACTAAAATTTAAACTACTTTGATCCCATAAACTCAATACTTTCCTCATATGTTTTTTCAAACTGCAGTGATGATGACTTTTATATCTCATACATGAGAAGCCTGGATTGTTTATTTGATTGCACTTAATTCAGCAAACAAAGTAGCCATTATTTCATCGAGGCCAATAAACATCTAATTTTACTAACTGGAAACATAAGTCAGATTTAAGGAGGTCTTTCATATTTTTAAAAAAACAACCAAAAACCAAACAACTAAATGGAGTGAAACATTTGCGTTTATGCTCAAAATATTGAATAATAGTAGAAATTAAGCTGAATTATGGACTGGAGTTCATAGGAGATCCTTCTAAAACCATTTCTAAGTGGTTACAGAACTCTCAGAAAAATACATATTCATAGACCTAGTTTGATGCTAAACTCTTTTCTAATTTGACTGAAACGACAAGAAAATTTCTACAACTGATGAATTAATTTCTGTTAATCAGTCTCCAAGGTCTGCATTAAAACTGCAAGTCATAAAATAAATGCAACATCTTTCTCAGTGAAGGATGTTCATGATCTTTCATGATCTGGGAAGTAAAGTAAGTACCTAGATTAAGACAGGAATACTGTAGCTATGCATCAGGAACCTCTGTAAAATGAAGTTAAGGATGTGGCTCAAATATCTTATCCAACTATGCTGCTATTTTTTGAATTTCTACAATAAGCAAAGTCTGAAGCAGGAATGAAGGATGTCCACCAGTTTACAACAAAGCTCTTGAGGAACCTAAGTGACATCTATTGGCTAATTACCGAAACTTTCTCAGATGTGAGGTTCAATGGCAATAAGCCAATGTAGCTCCGAAGAAACCAGAGTAATGCTGATTTTTGCTGGTAGAACTCAAACTCCACTGAGGGATTTGAATGCGGAGAGAATGAATTTATATAACATTTAGTCAAATCAGACTTGAAAAGCCCACTGTTTTTGTAGTGCTGTTTCCATAATTTCCAATTTCTTTTGGGATGTGTGCTTCAACTGTGAAAATTAATTTTAGAGTCAATGTTGGCATAAATATCTGACAAGTCTATTTTAAAAGTTTTATTTGATAAAATGGCTTTAGTAAACTCAATATTAAAGGAGCACATAAAATTGTGGGTTGAGAGGCTTTGTGATCCTTCCCCTGATAAAATCAATTTTTTTTTTTAACGAATAAGAGTTGGGAGAGTGTTAATGGAACCTAAGCATGTTTTGGAAATAACAATAAGCAGTAGGTCACATTGGCATTTCCCTGTGCACCATTTGAGGGTGGATCAGCTCACACTGCAAGCCATGAAGTCACAGACACTCGGGGCACTCAGCTCCCTCTATCTACACTCTGTGATGACTGTGCCAGTTATGTTGCCCTGGGCAGAGGCCCAAAGCCTGTAGTTCCCTCTCTACGATCAGGTTGGAAAAAGATGCATGTAAATGCTGAACATGTTGTAGATGGCAGTTGAGTTGGAATAAACTGAGATCACTGTACAGGAGAACGTGAACTGAAACACATAACCACCAAAGGGGAAAAAAAGGCATAATTTGGAAGAAAAATAACTCCTCTGCAACAGAAATATGGAAAAAAACTCCATATGTATTTTGATTTGTGGGCAGGGACCATTTCAGTTTTGGCAGAATGGATCCTACTTGACAAAATCACCAGAGAGCAAAGAAGAATTTTCATGACCTCCCACTCAACAAGAGGCCCCAAAGCCACAAAAATCTATAGTTTGCTTTGCAATGGAACATTGCACCATGCACTGCATGGTGCAAAAAGATCATCCTTCTGGAGAGAGGAAAACATTTCATAATGATCTGTCTGCAACATTTGGTTAACCCTTCTGCTCTGAGGAATGAAATATAGGAACCTGATGTGTTAAATTTAGGAAAAAAAGATTTTAAAGGGTTCTTTTAAAGAGAAGTTGCATTTTATTTCAAGGTTTATGTGCTTATAAACCCATTTTGAAAATCCCTCAGACATTGCTGTTGAAAATCCAGCTAATAAAAAAGAAGCATATCAAAAATAGGGAGGAATTTAACTTACAAATCATCGTGCTTTGGGCTTTAACCTTCAAGAAAAATTATATCCACCACAAGAAGACATTTACTTAGTTATTGACTCTTCTATGTTTTCAAATCATAGTTCAAACCTTTTAAAACCTCTTGAAAAGATAAACTCCTTGGAAAGATAAACCCAAGTATAGATCAAATTTAAAGGAAAAAAATGTGAGGGCAACTATGGATCTGACTGAAGCTGCTTTGCTTGCTTCAAGATTGTTTGTCTGTGTCTATATTCTGCCTGTGAAGGACAGAGAAATAATTGTGTCTCTGACAAGCTTTTAAAAAATTATTTATTTATTTATTTATTTATTTATTTATTTATATTTTTATTTTATTCTAACATTATTACTTACCTAATTTTTTCCTTTTTACTTCTATGGAGATAGATGTACCAAAATATTGAGAAACTTCTGTGTCAATGCATATACTAATATCCCCTGAAAAGCATTTATGTCTTCATTTCAGTCTCTGTAAATCAGTGGGTGGTCTATTGGACTGTATTTTATTCCTTTTTCTCTCCTCTGACAAAAGAGTTCTAGGATTCATTATAAGATTCTACATCTAAATTTGGACAATATACAGTGCATTTATATGTTGGTTAAAGTTGGTACACAGTAGACTACACAATTTTTGTCAGCTCAGTAGACAGAACACCTGTATGTCCCTGTATGTAGTGGTCACTTAGAACATATTTTTAGTTCTCTTCTGCTCTTAACTGAAGGATCTTCAAATAAGACTGTAAGTTTATACAACCTATATGGAAGTATATAACTATCTAAAAGTCTATAACTATCTAAAAATATTTACTTTATAAACAGTTCCAGAGGCAGTTAGGGTGAGATTTTTTTAATGTGATGACACTTCATTTCAAACTTTAGACCCTGGGGGCCTTGCTGTTCATAGGTTCACACAAGGAAAGCTTCCATTAACTTACAGAGCCTTTGTGTTCAACATATTTAAGCATCTGTCCTCTTAGTTGCTCCTAGAAACCAGGGCATTCAAAATCAAGTACATAATCCAGCATTTCTTTGTCAAAAATGAGCTGTAGGTCTCTGCACATAAAGTTATAAGCAACATATATTACTGTCAACTACACCAGCCTCTAATACCACTAAAATCAATTTTAATCAATGTCCATCATCCACAATGATCTGCTCTTTTCCAAATCTTCCAGCTGATCCTCTGCCCCTTCAAATTTCTTCATAGGCCTGATGCAAAATTGTGTTCAGTTTACAGCAAGATCTTTTTCCTAATGGCAGTATTAATCCACTCCTTGAATACAAGAAGATTCTTAATGTTTTTTTCCTTTCTAGAAAAAGATAACTTTCAGGCAGAAGGCCAGGATCCTAGCTCAGATCTCCCTCTCCTGCCTCTTTCTCACATGGAAAAGTAAGTAGCTCTTGCCTTTTTGCCTGCATCAGTTGCTGACTGCCAGAATAGTTCCTGGAGGTCAGGGGCATCTGAGCACACTGACTTGGAAGTGGATTGACTTCAGCCAGCTTGGAGAGGAGGGAGCCAGAAAAGCTTTAAAGCTCTCACTTCCTTTTCCATTTTCAAGTCCTTTGCCAAGGGCAGTGCATTTAGTCTGGGGAATCTAGCCGCAGGAATCTGAAATCTATTTGAAGATGTACATTCCTGAAAGGACAGTGATCCAAATCTGATTTTAACTCAAGCACAATTTGAAGTTTGACTTAACCAGGGTCCAAAACCATAGAGTTTTAGATTCCATAAACAAACCAAGCACTACTACCTGCTATGATGGGGTGAACAAAGTGCTTTGTTCGAGAGTAAAAATGTATTCATTCTGCTGCTTTGGATTTAAAAAGAGTTTGCAGGTATTTGCTGTTCCTGGAATTAATCTTGTTTGGGTTTGTTTAGAGGTCAGACTGGGAACTTTAGGAAGAAATCCTCACATCTACAGCCTTCCTTTTTAATCTCTCAGGTATTTCCTTTTCCCCTCTATTCAAGTGGGAAAAGATCAGGAAAATTTGTTCCACTAAGAAGAAGCTATCTTCGCTCATAGGCTTGGGTTGATAACCCTAAAACACCAAACTTGTACTTAAAGTGTTCAAGTGTCATCAGTTTTAATTCTAGCCAAACAGTTGCAAAGTTTTCTGAGATATTTTGATGACTAATTTTTATCATGAGATTATATAAATAAAATTTTAAACTCCGCAAAATTTACAACTTTTCCGCAGTTAAATTGTTTGAAGAATAAGATAGGACAAATTCTTAGACACTAGAATTATGTGTGTAATGAATCTCAATGGGATAAATCCTGACAAATACAAGATTATGTTTTGTTATGTTTATGTTGCTTAACAAGTTGAAGTATGCAAAATACTCATCGTTCTTCATACATGTCTTTCCAGATTTAAAGAAGATAATTATATTGTTAAAGTAACTTATCTTTTTGGTTTTAATTATGTCTAAAATCCTATTTTTCCCCTTAAATCATTTTAATTTCAATGAAAACAAATATTAAATCAGAAAATTCACTTTAGTTTATAAATAAATGTAATGTCACTTCCCTGTCAGAACCCATACCAAAATAACTGTGTGTGGATTGCTTCATTTCAGTGCTTCACTTGGAAAAAAATAATAAATCTGCAATAAATCGGTTCTCAAAAATAAAGTAACGTGGTCCTTCCCAAACGTATGTCATCAGTTCTCAGAGGGTTGCAGAGACACGGGCTTTTTGATTAACTGTCCAGACGGGTGGAGTTCAAACACACTGGGTAACCTAACAAAACAAAGAGCAGTAAAACACTAATGACTGGCAGTAGCATTAGCACAGATTTTTATGTAGAAAGGGGACATAAAGCTAACAAGCTCCAAACAAAGCTGACAAACTAAGACCAATCGTTTGTGGGATTTTAGGTAATTATGGAGATTTTTACAAGTCCAGACATATTTCCAGTGCAAGATGTCTGGGGTTAGCTTTGAAATTTACATCATCAGGGTTTTTTGATGAGCCAGCTGGCTGCCGATTTCTTTCACTTTGGAGGGTAATCCCAGAAAGTAACCACTCTTAGATGAAAAACTTCCTGTAAGGTTATTTAAGGGAAAAGGACACAAAATTGCAAATGGCTACGGCTTGCTTGTCTTTCATTTTCATCTCCTTAGTTTCTCTAATCAGTCTTTCTCTTCATATTAAAATGACCTCAGTAGGTCACTGCATAAATTTGGCCGTACTGGATTCGAAAAGTCTTTCAGAGCGATTGGCTTCAGTGGTCATTATCTTCAAACTCCTCCCTCAGCAGCCCCACCTGCCGAACGTGGACATGCACAAGGAGAGCAGGAGAGTGCTGCAGAAACTGGACCTACCTCACTGTTGTCCTACATCCTATTTTTCCCCTGTCTAGAAAGCACATAATTCTTTTTCCTCCGTTTCATAGACAAAAAGAAATTCTGAGCTATAATGGCCCAAACAACTTAAAATGCAAAGTGATTTCTTCAATGGCTACAGTAGATCAAGCAGAAGAGAAATGTTGCTTTGGCATACAACAATTTTATTGACCCAACTAAAATGCACAGGCTAAGATAAGAAATCTCCAAGATCTAAAGGTAGTTTGAAACCAATACACATAATGACAAGCTATTATATAGTCTGTTCTTGAATGAAGTAAGCATTCCTTCAGTGTCCTTTGCACTACTAATTTCTTGAGTTGTTTTACACAAATTCAGGAAATTAGTCTGAATCCCAGTGTGTTTAGTGCACTTGCTGTAAATACTAAAATGGAATAAAGCATTTCTGGATTGCTCAAAGTTCACCAACACACTGAAAAACACTGGTAATGGGAACTGTACAGTCTGTCTTACATTCTTCCTGAAGTAAAATGAAGAATGTGAAGCCAAACAGGATTACCCTCAGTCCTCTTCATTGCAATCCATCAACCACTCAAAAGTAAGTACCATTTCCAATGGATATTTCATAGAAGAAAACTAGTTTTAAAGAGAAACATGACTTGCAACATTGCCAAGTTAATGCACTGTTCCAGGACACAGCCATGTGCTGCGGGGTCTCACGTAAAACAGGAAATATTTGGCTTCAGTTTCAGCCTTAGGCCATGATCCAGAAATCTGATCCATGTGTGTATACTGCTCAGGCTGGAACTTCTGCACCAGTCGAATTCAATTGCATCAGACTTCTGCACCCTTTAAGAGAAGACATGGAAGCAGGTGGTGGAATGTGGGTGGGGGAATGAGGGAGGAAAGGTACTTCAAAAGGGTGATGAGCATTGAGATTGCACAGCAGATGGGTTGAAATGGTTCAATAGAGGTTAAGGGCTCTGTAAAGGGGTTCTTTCACTTTCTCACTATACCCTGAACTGGGATCCCCTCCGATTTCTCAAATTCTCTGAGATATCAGATCCCACCTCAGACTTCTTATACCATGTAGTCCCCACTCTCCATCCTTGACGTGACCTCTGCTTTTTTTACTTTTCTATTTTAATTTTGTACAGGAATGGGCTGTAGTAGACCTTGACAGATTGCTATCCTCACTGAAAATTTCTTACCCTCACACCAGCAGGAATGAAAGGAGCGCTATGCAAACAGGAAATGAAGACCATTTCTCCAGGTACAAGTAAAGCCAGGACTCTCAGGTGCCAAAGCCTGTTTCCAGTTACTCCAATAGAGGTTTCAGCTACTTTCTAGCCCTGTTAGCAATATGTTTTGTCACTACAGTCACAAAAACCCAGCCCTCACAGGTATGCTCACTTTCTTAAAATGTTACCATTGTAAAGATTCAGTTCTAAACACCAGCAAGAGAAGAAAACCAATACTCATAAATTTCCCCTTCATGTTCAAATTATTCTGCACCTGTCTTGCATGGTCCGGGAAACAGTGACTTGTAGTGCATATTGTTTACAGGACTCCAAGATTTTCAGCCTTTCTCCAAAGTGCTTTGCAGAAGACAATTAAATGAGCTTGTATGAGACAACTGATACACCAGTTCTTTACATTCACCTTTCATTACCTTTGATAAAACTGCAATACTGCAGCAGAAATTAATGAATTCAAGAGATGTCAAATGGTTACCCAAAATGGTTTTTCTCTTCAATAAATTAAAAACATGAAAATACAGATGAAAGCTAACACCAAGTGAGAAAATCATAAAAATCCAGAATAACTACAAGAATACAGGGAAAAACCCCACAGTACTTTCTGTCAATATTTTAAAAATTCTGCTAATACATGTTGCGATACTTTCCCATAATTTGGCTAAAGGGGATGGGTTTTGGTATTTATCTCTGCTCTGTTTGGGACTTATAAAGCATTCCTGTGCCTAAGTTTTAGATCCAAATTCCTCAATGACACAATCTAACAGTACTTCAAATTCTTAATACACAGAATGTATTCCATTTTGCACAAAACCCCCACCCACTTATTCAAAAGGAGTAGCAGAAAGGAGACATTTTTTACAATGTAGTTTAGCGATCAGCTACAGAATTTGGCCAGAAATGAAATCTCAGTGCTTCTTTAGCCTGAGGAGGCTCAAACTGTAGTTTTGATCTTCTGGAAGTGCCTGAACTCTTAGACTACATATGTTTAACAGATACAGAGCATTCTGTGGCCCTTCTCTTGAAGCTGAGTTGACATATAGAAAGGAACACTGAATTTTGGGGTCAAAAGCAGAAAAACAAAGGTAGCCAAACTCGCCAAGTGGGTTGATTACTTGCACGTGTTTAAGCTACAGGTATTAAGAAAGCAAGGTCAGCTAACCCAAGTTAGACTAGAAAGTACACGTAAGTAAAAACATGGATAAGGAGTTATGTTTGAGGAGGATGTCTGTAGAGTGTCCTTTTTTCACTGTCCAAGGAGTGTAACTGAGCAGTTCTTCTGTTTCTTCTGATACTGGGGAAGTTGAATGTAGTCACATGAAGTTAATCCTCTCTTTGTTACTGAATGGATGCTCTTGTCCCTGAATTGTGTCCCCAAATAACTTTCTGGAAGTGTATCTACATTTATGATTTGTTTTGTTAATGTACTTTCAGTGCTCTGGATTTTCACATTCTCATGGTGCCATGCAAGTGCTGTTGTGAGGAACTGCCAGGAAAACAGTAATAAGATAATCTGTCTAACAAAGCCAGGCATTTCTAAGCTCAGCTTCAGTGAAGAAACAACTTGCCACACCAGCAGCTGGACCATGCTGTGTCAACAAGATGGAATGTAACTTATTTCATACTGCAATGTGCATTAGAACAGAAATCAAGACATGATTACTGCTTGGTGTGTGGGTTTGTTCAGGCATAAGAACAGCAGTTTGAGAGTGTGTCATGATGGAAAACATCTGGCCCACTTGGGCCTTCACTTACACAGCCAACCTGGATATGTTCACTGAGAATAAACCAGCTGATCACTCCTTTTATAATCACCAGCTTAATATCTGCTGGTATTTATTTAGATATCCTGTTAAATCTGAGAGACATAGGCTCTGTGTGAAGAGAAGTTACCCTCAAGAAATTTCACTGTCTTTTTCTGAGTCTAACAGATCTAACATCACAAAGCTAGCACTTTTTACTGTCAGACATGAGACATGCCATGGTGATGCCTCGGGCATAGGGTTTCTGAGCCAGAAGGAAGAGGGTATTCTGCAAGAAAAGAAAGAGAAGAGTTTGTACAGGTTTTGATTCATTTTCCCTCCAACATTGCCACATAATTTATAGGATAACCAAAGACAAGAAGTTTTTTGATTGCTTTTTGAAGGAGACAGCTCCACACAGGATTAAAAACAGAAGAACAAAGTCTGTAGCAAAGAACAAAATTAATTTTGAAGCAAAGATGAAGTCTCCCAGTCCTAGACTCAGAACAGAGAAGGAGAACCTAACAGCTGGGCACTTGGCTATTTTTTTCTTTATTTTCTTTTGAACTGTAGTTTAGCATTCTTCCAAAATATTCTCTTTCTCTTCTTGAGTGAAAAATCAAAATTTTTAACAAAAAAAAAATAGTAGATAAGAAGAGAACATGTCTATATGCTTCTGCAATATTTAGCAACTTTATGAGAATACAATCAGATTGCCGACTCTCTGTAGCTTTGTTTCTCATTGCAGTACAGATTTTTACCACATTTCCTACTTATTAGTTCAAATTATTTATTGAAAAAGAGATCTAATCAGGCTTTGATCATTTGCCCATGCTATTTTTTACAGTTACAAGGTTTCCTTATTAGTAGAACTTAGTGGATATATTTTACACATATTTTGAATACTATGTTTGGTCTGACATGACTTTTAAAAATACAAAGTAGAGATAAAAATAACTAGTGATATTGTCACCTCTGAGATCCACGAACTGAAGCACCCCCTTCAGAGGGAGCTAAGAGAGGAGACAGAATCATTTATCCCACTGTACTGAAATAAAGCAGATGTGTTTTCCATCAGTAATGCTGCAACTTAATGTAACTTTTGGCATGACATCTGAAGTGCCAGCATGCTGTGTTCTGCCTCACAGCCAGCCTCACACCACTAGATACCAGAGTGGGTTCTGAGAGAATTTTCATCCTTTATTTTGCTGTCTGCTTTCCTTCCCTCATCATCATACCTTCCCTCACTCTTCTCCAAAAGGCAGTCTTACAACAGAATCAAAAGATAAACAAACTCCTCCTTAGATTTATTCCTACATTACAAAAATAAGCACTAAAAGGCGTTTTGTAGCAAAAATTTGCAATGATATGAAGAGAAGGCAAAATCATTCTGCTTCACTTTCTTCATGGGAAAAGTGGGAATTAGTAACAACAATAATGAAGAAGCAGGAAAAGAAGAAGCCATTTTCAGCATATGTATTCCATTTCCATAAAAATCCTTTCTAGAATTCCTACCAGCTGATAACACCCGTAGTTGCCTTACTAGTGACATTGGTAACAACATATGACGACTTCAAATGAAGGTTCGTAAAATAGGTATATCTGTTAAATAAGCTTAGTTGTTCTGAAATAGTTCTCAGAATCCTCTGGTACAGCTGCAGTCCTGTTCAAAAAAAACAACCAGCCAAGGAAAACCTCACAAACACGCTTTCAGTGGTTATAAGATTGAAGCTTTACTTCCAGGGATCTGAGCCCTTAGGAAAAACAAGAGAGTGTTTTTAACCAAACTTGATGCACCCAATTTCTTTAGCGTGAAGAGAAAGAGGTTCTTCCACTTCACTCAATTCAAGCACTTAAATGAATATTTGCCATGGATCTGCACTGAAAGAAAGCTGCTTCTCAATTAATTATATAGGAAGCATGAGGACATTAGCCAGCTAATCAAGCTGAAATTAGGAACTTTAATTCAGTAAGCTGAACATTCTGTCAGGTTTTCTGCAAGTTGCTGGTGTTTATGCTTTCAATGTGTCTTAACCACTTTTTTGAAATATATTTAAACTTTTATGTAATTCAATATTACTGAAATCTTATCACTAGCACTTTTATACCAGAAACATCTTTATATGACAAAGGTTTTGCTGGAAATATTTTAGAGGAATTAACTCCTTGTGAGTTTTGTAAGACAACTCTCCTTTATAGGCACAGAGGGTTAAATGTGATTTGTACAGAAAACTAAGACATTGGAATGCATTAGTATTTCCGTGAAGCATAACATTTTCTGCCTTCCTATCTTTGGAGTCTGCTGCATAATTTAGCATTTTGCAACTATTTCTTAGAAATGGTAAAAGATTATTGTTAAAGAGATGCAGTAGATTATTTGGATGAAAATAACTTACCATGTTCCATTTCTTTACTTCCAAGGTGTGCCAACAACAACACAAAAAGAAGGAATATATTGCCTTACTGGAAAGAACAAAAATACTTGCAAAATTCAAGAAATCACTAATTCAAGCCCTTATGCCACATAAGCCCTGATCATTATCTCACTGAAAGCAGTGGAACTTCTGATTTAACTGAAACTGGGTTTCAGACCTAAATGATAAATTATCTTAAATGTGTTTTCTACTTCATGATAATAGGAATAACGGTAAAGTACCCTAGAAATCTGAGGAAAAATAGCTAAACTCTAATATCATGTCCTTTCTATTATATCTATTGACTGCAGAGGCCCAACCAGTGCAAGTGAGAATTGTGAAATCCAGCAATGTATGGGGAAAAGGAAAAGAAGATGCAGGTACAGTTTTTAATTCACTATAAAAAATGCTCTGCTGCACAGTGCATCTGCCAGTTATTGGAAAGTGAAAGAAGTTAAAAAGAGTAGGCCTGTGTAATTTGAAAATAGAGAAATAACAGTACAGAAATAGCTAGGCTCCATGGGAGCTTGGCACTGAACCAAAAAGTGTATACTTATCCTAAATGACCAACTACATATTGACCTCATTATCACCGAGAGAACTGTCTGGTACACACACACTTCATATATAAACTTTGGCAGCGCCCTCATTTTTTTTAAGTTCCTGGCCAATGTTTACAATGACAATATTTAATACATAGTTAAAGGTTAAACAACGTAACAATACTTACAGGAGTCTAAAAAAATTTTGAAATTGTAGAACTGGCAAGGATGTATTGCTGGCTTATTGGAATTGATCATGAAACTTACTGCTCGGGACAGATTTCACCAAGGCTCTGACATGAGAAGATTTTTGAGCTCAGCAGTAGATGAAAGCAAGATAGTTACCCATCAAACCCTATAGGTCCCAGCTGTTGGAAATGCCCCTCAGAGGCTGGAACTCTGGAGCAGAGAGAAAAAGCACTCAAGAAATGGCTCCAAAACGATGGAATTTTCATTCTGCTCTTGAGCTGGGACTGGGAGACCAGGCAGGGGAGTGAGCAAAATCCAGCCTAAATCCCTTCTGACAGCAGGGCTCTCTGTGAGAGTGATCATGAAGAGCTGCTTAAAGGGGTGCTCTTTAGTTAAGGATGAAGATATACAAGAAGAGGAAAATGAGGGACCTTGAAAGGTGGGGAAAAAATGAAGAGGATTCATTTGGCTTGAGAATTCCTGTTTCTGAAGACAGAAGAGAGTCTTGAGACTTTTTGAGAGCAGACAACAGGACAAATTCTTCAGTTATGTCTGCTGTTCACTTGCCTTCTTAGTTCGGGAAAGACTGGAATTTCATTGTTTGCTTAAAAACCCAAGTAGACAAAGGTGTCTGCCTCCCCAGCAATGAAGATGCGAAGTCAGGGTTGGGGCTAATTGTCTGGATTAACTTGGTAAAAGTCTGGAAAGTCCCGCTCTTCCTAAATTACATGAAAAAAGGTACATGGCTATAGGTAGGGTTTTTTACTCATTTTCTTCATCACCTTCTCAGAAACTTATCTAAATGATAGCAACAAAGACCTACTAGAGAGTATGCTATGAAGACACTTTACTATCAAAGCATCCAATTTATTTTCAAACACACGATAAACAATTGAACATTCTAACTCTAACAGTTTGAGATACACAGACATGTACACACAAATATAAAAACATTTCTTATATAGAAGTGACTGAAAAACAAAGATATTTTATTCAAAATGTCTTACCTTTCACAAAGAATATTTAGAACATTCTTATTTAGTTTTCTTTTTTTAACGAACTCTTATTGTAGGATGCTGATAAATTGGGAAAAAATAAGAATATTAATAATTAAATGTAAATCTTAATAAGTAAATATCTGGTATATCAGATATACTAATTCCAAAATTGTTGGTTTTATCTTAGAAGTAATTTTTTAAGTCAAAATCAGTCACGTCTAATAGGTCTTCTGGGAATTCTTGAGAATCACTTTACTTTTTCAGATGTTTTCAAGCTATATGTTTCCCTCTATGAGGGAATATATATTTATCTTCACTCATATCCTGTTAAATAAAACAATGTGTGAGTAAGAGTTATGGGCACATTCTCTGCTCACATCACTGATTCATAC
Organism: Donacobius atricapilla; assembly: GCA_013397315.1. NCBI lineage: Eukaryota > Metazoa > Chordata > Aves > Passeriformes > Mimidae > Donacobius > Donacobius atricapilla. The sequence continues at coordinate 86,688 of WBMY01007251.1, read as the reverse complement.
AGAGAAGTTGCTCTACTGGGTTCTTTCTGTTTTTCTAAAATTATTGAATGCTATCAGCAAACAGCAGGCAGCAAGACTTGGAGCTTCCAGATCTAGAGCAAAACTCCATAAAATTGATTGAATCATCCAGCAGCTTTAATGAGATTTCAGTCAATCCTTTAAAACTCTATTTGCCTTCAACAGTAATTTCCTTATACCGGCTGCAGTTTTAAATCATACCTCAAACCTCAAACCCTCAACTCAGGGGACCACCATTTACCTAGGTAGTAGATTTTCTCTGACTATGTTTAGAATAGCAAATACTGTGGTCATACAGTGAAGAATCAAATAGTTGGGACTGCAGAGATCTAAAGTTTCCATTATGTATTTTCCTTATTATCCTTTTTTTCCCTTTATTCTTTTTTTTTTTTTTTTCCTTTCTTCTCTTTGGACTCTTTGTAGTGGACACCCCTTAACTGAATGTCCTTTTGCAGCTGGACTGTATTAGATGTGTTCCTACTGGGCACCTTGCAGTTTAGTTTCACTCCAGTGGAATTCATTTGCCTTCCTTGTATTAACTAAAAAGTTACAAAGAAAGACATCAACTTCCGCCTGCCACACACACTCTTTCTACATATCAAAGCAGGAAGAACACTCCCTTTTGCTCCAGTAAATACCTTGAAAAGTAACATGTTGTGATAATACAAATTCCCACTACTATACTTCAGGAACATCGTATTTAGCCAAACTCAGAGCTCTGAAAGATAGGAGGTATGCAGTTAAGGCAAAACCAAAAACAACTGAACTTATAACTACTGGTCTGTTTATATATTAGAAAAACTAATGTGTTAAAGTCACAGATATGGTATCCTCTTTGTACAGGCAAAGGGATTGTAAAGTTTCAGACATACAAGGCACACTGCACCTGTAGTATCCATGGGGTGCTGTAGTTCCCTGCAGTGAGACCAGCTGTGTTTGGACGGGGTGTATCACCTAAAACAAATACCATGACAGCTTGTCCTAGATCGATTTAAGTATCTGAATATAAGAAGTAAGAACAAAGCCTGAGATATTCAAAACACACTGTTTAAAAATGTGAGTTTTGCTGAACTCTGTAGTTTGGAGAGGGGCAGGAATCTTCCAGGCAACTTCAATTCTTATTAAGCTGTTATTTAATTTCCAGTGTCAAAACCAGAAATGTTCTTGGTGGCATCGGCACCCAGTTCCCCATTTTTTTAACATACAGATGTGCAGCTAAATAGCCAGCAAGGGGTACAGCATGCTTTACATTCCCTGTGTGCTTCTCATCCAGACTGTATACCTGGAGTACTGGAAAGCAGAGTTTAAATGGATTTTGAAATGTTTTGAGGACAGTCACTGAAGAGGAGGTGAAAGTAGAAAAAGGTTGAGGCTCATGAACTGAACTTTTATTCCATGGTATTTGCCATAACTGAAATATATGAGAGTACTTAAGATTTTCTCTTTTTTTCTCTCCTTTATCATATTCTTTGCATCCCTCTGTCTCTGCAAGGGGACCCTCCTTATCCTCCAGCCTGAAACTGCTATTGCACTTTCTAAGCACACATGATAAGGGTTAGGTTCCTCATGCACTCAGTCTAACCAGTATCTTTAAACATGGATTTGTAGGTGGTCACTGAATGTAAAATTCTGTTATCCTTTAGCTGCCTGGGAAAAATACATGTCGTCAGATACATTTTACAGTAAGGTAGAAAAATGCCAGCTGCCAGAATCCTAATTATTTTCTAAGGTATGTGAAAAGTATGTATTCAAAGCTATTTTCAAAATAGGCATGTGCTTCTTGAACTCACATTCTATTTGTTTCCAGTTCATATTGTATCCTTAGAAACTGGAGGATTAAAGTTTTTTCATAATTCATGTGAATTATTTAATTTGATTTTTTTTTTAGAATAAGTGGTTAAATTTAATCATCATTTATTCTTACTACAGGATTTATTTTTCATGCCATTTTAAATGCCATTAAAGAAAAATACTCTAAAACACTCGCCTTGGACTTGACCTTCCTTCTTTATGGGAAATATTGTAGCTTCTAAACTCTTACATGTGTTTAAAGAAACAAATGTCATAGTGCAAATGCATACAAAAAACCCACAAATATCATAAATGTCCCCTCACAAGAAAGTACAGAAAAATACTTTGGATTAAACTAAGTACTCCATTCTGATGTGACTGTCTTAAAAATTTATCTAGTAGGCAAACCAATGTAATACAGTTTTGGAATGTTCTGTTTTGAAATAGCTGGAATGAAATTGAAATTCTTAAAAGTATTCTCTCTCTAAGGAAGCTAGAAGTCCTTGAAAGTTTTCCCAAATCAGAATTTTCTATTAAAATAGTGCCCCTAACTCCTAGTATTAACTTAACAATAGTAAGTTTATATTTATACAACCTTCCATACCAAAGTATTTTATGTTTTTCTCTTACAGAACTTGCGTATATTTCCATAATTTAATTGTACCTTTGAGCCTGCACTGAAGCCTTATTTGCATTTAATATCCCTAATGTCCATTCTGATTTCAATCTCTACTAATATTCTCTTTGAAGATCAGGGTTCCAGGCAGTAAAATTTCCCTTAATATTATCTGTTTCCAATATCTCTCTGAGAGAAGACATGTTTACTGAATTCTCATACCACTTGTCAAACCTGAGCATTTCTTTGTTGATTTTACTTTCAAATACCAATTCTAGCAATATCAGAGATGCAATCTTTATGTTTGAGAATGGCAAACACAGATCAGAAGGTTTTTCTAAGCATACAATGCACATCAGTGTTATTTGATGAAAGATATCAACTTTTGTATAAAGGAAAACTGCTGAATTTCATGATAGATTACGTATTGACTGTGGGTTTGTTTTTTTTTTTCTGAATAGCTATGTATACAAATGAATAAAAATTCAAGAAAATATTGTTTTGACATTTTTTGTTTTTCAAGTAATTCCATCGCAGAACTAATGCTAAAAGATTGTATTCTCAGGAAAAAAAAAAACAACAACAACAACAACCAAAAACCCTAACATTTATACAGTTGAAAATGTTTTGTAGACAAAAGCATTTTGCATTTGCAACTCAGAAGTCTTCATCCTTAATACATTTAAGGCATGCTATTAAAATCCATTCAAGGTATCAGATTATTTTCAGTTGTGTATAACGATTAATGCTAGAATTTTTATTCTGTTGGAAAAATTTGAATGCAGTAAAAGACATCAGATATGCTAGTTCTGGTGTGATTTGAGCACTACAAATGGAAATTCATTCCTCCCATCATTTCCATGCCTTCTTAAGGAAAGCCAGAAGATGAGACAAATCACATACTACCCTCATGCTGTGTGTTTTTGCTTGCCTGACTGTTTACATCAGCTGCACTTCAGCGCTTGTAAATATTCACCAAATACTTATCAGATAGGCAGAACCTCACAACCTCAAAGAATTCAAGGGCTGAGTAAGATGTTGAGATCATCAAAGCTACTGCACTGCCCAGAGACAGAATTAACTATCCTTACATCATTTCTGACAGATCCTTGTCTAACTCCTTGTCCAACTAATAAAGGGGATTTCACTATATTGCGAAGCTTTCTCTTCCTGACCTTAATTATCTTTATTATTAAAATAAATGATTGAATGCTAACACGTAATTTGCAAATCGTTACTTCTTGTACTGCCCTTCACAATTGTGGGAATAGATACTAATTCTCCTTCATAGCAACTTTGTATTGGTTACACTGATACCAGATCTCTTTTCTCTCTTTTCTCTGGACAAGTATCCTCGGGTTTTTCTGGTTTGCCTTTTAGCTCATGTTTCTAAGAGCTGAGAACCTCATTATTCACCTCCAAAAACTGATCAGTCATCATCTTTATACAAGCACGACAATCTACACCTGGATACATTATTTCTGCTGCAGCTTTTCTGACAATGCTTTCTGCATTAACTCCTTCAGCTTCTGCTGAGCACAGCAGAACTCTTAACATCTTGCGGGACAGGATTGTGTTTTCATATCCCAGCAAAACATTTGCCATTTTCAAATCCAAATGATGATGTTGAATAACACTGGTAGCAATCCAAAATAACTCCTTAGTACTTTTCAATACAACTGCTGCTTAAGTATCCCTTTCCCTGTGTTCTTGCAATTCAGTAATCTTACATTACATTTACCTTGCAGTAACCTTACATTTCTTCCCATTGATTCGCACACCATTTGTTCTAACACAGCTCAAAATCCGTGAAAACCACTTTGTCTTCAGATGGCTCTGATAAGTACTTGGAACCACAGGGCCTCACATGGCCTAATTTTCATATAAGAACACTACTGACAATATTGAAGAGGAATTTTGGATTTAACAGCTTTTGCAGCTACTTTGTGTTGATATGCTACATAACAAGAAATCCTCTGTCAATGCTGAACAGAAAACCTTCAGTTGTCTACTTGCTTTCAGACATGAGATGCAGAGCACTTCATGTGAGGTTTTTTGTCCTGACGTGGAAAATTCTTCACTGGTAATTTTGAACTCTTGTTTCTGTCCTTCTTTGAACTGAAATACTTGAATTATTACTGAAAAGGAATTGCACCTTCTCTGTAAGAGCAATCCGTTAATATAAAGTAGTTGGACTGATAATGTTGCAGGAATAGAAAATGTTAAACCTTCTGCTTCATAAACAAATTTAATAAACATCTGTAAAAATTCCAATTACTTTTTGGCATAATCTGGGGGGAAAAAAAGTGTTTCTATTTATTGCTTAGTCCTCTACAGACCATGTTGCTTGCTGCACTCTGCTCCTGTTGCTGAATTCTAGTGAAATGTGACTTTTTTCCTCTTGAAGGCAAGTATTCCTACAAGATGCTATTCAATGAGCTACAGTTACCTGCATTGTTAGGCAAGTAGCAGGTTTGTCTATAGCCAGTTTTTTCCTACTCCAAAATGCCTAAGTAAAAATTGTCTGTATGCAAGAACCAACCAGGATAAGAGTAAGGTTTTACAAAACAGTTGAAAAAGGGAAGTTATCTCTTGGAAATCCCACAGTTTTTAATTCATTGCTTTCTGTATTTATGAAGTTTCACTCAAGTTTTTTATTAATTTGCCCTCATCCAATTTAAATATATTTGTAAAATTTTCAGTTCACCTCAAATTTTACTGAGCATTTAGCAGATAATATTTTATAAATCTATCATAATTGGACAAGCTGTCAATTCTTAAGTCATCACATGAAGTAAAAAAACCTCCACAATCCTGCTTGTAAGGAGGTGAGAACAAAAGTTAGCCAATTAGTGGGAGGGTTGATTATATGCTAGAATGAGCATATATGGTATATACACTGTTAACTGTTCCTTCTTTCTATTTGTTTTACTGGCAAAATGTGTTATCCTGGCTCCCTGACAGGCAGCTTCCTATTCCTGATTGGAGAAGGGGAATCCCACAGTCCTTGCTGGAAACTTTAGCTTCCCTTCCCACTCACCCTTCTATTAACTGAATAGAAACAGGAGACCAAGCCTATAAGGCACAGCCTATAGAAACAAAATTTAAAATCTAAACAGTTTACACTCTGAAGACAAACTGAAGGCATCCACAGAAAAATGTGACTCATGTCCTCATACGTGTGCCAAACCACTAATCTGCCTGTAGATTATATTCATACAGGGAAAAATACTTATCTCCTGCAGTGTTCAATACATTTATTTTTCCCTACGCTGGGTCGCAGAAATAAGAAGTGTAAAGCCACAATCAGAAGTTAATGGTAAAAATTCAGTCTTGTCAATATTTAATATTTAAACTCTCAAAACCACCTTGTTGTATACATTTAAATGCATATGGTATCAAGTCCCTCTGTCTCTTACAGCTGTCATGTGTAGTGTTCCATGCCTGAAATTTATAAAAGCCTTAAGGCAGTTATGTGAGTGAGGATACTGTGATCACGTGATACTGCTGTTTCCAATTCTTACCCTGTGGGTTTACAATAAAGGGGATTTTCTCTCTAATTAAGAAGCACTTAAACACCTCCTCACTCCCCAAACAAATAAAGGTTACTCAGTTGTAATCTTATCTTTTGACTTGTTCTTTTGTGACATAACCAGATGTGAACAGCCACCAAGCAGCAAAAAACTCAGACCAGGCAGGAGAAAACCCCAAAGTCTAATAATTCTCCAAAAGAGAGTGAGTCTCCAGACTCAGTTACTATGTAAACTCTATGCTTCCTAAGTCGTTTAAAGACTTAGTACAAGTAGCTTGTGGTTTAATCTTTTAATTCCATTGCTCCATAAGTTTCCTTGTAGGTTCATTGAGCAAGGAATTCAGCCTAGCTGTTTGGGGCCCTTTATTCTAAAAGGGGCTGGGTATGGAAAAGTTTGCAGTACTGAAGTTTCTAGAAGAGTTTGGAAACAAACCACCAAATTTATGTGACATAAAAGCCATTATCTTTCAGGGATTCTTATGTTTCAGACTGTTCACATTTACCATCAGATGCTTGCCATAGGAGACGCTCCCTATCAGCAAACATCTGTGGAATGTACTCAAGCAGTTACAGCTAAATATACAAATTTGTGCCACCAGGTCAGAAAAAAAAAAAAAAAGGCAAGGAGAAAATAACTTTCACATTTTTGAAGATGTTTTATAAATACTGTGCATGATTGTCAAAACTGAAGATTTGTTTGCTGAAAAATCTTCAAAATATGCATACACACATTCCTGATTCTTCTAATAATAATTCCGACTTAGATTATAAATTACTTCAGAATTAAAGTAAATATGGTTTAACATAGGTAGCCAAGCTTGGTTAATACCCTGCAGTTAATGGTTATATGTAGAATAACATAATCAAGGTGGATAAGGTACATGAAGAAGAGAAGCTTCTACCTTGTGATTTCTTGGAGAAGGAATACACAGGCAATAGCCAGAGGCAGACCACAGGCTGGCAAGAAGGAACCAATACTTTCTGCTTTTGATGTGATGTTTGAAATATATATAGGGAAGTTTGTATGTTCTTTGTGTGAATCTAGAATGCTTTACTGATTTACATGTAATTTATTTCCAGGAAACTTAGGTTTGTAAATTTGAGCAAAATGAATAACAGTATGAAAAAACATGTGACAGCTATCCCAATAGTTTAAAAATCTTTAGTAATGAAAACATAAATACTGATGTATTTTATATGAAAAGGTACCTTAGCTTTATCCTAAAGCTGTTTCAGAGACAAAACAACATAGGTTGAAAGTCAATATATGACATGATACTTCTTAGATTATATTTAGTAAAATTATATATTACTATAAAGTATTTAATTAGTACATTAAAATATTTATTAATATAAAAAATAAAATAATTTAGATTCTGAAACTTTTTGATCAGTAAAGAAACAACAAGACCTACAAGGAAAAATCAGACTTTTTTTGTTTCCCCTGAGTTTCTGATTTTTTAAATAACATACCATAAATCTGAGTGAAGTGATTTTGCAAGCTTAATTTTATCCTAAAAACTGTGTTTGCCCATTGCCGGTATCCTCAATGCTGTAGTGAAGAGTCATGAACCCACACTTTTATGTCACAGATACGCTGTACACCACTGAATCATTTGGAGTCAGTCAGCATGGCTAATTTTTCTCAAGAGAAAATCCCATTCATGCAAGAATTTAGAATATGTTTTCATTTCAAAGTAAATCCATATCTTTATTCTGGTGTGGCTCTGCCTAGCCATAAATCATGATTTGCATTACAGTCACATAACCTCAAGTTAGCCAGGTCCATGGAGCAGGTTCCATTTGATCTGATCTGGTGCCGTCAGAACGTGGGCTGATCTGTCTGAACGGCAGCGCAGTACCTTTCCTCAGTTAAACCCTGCGTGCCCAGAGGAACGCAGAACCTATTCAAGAATTTTACTGGCAAAAGAAATGTAGAAAACTTCTTCTAAATGTGGGTCACTATCCTTCTCAGAGTACATGGCATATGTTTGCAGAAATCCCAGTGAAATGCACAGGTGAACCCAGTACGTCTAAAGTAACTTTGATATAAATTTAGGGTTCGCACCTTAAGGAAATTGGTTGATGTGCTCATATGTGTCAGCAGTGACCTGAGGTAACACTGCAGTGCTGATACTCATTATTATGAAGTACATTTCCATCTTCTCATCCAAGCTTTCAGAAGATAATCTCGCCCACCTTCTCCTTTAATGTCACGTTCAACCACCTAAGATAATTATGCAACCTTCTACTCAAGTGTACAAAAGTATTCTTCTAGAAAAGTGGAACTCTTCCATGGCATGTTAGCTTGTAAGATACTTCTAGCTATTAAGTTTTTTCTTAGCCACAGTGCCAGTGTTAAGTGCATCTTGGAATCAGCAGAGGCTGCTGGTTTTGGAAAATCTGATTATGGAACTCTATTTCTGTTAAATGACGGTGAAACACTTTAAAAATCTATGCTGTAGTTGCACAGTACAGTTGAACATGATGGAATAATCCATGACAGTGTTCAGGGATTGTTGCAACTGAACCACAAAATGCATGACAAAGGCTATAATCTCTTATTTATCCATCTCAATAGAAAGCCTTATTTTGGGTCCTTTCTGTCAGTTTGAAATGGGGACTTTTTTCCCCTCATAATGATGTCTTGCAAGGCACAAGGCTGTATTATTTTGTAGGTGTTTATCATAGCAAATAAAAAGAAAGATTATGAAAATATTTTTCATTAGATCTTCTCAATGAGTATTGTTAAATTAATGACTGTGCAATTCTAAGAGAGCTCAACAACTTAATTTATCAAATACCTATAATGTTTTTCAAATCACAGTTATCAAATATGTTATTTATATGTGAACTTAAGGAAGGAGATCAGCTTTTTTATATTACTATATTGTTTTTCAACTCAGGATTGCAAAGCACTAAGCAACGTTATCCCCAGTTTATGGGAGCTAGAGTTGGAGCATTCTGAAGGGGAAATGACTTGAATAGTCACAAGGCAATCCCAACCCCCCCAAATCTTCTAAACCTCAGTTTTTGGGATCAGAACATCTGCCTTGGTTCCTGTGTTCAAATTAAAGGCTATATGTATCAAGTGTGCATCTGTATATCATGCTTCATAGGGCTCATAAACTCATACAAAGTTCTGAATACATAAAGGTTTGCAGATGTATTAGTGTTAACCTCAATTTATCACTTAGGATCACTTTTGCTAAATCACGTGAACCTGTCATTAGAAACTTAATTGTCTTCCCTTTCTAATCATGAAGTCACCTGTTGTTTGACAATGCATTTCAAGTATCTTTCCCTAAACACCAACTGAAGTCCTCCAGTATCTTTCCTAAATATGAGTTTCAGCAATCAGCTATGATTCTGTCTTCTACAAATTAACCACCTCTGGCTTTCCTAATCTGTTTTGGTTTGTACATGGGATATTCAAGCTCTCCTCAACTGGAAGAAAACATTAGATAAATCTTACAGACCAAACACTCTTTTAAAAGTGCAGTTCAATAAAAAAACAGAAACTTTTTGTCGTGATGCTTCTTAAGGGGTTTGTGATAAACACTGTGGAGAGGCACAGAGCATCATTAGTGTCAAATGGTGAGAGCCAGAAGTTCTGCAGCCCTGTGCAAATCACACTAACATTTGTCACTCACATGTCCCCTTCCCTCCTTTACAGATATTTTGAAAATGTTCCAATACATGCACAGGTTTCTAGTAAAAATGGGCTTATGAATGGATGGTAAATTAAGTAATTTTTATGCTAAATAATTCATATAATTTGGGAGCATATTCTTGTACATTCTCAGGTAAAATTCCTATCCACCAACTTAGGCACATATAAAAAATCAATTTCAAGCCAAGATAATAAGACTTATTTTGAAATGAATGCTGAACACATTTGTTTCTGGCATGGTCACACATTTGTTTTCATGCTGTCAGTTTGGGTTTGACATTAAAATCTCACAGAAATACAGATTTAGTCTTCAAATATATTTTGTATTTCTCTGGGGTAACTTTTTTTAAAAACGAGATATTCCTGTGAAACATTTTGATTTCAACAGAACTGTATTTTTCCAACAATTAAAATATTGCCAGAACATTCTTAGCAGTGCTGAGAAGGAAGGTGAGATGGATAACACTTCTATGCGAAGCTTCTGGTTCTCAAAAACCATATATCAAAATTCTTTTTTCCTGTTCTACTTGCTTCTCCAACTGCATTATCATATAAAATTCTACTGCCATTTGCCTCAGAACTTGGCTATGTGAGCTAGGAAGACTGTCTGCAAGACTGTGAGACATGGAAAACAAAGTGGTATCTCTCTATAAAGTGAGGGTACTATGGGACATGAGGATATTACTACACTGCACCCCCAAGACAAGCAGTGCTTAAGGGAGTTGGAATAACAGAGCTGCCCCTTGTGGGAACAAATGCATGGAGGCTGCCATCGAGGAAAGGATTTTAACTCCTTAACCCTTAGGACTGCGAGTGACCCAAGTGCGATCACAATTCAGGTGGTCACACCTACACATTCACCTGGGGCACTGATGCTGGGGAACAGGGAAGATGCAGCAGGACATGAGAGCAGCCCAGCAAGGAAAAGCATCCTCCACTGAACTCTCCCCTTTCTATCTGCTCTTCTAATTAGACTAAATTCAGATACAGCTTCACACCCCAGACCCACGGAGGATTTGTGTAACATAGGTAATCTCTAGATGGAAGGAAATTTTAAAGTACTGTGGATGGAAAGTGTAAAACAACCTGGAAAGTAAATTAACAGAAGTGAGTCATTCAAATGGAAAAAGTAAATTACTGTGAAAATTAAGAGGTAATATGAATAAGCAGCTAATCTTGGACTGCAACCCCCATGCTGAAGTTAGGACTACATTTAATATTTTTGGAATGTATCTTAATTTTTCAAAGTGAAGGGGGGAGAGTTTCATTCTAACTGCTATATCTGTGCAAAAAATTCAACCATGAAAAGAGACTGCATAACAAGAACCCCGTTCTCCACTTTCTGAGTTCAACAGAAAATATTTAAAGGAGAATTATGGGGATCTCTTTGAACTCTTTGTAATACAATTGCCACTTTGATTTTTTTGCCCTAACATATTCTTCAAAAAATACAATGAAGGAGTTCAAACTGTACATACATTCTTTTACATTTTTCATACTCACGCTTTTCCTATTCATATCCGTAAGAATTTATTCACCAGAAAAATGCAATCTGATGTAATTTGCCTACCATTAGGGTATAGAAATGTTTTTCTGTCTATTAAAGTATAATTTGATGCCACAACAGACCAGGTTTTGGGAACCCAATTTTTGAAAATATTTTTTTTCTTTCTTTCTCTGTGAACACAGGGAATACAGAGAGTCTATTGTTCATTCAAATCTTTGCTATCCTAGGACAGTGTATTCACCTTTTTTGGAGATTTTAGCTTTACCATTCATGTTTTGAGATGTTTATGAGCCCAAGACTTTCTCAAGAGCAGGAAAGCTACATTTCAGGATGCAGGAAAGAGCACTGGTAGTACTGGTAGTAGAGTAGAAGGTCACCAAATATAATCAGCTCTCAATTACCAGTAGTGGATTCTCTGGGTTATGGATTAACTGCAACCCTGAAAGGGAACCTGCTACATGATACATTCTTAAATCTAGCAGAGAGATGAGCCTTCTTCCCTGTCATGCTTCTCATCCAGCAATAAATTCAATACAGACTACTTTCCCCAGCTTAATTTTCATATTTTCTTGTGTTGCATTATTGAGTTATTCCACTGCCCTGGGGAGTCAGAAAGAGTGTGGCTATAGCACAAATTTTAGAGAAATGTGGATAACATTTTGACATGAAAATGTGCCTAGGCAGAATGACAAGTCACCATTAAACTTCTGCACAATATTAGGAGGATTTTGCAATCTTTTAGAAAGTGAGGTTATAATCCTCTCCTAGGACATGATTATCTATGTCAAATTAATTCTTTATTCAAAAGTACAGAAGTGCTGTTAGGATCACAGAGAGCGTTAATATGGTTATAACCGTCTGTATGCCCCAAAGGTAAATAACATTTGCATGTGGTGCACTGACACTTTCTTGAGGCATGTTCTTCCTTCTCTGTGCATAATTCTCACCACTTCAATTTTCCTTTGAAGCTTGCATCTCATTAAAACACTTCATTTTGACTAACAATGTGTGAGCAGAACCATAGGTATCACAAATCAGCATATTGACAGCGAACTATTGCACTGCACATGCAAAACCTGAGTTCTGTGTGTTTTGGTTGGTTTTTTTTATTTTCCCAAAGAGAGGAGAAAGCTAAGTCATGTCACAGTAAAAGTAATATTTTTCTTAATACTTATTATTTTTTTGCCTTAAGCATACCATTATGAAATATATCTTCTGAATCTCAGATGTCTGTTAGTATGAATTTCAGTCAGATTTGTCCTTAATGTACCAGAATATATAGAAAGTGGAAATAGTGAAGTCAAAACAGTGTCTTGTAGTTAGAACAAGAAACAAAAATGGGGTATTGTCTATCAGAAATATATACCACCAGTACCTAATGCTTATCACTTTTTTTCTAAACCCTAGGGTGCATGCTTTAAACCAATGTTTGCCTAAGTTAAAAGGCAGATTTTAAAAAATCACATGAGTTATAGTTCTTAGTTTGACACTAAAAGCATTAATGATAAGAGCAAAAAAAAATCCCTAAACTGGAAACACTACCACATGGACTTCACTTCTGCTCTAAGTAGGTTCATTTTTATGCTGCAAAGATTATATCAAACAGAAACATATTGATCTAATACCTAGTTTGAAGAGTCGAAGAATGTTCTTGCAAGTGTGGCCAAAGAAAAGTCTATTCTGTGAGCAATACTGAAAGTTCCTGAATAATCTATGGTTTAGATATGAGTGCTTAGGCATTACAAGATGGCTAAATAAGAAATCAATAAAAGCTATGTTCTCTGGCTCACAGTGATATTTATTTACAGCCAAATGAAGGATAATTTTTTGAGAGAGAAGAGGGAACTCTTGGTTTTCCTCTGCAGATCTGTCCAAGCAACTGAATATCACATAGTTATAAATAAAAAAAAGCTTTAAAGAGCATCTCATTAAATTTATCAGGTTAACAAGAAGTTTCAAGAACTACATTGACTGGCAGTTCAGCAGAGGTTTTTTTGTCTTACCAAAAGCAGGTTGCTTTAGGCTAGCTATAAGCTCCCAAGCAGAACAGTTCTCAAGTATCCTTAAGAAGAGAGATTTAAAAAAGGCCATCACTATTTCTGGACAGAAATATTATTGTACCTATATAAGATGAATGATATATATTTATAAATATATACAGAATGTAACACATAAAATATACTGCTAAAAATATGAGACTGTTCACATGTACATGTGCTTCATGCTCAGTCTTGCAAATCTGAAGTCAAAGGAAAATTTTGATGGATAACTCAAAAGACCTGTGGCTGCATAAAGAAAAACAAAATTGGAGGTACTTTGTCGACAATATTTTGCTTAACAGCCAGACTGTCATTAAATGTACTTCAGAAAGTTACCTAAATAAATGCCTGCATAACTTCTGTTTTGGAAGAGCTTTGCCAGGAGCTGAGAAGTGGTTTCTATCCACGGAACGTTCTGAACCTCTCCTTGCCTGTGCTCAGCAAGCGCCTCAGCGAATTGAGGGTACGGCAATAAGATTCATTCGGCAAAATCCTACTGATAACCACACTGAAACAGCAGACTTGTAGCAGTGTAAGATAGCAGCGCAAAATATGTTTAATTTTTAAATAATAGCTTGAAATATAAGTGGGATTGTATGTTTGCATTTTGGATGTTTATATTTAATAGCATCCTTTTAAATTACAAGAGAGACTATACTTTCTCATAACAGATGAAAGTGTGTTGTTCTTGTTTCAACACCTCAGTAATTAAAAGTTAAACAAGTAAATTTAACTATACAAAGTCCAGATATAAAAATATATTTAAAGTTCTATTCTGACTTCTTTTTTGTTGAGATTTCTTTTTATGAAGTGCTATAAACCTCTGTCATATTATATCTATAAAAAGAGAAAGCAGCCTTTTTTAGAAAAAAAAAAGACACAAGCTAATCAGATTTTTCTGTGTGTCTAATGATCACTTTTTGTTGATATTGATTAGCAGGAGGAAAACAGCAGACAAAAAGACTTTAATTTCATGCCAGCAGTGTTTATTTTGCAATGGGGCTATGAGTTTTGTGAAGACAGAAAGTATAAAAGTGGAGTGGACTCAATGAACTGAAGAATGCAGTAGGAGGGGAGGTAAGACGAGCTGTAAAACTAATTGGTGTCCAACATGTTTTGGACTGCATTTAATTTTCTTGAGGGGAAGAGAGGTCAAGAATGGAATGAAGTCAGTGGGAATAGGAATAAGAAAGTGGAAAGCAAAATGGCGAGTATTAAAAGGTCAGCGAATATCCCAGGGACAGGAAATGAACTTTAAACAAAAGTATAAGGTAGTATTTCTATCCACGTTTGGGAGTTGTTAAAATTAGTATTAAAAGAAGGAAACTTAAATAACCAGATGTTTCTTGTATGAAAGCTTGTTTCAGTCTGCTTTCAATTTATTGGAGGCCTTAGTTAGACCAAGATTTTGTGTGCAATGCAATTAGGAAATGAGTATTTCAGCAGAGCACTAATGTTATTTAAATATTTTAAAAGACTTCGATATTTCACACTGACCTGCTTCCTGCTACACTTTTATATTCTTTCTTTTGAAAGAATTCCCCCTCCTGAATTGAGAAAGTAAATGTCTCACAAGCTTTAATACAGAATTTATCCACAACAGCCAGCCTGCCAGTATCAAGCTAATATATGAACACTTTGCAGTCTACCTTAAGATATTTACGCTATATCCATAAATTCATACATGACCTGTAAAGTCATTCACAGTATTTTAAATTAGGTTACTTAGAGCATCAGCTTTGCCCCACAAAGGCACAATGTTTCATTTGAAATCTTTTCTGCTTCTAATGCCTTGGCTAAAATTGAGTTCAGAGAGGGTTTAATTCCTGTTCCTGGTTCATTTGTGTGAACATCAGAATGAAAGAATTTCTTCACACTATATTTACTTTTTCATCCAAAGCCTGCTAGTTTTAGCAAGAATCTTTCATTTTACTCAAATTGGCTCTGAATCAGCATCTTTGTGTTCTGACCTGGATGGACAGCAAATATTTTTCTGCTCCAAAATATGTTTAATGCAAAACACCTACTATTTTTATAATCCTCGCAGCTCAACTCTTCTCTTTCCTTCCCAGTGCTGCAAGTAATTTATAGATGCTGAAATCATATGGAGTAACTCTGTTGAAGGCACTGTCCTGGTAACAGCAAAAAGGGCAGTGAATGGGCCACTAAGAAGCCCAGAAGAGTAAAGAGAGGTCCTAGAGCATGAGGGACACACTATAACTGGCATCTAAGAAGTAGCACACCCAGGGGAGAATATTTGTTTTATGAACGAATTTCCCTCTGCCATGGTTGCCAAAAAGCAGCCTCAGCTTTTGGAATTACAAGTTTACTAAGAATATTTTGTAGTGCAACCACCCATAGTAGAAAAAGCTTGTTTTTTATAAATCACTGCTAGACCATGTCAATTTTTACTCTGGCCAAATGTGAGTACCAATGATGTTAGTTATAAACACATGCCCATTTTCAAATGAAACTTTGATTTCTTTTCCTTTCAGTGAGTATAAATCTCAAACCAATGGACCTGAAACCATACAACAGCTTTGTAAATATAATGCCATGCTTCCTATAAATATTTAAATGACATTGGTGCTAAAAACTGGGCATTAGGCTTCTAAATTCTATTTCCTATGTAATGTGAACTCACCTCATAGGGTGAGCAGGGTAATTTATTATCATTTCTGTTTGAGACATTTCTGATAATACTTCAAAAGAATGAAGATAACAAGTACTATATCCAAGGACTGTGTGGATTTATGTTTACATTCATGGGGCACCTCCTCTTTGAGATTTTCCAGGAATTTTTTGAAGGTATTTTTGTGGAAATTTGAAGAAGCTTACCATGAGGATCAGTACCTTCAATGTACCAGTAATGCCGCAGTAATTTTTTTTTTTTTTTTTTTTTTTGCTAAGGAAGTATGAAGCATTTGAATGTGAATAGGTCTGCACCAGATTATCTCATGTTTAGCAAGATAACACTAAGGGAGACTTACCCTTTAGTCAGATCTGAAGTAAATACTTTTTAAAAGGGCAGAAGAATAACATACCCAGTAAGAAACGTCCAGGGGATTTTGCTAAAAAGCATAAAAGGGTCATAGCCAAAAAAAAAAACCAACCTTCAGAAAAATATTTCCTGTGTAGACCTGAAGAATAAAGTGGAATGGTTTTGAATTAGTGGAAAGTCAGTAGATTCCCTTCTTTTTTCCCTCTTCCATCTTCCTTCCTTTCCCCCCACTTTTTTTCTCCTTTCATGGCCAAGTTAAAGGCTTTTAAGTCTTCACACAAGTTTCCAAAATGCAAGATGTCTTCCCCTGAGACTGCTATGGCTCATGTCTTCCCACAAATGTTTCCTGAAGTTCTCTCCGTAAATGTAACTCTCATGTAAGTGATTGGACCTTTTCTACTGATATCAAAGACTCATATGGCACTGAAAGTGAAAGCTGGACAGATCATTCTTCATAGAGCCATAGTGCAAAGAAAAACTAGATTTTATTTGTGTTGTGCTTAAGAACATCACCAATTCATTATTACTCTATTTAAGAAAGAAGAAAAGCTAAGAGCAATTATTTTGAAAAACTAAATAGATCCCTCATTACCTAGTATATGCATTTCACTCAGTGGAGACTAAGAAACCTCAAAGAATAATCTCTCATTAATACACGACATGTTCACAGAATGCCTGCCAGAACTGGGAAGTCAAGTTTAGATGGAAACTTGGCATGGAGTTACTGGCTTGTCCCTTTGAGGGTTGGGAAGGAAAGGAAAAGAAAAAACAGTGAATAAAACCCTGTTTGCATGCTTGCATGCATGTACATATGAGAAGACTTTTTAACTTCATTTTCTCATTAAAGTAAAGAACAGTGAAACTGTAAAGATTCCATGCTTGTTCTTATAAACTGTGCTTTTCACACATCTTTTGTTAGACACATGGAATGTTAACTGAAAGGGCTTATCTTAAAAATCAGCAGGGTAGTTGGAATGCAATTTTACAAAACCTGGCCATCTTTCAACAAGAGTGGGTGGATTTTCAATGCAGCAAATGTTTGTGTATTAAAAAGTATTTGCCATGGTGACAAAGCTTGGAGAAACATCCCATTAGCCACAGACGGGAAGCTATTGCAGATTGTTCTGATTATCCATGCCCAAAACTTAGTCTGGCTCTGTTTATACGGCATTTCCGATAAAAAAAAATAATTCAACATACCCCTAAAACCTGAGCAAACTGTTTGCACTTACTTACACATGCCTTGTGCTGTATTTTCTGGCTCAGATTCAACACATGATTAGATTCTTACTTTCCTGGAACTTAAAGCATGTGCTTACAGCTAAGCATATGCTTAAATATTCCGCTGCTCTGGGACCAAGCCTGTGTTCCTATATTCATGGTGCAGCCAGGACATCTTGTGAAAGAAATAGGAATTTTAGACTAAGACCTCTAATCTATGGCTCAGTAAAGAGACGAGCAGAACAAGCTGATAAGGGTTTGTGGTGAGGTGAGGGATTGTATGAGAGAACGCGGGAGAGCATCTGGGCATACTTTGCATGTGTCTGTTCAAAAATCTTGTCTGCATGAATCTGGGACAGCTGCATTAATCATGGCCCCAAGATGATGTTATTAGGAGTTGGTGTATTATATCATTCTGATTTTGGTTTAGAAACCTGGAACAAATAAGACATTTAGGTGCTAGGGCACTGCCATTTTCTCATTATTCTTGCAACATAACTCTTCTCTCCATGCAATATGACACTTTTGAGACCAACAATTTGGGATGTTAGAATACTGCATCTCAGTGGAAATTTAGGAGTCTCCCTCCCTAGAAATATGAAGTTCTAATTTCTGCTCCTCTTCAAGAGTAAGCATGTGCTCCTTTTGAATAGTAAGCAAGCAATGTGGAGCCTGCAGAAGTTAGATTGTCACCTGCTATGGTGAAAGGAAAGAAAAATCACTGTGTCAAATGGTATCCCCTGGAAAATGCTCTATTCTAGCTGTAATTAATAGGCGCAACAGAATGGCCAGAATAGCTCCGTAAAGTGCATGGGGTATCATTAGAGATGAGAGGGGGAAAAAATTACAGGTCAAACCCAATCTGCAATACATATAAGCGGCCAAGCCAGATGTGAACTCATGGGTTTGATACCTCTGGCTCATATGTAATAATCAGAGATGGATTAAAACATTCCAACAGAAGTGTGAAAACCTAGTAAAAAGTCCTTAATCACAGTAAGAACTATATTAAGCCCTGTCTCTTGAAATACAACACAAGGGGCATTCTTTATGTCATAGATACTTAGGCTCTCCGGCAAATATTCCTGCAGGAATTAAAGTAAATAAAAGACTTAAATAGCTGAAACTGTGTGTGCCTCCTATTTTATTCATTTTGTGACATTCTTCCTAGACATAACCTGGGAAGCTTAAAAAAGACTCATTTCACTCCTATTTTCATCAACAGTGTTTATAGGCAAATGATCTTTTATGCGCTGGAATGAATGACTATGTTATAAAATTAAGTATCCTCCAGAACACTGCTTTGAAGTTATACTTGGCTGCACAAGTTAGATGACAGACAGTGTCAGAAAAAGGGATAAAAAAGCTTAAAGGTCATAGTAAGGCCAAAACAAATAGGTCACAGCAAATTAATCCTAATCATCTGACCACTGTGGAGCAAGAAAAGGGCAGTGTTCGAGCTCAAATCTGCTAAAATTTAGTGGAAAGTTATAAAACAATTAGCTGTGACACTGACTTCTTTCTTCTCTTCAGTTGCTGGACACACAAGTTCCCCCAGAGGATAAAAATGTAATTTTAAAATATTCTACTTAATGATTTATGTATCCAAAAAAGCTTTTTCATCACAGGTAAGTCCAGTTGGTCATTTTTTACTGCAGTGCTACTTCTGTCTGAATAAAAAACACAAGACATTTGAAAAGATTTTATCTTTTCAGTGATAATTTCATAGAAATTGTTACTTCTTTTCCAAATTTAGTTTGAAACTGTGCTGCGCTAAGAATCAAATCAATATGACCACAATTATCCTTGGCTTTTAATATGAAAAAATCAAGATGATATTATTTTTTCCACACAACTGAGAAAATGTTACTATTTTTCAAAGTAAGACTACCATTTACAATCAAAACACAGAGCAAATCCTTCATTGAGTTTGGAATAAATCTATTAGAATTTTTGTCAGAATAGAAGAATACCTAGACACTATTTTGTAACCTTTGAATGTCCATCCATACTTGCTGTTATAAATGTTCTTAGATAAACAAAGCTTTTGTACATGCATTCCCTAGATTATATGTGATGCTCTTTAGAAACAGCAGAAGGGAAATATTTCTCCTAAAAATACTTGTACTTAAGCTAAAACTACTTAAATTGAAACTGCAAGTTGACAGGGCTCTAAAGCTCTCTGGAAATGGATGGAATTTTTATCTGTCCTCCTTTCTGACTATGACATCTTTAGGTGCTCTCCCTGACTTTCTTTTCTGATCATGCCTACTAGCTGTGCTAGAAAGATATTTTTTGCCCCCCCCCATAACTTCAGTCTCTCCTAGGTCCATAGGAGGCAGGCAGGACCAAGTCTAACTGAGTTGGAATGGAAAACCAGATCTGAGTAAAGCTGCTCATAGCTAAGAGCCCTTCTCTGCCAGAGCTGATTGCTCTGGCGCACTGGGCCCCTCCCCTGCCCTCAGCCTCAGATGCTGTGTGTGTGCAATCTCCTTCCAACTGTCCATTGCCTCTCCTCTCACTTTTCCTTTGCTTCCTTTCAGGCAGCCCACTCAGCTCGTGAGCAACTGTTCTCAATCATTTTCTTATCTGAGGGTATATCTGTCCCAGGAATGCTTCAATGGCAGGGCTAGAACCCTTTATGCAACTTATAACATTCATGTAACAGAATGTAATACACAAAATCTCTTCTGTGCTGAACAGGTACAAAATTAATTTCTCAAATTATTCATTACTGAAGCCTTCATCAAGATAACCCTGAAGTGATTCCCCAGCGATCTCCTCAGACATGCCAAGGTCTGTCAGAACCAGCCTGTGGGCCCTGACATCTGGAAGACTCTGCATGCTCTTAAACTGGCTTCTACCACGCCTGCTACTACTAACAACTGCAAAGTCATGAATGAGACAGAAATCCATTTGAGACCACTGGAAAGGTAGTAGAACGACCCAGGTTATTTAGCTGAAATGGGCCAGCTAGAAGGAGAGAAAATAGAACAGCAGCTACATGTAGTCCATCTCCTGAAGAAAACTACAAATATAATATTGGGGTAAGGATGCACAACTAAGAGGCATTTTAAAAAAGGTATTAATGTAGTAAACCTACCAATTGCTAGTTTGATCATTTTACTCACATGCTGTAACTCTTCCTGCTCTTGAATTCCAGGACAATGCAACTACATTTTCTGCTTAATCGATCTCCTAAAGCTTGCAGATATTCCCTGAATTAAGAGAATTAACACTATTTGATTACATATTCCTGTAATAGAGATTGTCACCTGAAATCTACAGCAAATATCCCTCTACTGGAAGAGGGAGCTGACTAGGTCAAACTTCTAAGTAAATGTGAAGGCAGATTACCTTTGGAAAAAACAAACAAACAAAAATCTAAAACATACCAATTCAATAAAATCAGAAATAATGCATTAAGATCATAGCATTTCAAAGTGATTTTAGAACTTTTCTTGTTTTCTGAGAAGGATTTCACATTTATCATGTTTCTGTGATGTTTTATATCTGCCAAAGTAAAACGGAGCATAAGAGGTTGCATATCGGGAAGTGATAAATGTGGTGTCACATTTCAGTATATAGAGTTTAAATATTTATGTGCAAAAGTAATTTAGCTATAAGCCTGTTTTAAACCAGATGCTATTGCATAAGCTAAAAATATTTAAGAAAAGGTCTAGAATGATAAGGCATTTAATTTGTAAACATCCCCTGAACATAGTGTCAAAGGACAATCCTGTGGGCTTGAAAAAGCAATTTTCTAGTCTTGTGTGTGCCTCAGCCTTGATGCTGAGATGTATAACTCATTTCTGTGCATTTGCACAGTGGCACTTTTAATACAAAGAATAATTTGCATTTACAATAGATACATTTCCCTGAAAATCATTATACTTTCCCCTTGGAAAGCTTGGGGTGTTTTTTCTGTTTTGTTGCTGTTGGTTGGTTGGGTTGTTTGTTTATGTGTGTAGGAGTTTGAACTATAAACAAGAAGGAAAGAAGAATGAGAAGCAACAAGATATTTAATCAATGATTAGAACATTCCTTGCAGCTCTCAGCTCCTGGCAGGTAGTGTGGTAAAGAATAAAAAAAGAGTTAATCATGACCATAAAATGGGCATGTCTTCAGAAGGCTGGAGTTTGCTATATGATATTAAATTGGAAGGGGTAAAAGCTCCTCACAGAAAATATAGGCCTTATTTCAAGCGCACAGAATTTAGCCTTAACCACCAATTAAAACAATGCAAAACCTGTCACTAAACAAAATTAAAACCAGCTTTTCCAGCCATCTGTATTTCAGTATTTCCCTTGAATTGGGACAAAAATATCTTAAAATCAAAACATCTATGAGGTAGGGCATGATTCAAACCTGCAAACTATCTACAATAAATAAAAGCCACTCCATTTCCCATATACAGGCTCTGATGATATTTCTTTTCAACTACAATTAACTGCAATGGGTGTTAAGAAAGACAACAAGCTCCAACAAGGGAATACGTACCAGGTGGTAATATGACATTATGGTATCAAATCACTTCCTTATCAGCTACTTCTCCTTTTTTCCTCCCAAATACAAGTGTTTGACCCTTACAGCTTCCTAGTCTCCACATTCTGCAGCCACTTCAGGAACTATCCATTTTTAACAGGAAAGTCCAGATAGACTCTTTGCTTGCCATCCATACAACCACAGGCAAACAGGTGCTCTGCATATGCACTACTGGGAGAAAACAAAGCACTGGCTTGCCCTGGTTTGTACCATGAGATTTTCTCACACCTTACCACAGATTCATATACTTGTAATCTTGGATGACCTACAAACGTTCCCTTCATAAGTGTTACACAGACCTCCCACCTGAGAGAGGGAAGTAGGAGTGCAGTTCAGTTTGATTCTAGTGTATTTGTAAATCTATCCTGAATTTAGATGTTGTTTCTAGTACAGTACAGTACGCACTGGCCAGCTGTCAGTCCACAACATCTACCACCACGGCCAGCTGACATTTGAAACCAAACTGGTTTGCAATGCTCCTGAAGGCAAGGAGTACAGTCTTTCTGCTTTGATGCTGATGACGGTTCCGCTGAAAGTTTGCTCTGTCATGGAAGACAGAAGAGGTTGCTCACAGAGTTTCAGGTAGAAACTCTGCAGCCATTTCTGGCCATCCTGTATGTGTACAGAACGGCATGTTTGTTATCAACACAACTGTTCAGGCTGACAGAAATCAAGCGACCTTTGTGTCATCCCATCTTTTGCAATTGGTCACATCTCCATACCAAAATATCCCTAAACAACTCACTGAATGTCTATTCTGCTGTATAAACAACTCCTTTGAAAGCAGGAGCAATTAACTCAAGGGATCTGTGGCTTTCTGCTTCATTAGACTGAAACAAGAAGGTGCAGGGTAAGATCTCCTCCAAAAAGTGTGTTGACAAGCTAAGACACTTCTGCACCTGGTTGTTTACGTTGAAAGCCTCTCATTTAAATCGATTTTTAAGACTACTCCTCTTGACAAAGTGCTAAGAAAATCCCAGAAATCTTAGAGCCAAATAGGCCCTAGTTCAGTACCTATGGAGCTGAGGAGACAGTTGTAATTTTTTGCCTTTGTTTTTCCCATTGTATTTGGGACATGCAATACGTGATGTTCAGCAACCTGAAATCTTGGAAGCAAATTGAATAGCATGTGCCTGCCAAGACACTGTACAGCATACTGTTTATACATGTCATAGAAATGTGATTTATATAATTAAACCAATAGAAGCTTCTGTACACAGGCAAGCCTTAATAAGTTTTCTCTCCAGACATGGCCTTCCAAATGAACATTACAGCAAGGAGAGCTCCTTGGCAGAGAGGGAAAGCTTTAGTGCTTTTTATTCAACTACTTTACTATTTCAATCTCCACAAACACTGAAACAGCAGAAGGTACAACACACTCAAACCCCAAAGATAGCAGTTCATATATGATTTAATTTTAAAGCATTTTGAGACAGTATTCTTACTTTAAAGAATATTTTTATTATTTGCAGAGTGTGTAAGATTAATGAGATAATATTATTTCCTGGTATTGCAAGGGAAAAATCTTTCAATCAAAATAAGCAACAAAACTATTCTCCTAAAATTAAACATTATAATTATTCACTTTTACAAATAGGAGACCAAAGCTTGGAGGTATTTAGTCAGCTGCCCAAAATCACTGAGGAAATCTTGGGATTCCTAAACCCAGATTTTGAGCCTGAGTAAAACATTTTCATAACCATGACATCTTCTAGACTTAAATACGTTGTGTCTTTTCAAACTAAGCATTCACATCCCAGTGAAGAAAAGGTCTGGTCAGTAGCAGATGTGGGAGAAAGGAAAAGGGGATTATGTTGAGCAGCAGCACAAACATTTGCTTTTCTACAAAAAGCCAGAGCATATGGGTATGAGTTTGGAAAGATTTTTCAAATCTAAGGCTATAATAAAGGTCATAAACCAGTAAAACAGAACAGCTTTTCTTGACATTTCCATGCTAAAATACGTTTTCCTTCCTTGGTCTATATCAAGGACTGTGGACTGTGATCTGGTCAGCAGTAAGTCATGGCTGGGGAGCATAGTGCCCACTGCAAAAACAGTCTTCTCTAAGCAAATAAGTATATCCAGAGGGAGGAAAATGTGAAAAGCTCACACGCCAGATTTGTTTTTGTTTATAGACTATTTCCAAATTAAGAAATTCTTAGTGAAAATAAATCTCATCTTTTTCTAAGAGATGGGGCTTCAGTGCATACTGCTCCATGCCTTCTCACATATAAGCAGAATTTAACAACACTTCACCACGATAAGACTGCCTTGCACTTCAGTGAGTTTATCAGCATTGAGCCTGCTTCTACACAATGGCTATTGAACAGCACAAATATTTAATCAACCACTAAAGATTGTTAGAAAGAAATACTTAGAGCCAGTGTTTTAATTTTTTTTTATAGCACTAAAGAAACATGGAGGCACTTGTTTCTGTAGCATCCTTCAGTTTGGTGCGGTTTAAATTCTCAGAACTCACTTTTGCATGTGAGGGAAGATTTAAGAACTAGACTCCAAGATTTTACAAGTTGCAATAAAAAGGATATTTTTCTGTCTTTTATTCAGACAAAGGTCTATTAAATGCAGTGTTGAGTATACTTTTTCTGACTAATGATAGCAATAGACATTTCAACTGACTATAATTTGCTTTTATGCATGTATTAATTTACAATATCAAAAAGAACTAATGCAAAATGAATAAATATATAATGAGGCGATTCAATGTTTTGAAAAAGGACTATGCATTTTAGTTATCATGTCAACAAGTCTTATGCATTTGAAAATCACAACATCCTCATCATAGAACAGCAGTTTGATTTTAATTGAAATGATACTCATTTTCATATATCTGAGATTTAAATCTGGACCTTTGTCAACTCAGATCTCAGTAAACTGTGGGGACTGTTGCAGTTTGTGAAGATCTGGGGGAGAATTAAAAGTATATATACTAACTATACTCACATGAAGCTATTTTTAAGTATGTTGTAAATAACTAAAGGGAACATAGTTGTTTATACTTGAATCAAGAACAAAAGAAATTTAGGAAGACTGTGGTACAAAGAGATTTTGAGTGCATGTCAGAACATTGCTTGAAAACCTTGAAAGATCAAAAAGATTTGATCTGTGAAGGGAAAAAAAGAGGAAAAATCAAAAGTTTTTATTGACAGTTAAGGTTCAAAAAATTAAAACAGAAGAAAAGCACAAAGAAAAAGAAGCGAGTATGATTGATCAAAATAAATGGTGAGTTTATACTAGCTTTTAAATGCTTACAGACAAATGCCTAACAGTATATCCTTTAAAGTAATTGCAACTGTTGAAAAACATCTTTATACCAGTTGATATTTATATCACATAATGACAATTACAACAACAAATGTTAGGATTGTTACAGAATGAGGAAAGCATCGACATGTACCATGTATTGTACAATGGTTAACCCTCAAACACCCAAAAAATGCTTTTCCAAAGATAAGTTATGAAAACACAGAGTCCAACAAGACTCTGCCAACATAGAGGTTAAGCTACAATAGTCCCCCAAATTTTGTCTGGTTTGCAGCACTCAGAAAAGCAGTATAAGGGCTGTGTTTACATCCCTGATTCTCCTTTAGAGGTGGATAATGAGGAACACTCTGTGTCCAACAGTGCTGGATAGATTTGCAAGAAGAAATAAGTGTATGTTCTGCAAGAGGAAAATCCTAGAATGTTTTAAAGAAGTAATCCTAAGGAACAATAGCTTTTTCTTGTAATTATATGCTGACATATCATGACATGCTGCAAGGGACTTAGGACAAATTTTTCATGTGAAGAAAACGTTTCTTTTTGTCCTTAGCAAACATGATTGAAGGTTTGTTATCAAATACCAATATGCACATCCTTAATTTGTAGTAAGAATGACTTATACAAGTGAGGTCCACCCAAGAATGCATAGAAGATTTGAGGATCTAATATCTAGAATTGGTGTGTCATTTTATGCTTCGAAGGAAATAAGAAAAGTAGCTGTTTCAAGACCTTTTTTTTAGATATGGTTTTCTTCCATGGGCAGATATACTTACTTGATTTCAAAAAAACATACAAACCAAACATCTGTGTTGCATGAGGACTTCAGTCTTGTTCCCTTTCCACTTCTGCAACCATTTGCTCTGGAAAGTTTCTCCTGGATGTAATTAAAGATGATGGGATTTGGTTTTCTTATGCACATGAATTAAAATTCTAGAGATGCTACAGGTGTTGACATGGACTTGTTTAAGAACACTGGCTTTATGAATTTCTTTTTTGGTTGTTTTTGGTTGTTGTTATTTTTTTAACTGAAATATCTTCACTTTTTCCATTGCCTCACTCATGCTTTAAAAAAATAATTATTACAATTATTTGCACATTCAACAAGTGAGACTCTTAAGTACCACAAAGGGCTTAGAATCTTTTTTGTCACTACCCTTATGAATAGGATGTGAAATTTGTAAGGTAAGACAATCATAAGAAAAATTGGAAATGACTACTACATTTTGAAAAGTCAAAGGCTTAAAGCTCTCCAGGTATTTGCAGAGAATACAAGTACTTTGATGAAACCTGGCCCTTCCTGCTAAGTTAAACTGCAATACCACATTTGTCAGTGCAGTGTGCCATGAAAACATGGTCTCACATCAAGGCAGAGACTGCTACAAGGAACTCACTCAAAAGCTTCAGCATTCTCAAACCATGTCAAAATGCGAGTTTCTGTGCAGTCTCAAGCTCCATATAACGTGCCTGCTGGTCAGATATAAAAGGCAATTGATCAGCTTCACTCAATCAGAATCTGGTAGCAGAGATAATGCTCATGTAGTCATTCTTGTGTCATTGTAAGTTCAGCAGATCTAAGTTACTTTAGCTCTCCAAGTTCACCAGTTTAGCTTGAAAAATGTTTTGGGCTCAAGGTGTAAGTGTGTGAGACTAAACAGCCCAACAGTAACTAGTCAGAGCAGGTGTTTTAAAATATCTTAAAATGATATATTTTAGAGGAGCCTGAATATCAAAGGTCAGGTAGATATGAAAATCTGTTCAGAAGACACAGCAGCCCCTTACTTCCCATTTAAATCTTTCTCAAAATCAAACAGGGTTTGGGCACTTTTAAAAACAAAATATAGTCAATTTTGTCTATTTAGTGACCACTGAATTCTGTGGAAAGATTGTTACCATCTTCAGCAGAATGTTTTTCTGGCTTTTTGTAACCTTTACTCAGAGATTTTAAGAGAAAACTCATGAATTTTTTTGAAATGTGCAGGGAAAATGATGTGTATATCTCAATTCAAGAACAAATCTAGAAATGGATTATAAAGGACTCTGAAACAGGTGGTCTGTTGAATGAGCTCAGTGAGGAGCTGTGTATTTCCTTTAACTACTTTAGCATAAAGCTGAGTTTTCATCCATTTAAGCTTACATAGTCTGTCCTTCAGAAAGTTATTCTCTTTGGCTTTTCTTAGATGTAATCAGAGCAGTTTTGTGTTTCCCTAATTACAAACACATTTCTTTCTACATGCAATATCCCTGAGTATGCAGCAACCATCATGTTGCCAAAGCTTTCTGGCATTTTTATTCCAGTTAGATTCCAAATCTACATTTTTCTGTGAGAAAAACTGTAGGGAAGAGTGTAAACAGGATAATTATGTAGCAATACAATTTTAAATGCAACTTTTACTTGCATATTATTTTGAATGTATGGGTTTTAATTTCCTAGTGAGTTGTGGAGACACAATGCTATTGTTCCTGAAGCACAGATACGTTTTCATTACTGTAAATTTCAAGAATTCTGTGATATTTTAAACAGCAAGTATGAGGAAGATAAAAAGATGTGCAGAATGTTACAAAAGTTGCTTACAATGATTGTAATGGTCTATCACTGTAATCTCTAACCTATGTCAATTTTGTGTGGCCTTCTTTATCTCCCCCTGTGGAATAGCTCTGTAAAGGAGCCAGCCAATCAAAAAGACCATAAGGAACATAGCCTAGTTTTCTTTGTCATTTACACATGCCAGAAACATCTCATATCAGACATTTTTTCTTCAGAGTTTTGGAAAATATTAATAGAAATGTTTTTGAGAGGTGAGTTGAATGGGAACTCAATAACTGTCAACAATATTTGACAACTGGGATTGAAATCTCCAGTGACATGCTAGAACAAAGGAATTTTATTGCTACTTATTTTCTGGGAGAGTTTTGTACCCTTAGAATCCCCATAAAGGGACATTTACAGGTCATCTATTTCAACCTCCTGCAATGAGCAGGGACATCTTCAACTAGATCAGGTTTCTCAGAGCTCCAGCTTTTTACAATGAGGGTGATAAAACACTGACACGGGTTGCCCAGAGAGACAGTACATGGCCCATCCCTGGAATCACGCAAAGTGAAAAGCTGTGAACAAAGTAGTCCTTCCTTACAGGTCACAGAATGAAAACACAGGCAGTTTTGAGAAAAATTTGTCATGTTTTCAGCTGTTCTGTTGCCTGACCAAGTCTCCTTGGATCTGTGCTGCCACCCACTAACATACATCCTCCTTTTGTTCAATGGGCAAATGGCATTTGCTTTTGAAGTGGCATTATCTGAATTACATTCCAGCATCAGGCGTTAAGTGTCTGGAAGCTCTGGTGTATAACCTAATGATTAATACTACATTACTGAATAGCCCCTGTGTTAACTAAAAACTGAATCACTCTTGAAGGATCAAATTAATACTGTCTTGTTTCCGTTAAAGCATTCTCTGAGAACGGTGATTAGTAAGTTTACTTTCCCCTAAACAGACTGATTATAGCCAAGGTTACCTATTTCTTCTTCTGGGAAAATCAGGTTTGCATATAGATAAACTACTACTTGCATCTTGTCAGAGAAACATGCAGAGAACTATCTCTCATGTTGCCAAACTAACAGGTTATGCACAGATCTACAGCTTTAAAATTAATTTAGATATTTACATACTCCTATAAATTATCCAGTCATTGCTCATCAGTAAGTGAATTGTTCATATCAGCATTAGAAGAAAGTCATATTAAATGAACAAGTAGCAGAAAACTTACTAATAAATTACCATATTCACATACAGTTTTAAACAGCATTCATTCACCTTTCTATAAATTATGTATGGTGATTAAGACATCTCATTCTTCATTTTGTCTTCAACTTGAAGGAAAATAAATAGAATATCTAACCTCCTAGAGGAAAAAAAAAAATTGTTTTATCCAAGACATTAAATGTTGAAATACTGCAGGGAGAAATGTAGTTTTATGTATAAAACTGTATAGGAACTGGTCTGGAACCACAAGCACCTCTCCAAAAATACTTGTATAAATGTTGCAAGAATATTTTTCAAATGTTATTCAAATGTATTCTGTTTGTATGTGTTTGTCAACATTCCCCAGAGAGGCAGACACAGGAATGAGGACTTGACTCAATAGGTACTGCTGCTGGGCATAGATGGCCATGTGAGCAGAATTTTAAAGATGAACAGAGAACAGAACTATATACTAATTCTGTCACACTAGATGAACTTTTCCTCACTACTTATCTATAAACATGAGTACTTGTGTCACAGTTAATTGTGAGGCAGTTGGAGGGAAAGGATCAAGTGGAAACACAATGTGAATACAAAAGAAACCATCAAACAGCTTCCTACACAGGCACAGGTGAAATATAAAAGTATCATTCATATGCAATCCAATGGATTTGACATGGCATTTCTGTAACAGAAATAGAAGCAACTCTTTAAATGCCACAAAGTATATAAAATACAATACAATGTTTCCCAACACTTAAGGACTTCACATTTAAAATGCTGTAGCTAACATATAAGCCTTGCAAAGCAGTTTACAGACCCTTTCCAAAACTTGTCGTCACTCACATATCTGCTAAACTGTTCTCCTAAGTTACAAGTCTTTAAATAATACTTTTCCAAGAAGATGCTTTAGTAAGCTGGAGAATGGAAAACTCAAGAGATCCTGATTTCCAGTTCTTTCATCTGTCTTCCAGTATCATAATCAGAAATATTAAGGACAATGG
>WBMY01007251.1:0-56714 GCA_013397315.1 Donacobius atricapilla | reverse complement strand
AAAAAAAAAAAAAAAAGCATTCTAAACATTGCAAGAAAATACATCTTAAGCTCACTGGTTAAAACTAATATAGAGTACAACTAATTTCAGTTGTCAAGTTGAATGTATGGAATGGTCTACCAAAAGAGATGGAGTTTTATAGACATAGTTACTTTGCAAATGACAGAGAAGCAGCCATTTCAGTGTCTTTCTTTACAATCAGCATTTCCATTACAAATCAATTTTTAATATATCTTTATTACTTCAACTTGGCAACATTGACACATAGATTATTTTTTCCCAATTTGTATAATATGCAGTACAAATACCTGGCCAAAGCAATAACATTTTGTAACAATATACAAACTCTCTTAACAGAAACATAATTTGATATGTTAGCTGCACTGAGAGGATTCATGTATTGAATGAACAATACAGGTTATTCACATCTGGGGGTTAATTACACTGTGTATGAAGCCTAAGGAACCTGAAGTATGAAAAGATAACCTCTTCAGAATTACTACAGACCTATTGAATGTACAGTTACACATTTTCAGTGAACATAGCTAGTTTCAGAGCTTATCAAGATTTCAGTTTTCTCAGTGATACTGAGAGACCTTTGTGTATTCAAGTTTAATGCAATCAGATGAACTAGAAGTACATAGAACAATTGCTTAATATTTGCAAATATTTGAACTTCTCTTACTTGAACATATTTAAACTATTTCAGTTTAGTCTGCTTTACAGGTGTGGACTGATTTTTTTGGGGTGTGGATGCTTCAGGGAATGTCAAGTGTCTTCATAAGAATGATGCTTTTCTTGTTGTGCTTGAATCTTTTGTTTGCTAAGTTGTCTTTAAGGCAGTACTGGCAAGTGAATACATTCTTTGCCCTGACCCAGAAAAGACTTATGAACACAGTTAGGTTTATGTACTGCGAGTGGCCACATTGACTGGTGATTTAGTGCAATGTCTCACAGACCTTTTTTACTTAAGTCCCTTGAGAGGATGTAATAATATGAAACTGCCTTGCCATAACTTTTTACTTTGAAAAGAACAGAAGCAAAAATATACGCACTTCAAGCTCATACAGAGTTTATATTCCATATTGTAAAGTTAGAAACACTTATTATGAAAACAATTGAAGTAAGCACAAAATAACAAATAAATAATACATGCATCTTGTACTCCAGAAAATACAATGCTTTGGCATCTGTAATTTATATTCAAATACTCTGAGTGTAGGTACACCCCCATTTCTAGGTTATCCTTTGAAGAAGGAATTCTCAAAATGTCTGGCTAAAACAAGACCTAGAGGATATTGCTCTTACGAAACAGAATGATAACTAAGTGGAATTTCGTGTTAATTTTCTACAGACCGAATAAACCGACAGGAGAAGCTTTCAGTAAGTATGTGGGAAACTGTTAGTCCCTCTCCATTCAATTCTCGACATAAGAGCAGATTAGTCACAGTTTTATAGGAAAAGAGTGAATATTGAAGCAGTGCCTGAAATGGCATGAGACATCCTATTTCACAATCACACTCAGCTTGATAAGAGAAAAGCCAACAGCCACGGGTGATCATGGCAGTCGTGAAGCCTTGAAGTCTAGTGGAGCTGGGTTTGCCTCCATCCTGGTAGAAATGATGATTCCATGGTCACACCTCTTGCCTTTCTAGCCAAAATCTTTGTTAGAACCAGACAATGACAACTCTTTACTGCAACATCTGCTTCCAAGCATCCTTGTTTGTCATGCTTCTGAAACTATTTTTGTCTTCACTCTTGTCTGGAGTGGAGGAGTCTAGAAGGATCAAAAGCCTTCCTGTGTTACCTAGCCCAGATGAGTCTCACTGCTGCATTTCCTGTACAAGATTCATTTAAATGCTTAGAAACTGTTGGCAAGTTGGTCTGAAAATGGGGAGGGAGTATTATGCTGAGTCCACAGGAGATTTCATTTCTACATAAATGAATAAAGAAAGATATTAGGGCCACCAAAACAAGGGAAACAAAAAGACATAAAATTCTACTACAGCTGCATCATTGTTATTGCAGTAGTATCATAGCATCCAGGAACTTATCAGGTCCTTGCACTGCATGAAGGAAGTGTTTGTGCTTGAATAATGCATCACCACATTTGCAGTATTTTTGTAAACAGGTCTTCCTGCCATCATTATTTCCTTTTATTCTCTGCTTTGAGATGTAATCAAATTTAATTGCAAATGGAATATTTTTACAGTATTTAAATAAAAGGTACAAAAGATTTGATTCTTAGCGGTCCTGCAGAAGGATAAAGAAAACATTCACCTGCAAACTAATACAGGAAAAAGCTACTGACTCAAAAAAAATTCTCTGTGTAACCCTTTTGTTATGAAAATAAGTCTATGGAATTAACAATGTCTATAGGAAATGTATCAAGAAGTTAATACTTGCTTTTTATTGAATCTTCTCTCTTCTGCAATACATCAAGAACTTTAACATAGGAGAAAACTGGAAGTTAGACTGTCAAGCTGCTAGAATGTTTCCACCACAGGCAAAGGTAATTGTGGGAGCAAAAGCACAGGGAATGGTATAAAATTAACAAATATGTGACTCAGTGAAGAGCAGAGTATGTATGGCCTGAAGATGGTAGAGAATCTGACATTATGTGGACCTAATTGACAAAGCATTTTCATCGTCAAAATAGTGTTGCACCATCTCATTCATCTTCTTCTTTCTTACTTCTTCTTTATCTTATTCCCCTCTAACATGCCATAAAATTAATTTAAACACCTTTAGTTTATCATCTAAGCACCAGCAGAGGTATAGGGGAAGCCGTGTAATGAGTTAGCAGTGTGATGCTGGAAATAGCACAAGCTCACTAATGTAGAGATCGTTGCACCTGTGAGTTATTTTCTGGGTGCAAAGTCTGGTAAAGAGGATCTGATATCAAATGATTCTTTGGAGCCATTATATTAAAACTCATAAAAATCTGTTCCTACTATTGGTGAATAGCAAAGGCACAACTTTTTTGCCAAAAGAGATCTAAAATAGCTTCTACAAAATTACTTCTTAATTTTGAGATTCAAATTTTGCTATTTACCTAGTTATTGCATCTTTCACATGGGATGAAAAGCCAGGGCATGACACAATAATAATAACAACAACAACTCATATTTTTTGATGTTTCAGAGCTTAAATTATCAAAATATAATTGAGAACTTTAAAAATTTCAATTTGACTCTGTTATCTTCCTGCTGACAGGCTCTCCATCACTCCCACGGTATCCTTCAGAGCAAACACCTTTCCTTACAACTTATGCTATTGTACCAACATGGAAAGAAATCACACAGACTGCCAAACTCTTTAATTGAAAGATTTTGAGGAGGAGTAATAAACTAGACTAGAATATAATAGACTTTGACAATCCAGCTTTCAGTGCAGACACAACCTCAAAAATGTAAAGATTCCTTTTCTGTTTGGCTGTCTTTCATTAAGATCAGTTAGATGGCATTTTCACTTCTGTCTCCCTTTTCCAGTCAGCAACAGTAAAATATGAGAAGCAAACATATTGAAAAATAGTTATTATCTGTGTAGGCCAATGACAATTTTTGTTAGTACAAATGAAATATTATTGCCATACATCATTGACACAGTTTATTTTCTAATTTGAGAGTTGCAGGCATCCAAAACAAGTAATCTTGTAAAAATACTAAAAAGCTCAAAGTCCTCCAAATTTTCAAGATCTCATTTTGGGCCTTGTTTCCTTTCTTTTAAAGTTGTTCACTTTAATTTTTTCCTTTATTTGCAAAAAGAAAAATAATTAAAATTGTCATTTAGTACAATCTAGTTTTCAGTAAAATCATGGTATTTTATAATAAAAATTCTTTAAAAGCTTTTAAAGTAATTTAATGGACTCAAAATGACATCTCAATAAAATCAACGTTTTAGAGAGAAAATAATCAATTATTGCAAAATCTTTAGAAAGGATCTGTAAAAAACCTAAAGGAGACTTTCTGCAATAAAAGAGTAACAACTCACATTATTTTTTTTTACATACAAAACATGACATATTATTTACTTTCTATTTACATGCACTTACAAAATGATTCCACAGAGCTTTCTGGGATTTATTTATGAGTTAGCAATCAACCATATGAATAAGGACTGCACAAAGTCAGCTCATAGCATATAAAAGCAATAAGGAGATTAGGTTACATTATGAAAGATTTTATGCTTGCAAGATTTGATATTTTTAAATGCTACACAATCAAAAAGGTCTAGAACATTTAGAAGCCTTAAGGAACAACTCCATTCAGTGAAGAATAAAATTGCAAAAGAGATACAAATGGTAAGGAAGTAAAATTTGGCAGATTGTTAATGTAAAGAAGGTAAATTTAATTGTCTCTGGAGAATTGGTTTTTTTTTTTTAAAGAAAACCATATATCTTTCCCTTTCAAAATGGCAGACTCAATCTACCTCCAGAATAAAATCTCCAATCTCAACATGGCAACGCTATTTACTAGATTTTTCAAGGAGAATTCTAATATGTACAGAAAGGCAGCATCATTATTCAAGTTGACATGAACTCCCTAGATAGCCTTTTTAATTAACCAGATAAAGCAGGGTAGGAGCAGTTTCATCCTGATGCAATAGCTCAGGATGAGCTTCTCAGTGATTTGATGTGATCTGATGTGACAAATGACTTACTAATTTTACCTTACACCCACACTTAAAAGTCTTATTGTAAAAAGCCATAACCTCTTAAATGGAGAGGACACATAATTTTGAAAAAAATTCTTGAAAAATCAAAAGTCAAGGTTTTTATAATCAGATAAAATATAACACAGACCAATTAAAATGCTTGAATGTAGCTTACATATATCTCTGAAGGAGAAGGATCAGGATTAAAGGGAGATATTCCCAATAAGACTGCTCTAAGGCTTTAAAACTGGAACCTGAGCTTCATTTTCTGTATTGCCTTCTGTGCTAAGTTTAATATATTTGATAAGGTATTGGTGACCTCAAGAGCACAAGTAAATCGCAGAAGCTGCCTTTATCCCCCAGAGACCTACAAAGTGTGTGGCCATCCTTCCTCTTCCCTCCCTTCCTCCTTACTAGCTCTGCTTTTATAGATGGGCCATTAAGAATGGCAAAGACATGAAACACCTTCAACGCTGGTAACGTAAGAATAACATGTCTCCAGTAGAATAAATCAATGACATGAGATAAATGCCATTATACATTAATATTACCAAGACTGGAATGAACAATGGCTGGTTCGAACTGAAACTTCACCAAGCCCTAAGGGAAGCTGTGTGGCCTCTCAGTGAGAGGGTGGGCCCCTCCATTGTCAAATAAGCTTTGTCATTCAAATCAACACACTGGATATATTTGCTAAATGCTAAATAATTAGATTTAAGAAAGGGTTTGAAGGGTGGAAGAATGTCTTCTTATTAAATAATCCATTTTCTCAGAGGAGTCACCTCACAACAACCCATGCAACACATTCAGAGCACACTAATGTAAGCTAGTAACTAAAATGAAGTACAAAATCTCCTTGTATAAAATAATTCATCAGCTTATCACCTTACCAGGACACCAGAGAAACCAATATATGTATTATTGCAAACCTTTCACTGGCTTGCAGTTCACATTCAGTGCCAGTTCAAGGCCATGAACCTACTCCTCAGTATTTACACCTGTTTGATGCCTGCACTATTGACAGACTTCTGCTCTATTTATGATCCAGTGAGACAACAGTGTCCCAATGGCACAACACAATGCTGATTATAGTTTATAATTACTGATTATAATATAAATTTTGATATATCATTCACAGACATATTTGCCCTTTTACTTTCTTTCTCTGTTACTGACAAAAAAACCCCTCCAAATGGTCAATAAAGAAAACCAGACAAACCAAGGGAGGATGAAGACTCTATTAAGACCATCTTGGCATCATTCTTCATTACTTAGTAATGAAGTAGTAAATGCTTTTGTATTCTAGCATGCAATCCTTCAGAAACTAGTCTGGCTAGGTAACCTAACTATACATGAATTTACACAAATAAGGCTTAGGTTGGAAAACAGAATATGAATGAGAAAAAAATTTTGAACAATTTTTATCTTTAATATATAGTTATTAACAATATATTAACTGAGAACACAGCATCCTTGAAAAGCAAACTCTCTGGACACCGGTATCAGAACAGTGAGGGAAATGACTTACTGTTTCTTGAATGACCATATAAATAGGAAATAGATTTTAGGAAGCATTTTTCACTCTGATTCCACTGCAGTATCAAGGTATGTAGAGTACATGGTAATAGGAAGTCATTCAGTCATTTTTGCTTTAGGATTATTTGGTATATTATACTTAAGATATTTCGTTACTTCATTTCATCTTATTTGTTTGTATTACCAGTGTGGCTACAATCATTATATTTTTCAGAAACTATTTTACTAATTGTCAGAGTCTCCCTGGTGCTCAGCCCAGCATTCCTCCTGTGAATCTACAAAACATTAGTTTAAGGTAAACTAGGACCACGAACACATCCCAGCATATTTGTGCAAAGCTTCGGGGGAGTTAGAAATGACCCACAGTCCCTCAAAGCCTTTCATAAGACATTTCAGGAATGACCAAGATATGTTGCACAGAAACTGATGATTTTTTCTTTCAGTTGGAACTAGGATGTGCATATAAATACAAATTGTAAGACAGCTTGGTTACAGGCTTTCTAAGCTTGGGTTTATATTTATTTCAAGCTCCAGTTTCCATATTTAGCTGGAATTTCGATTGGAATGCTGTGAATGTAAGCTGATCAGAGACAACTGAGACATGGAAGACCACAAAAGGCTTCCATTCCCATTTGCAGAATATTTCCTCCTTAATTTGCTGATTCCTGGAACCAGTACCTTAAGTGTGAGCTTGAGCTCCTCGAAGGTGGGTAGGTTGTGCATCACTGCCATCTTCGGTATGCAGGAGGAATCGCTGGAGCGACGGTCATTTAAATGAAACATGTTGAAATAACTCATTTAAATATAATCAGATGGTTGAAATTTGACAGCAGAATGGAACAGATTTTTCCACTGTTTGCAATGCTACAGAAATCAATAGACACAGCTTTTCTGTGCTGTATGCATATTTAAAAAAAAATATTTGGAGATTGAAAATCCTTGCACAATAAATAGGAAAATTAAAATATCTCATATCACATTGCCAAATGATGGGGTAATAGACACAAACATATTGTTCTGTAAAAAACTGCTTTAAGAAGAAAAAGTATGAATTGATTCATTTAGTCAAAGAGTGCTGGAACAGATGGTGTGATTAACAACTAGTATGTTAGCCATCTCAGGAGCTTACAGAGAAAGTAAACAAATGCCTTTAAAACATATCACATTATTCCTCAAAAGGTATTTTCATTCATTTATTAAAAAATGTGAAAATTTGTGTATTTATGATAGAGGTATGAATATTTGGAATATAGCAATCAGACACATCTGGCAGCTAAAATTGTTTAAATTCTGCTTTTTAATGCAGACTTGAAATCTTCCAAGTTTTGGGTTTCACTGGCTGAACTTTCACACTGATTACAATGCATCAATATATGGAAAAAAAAGGTGGAGGAATGAAAATTCATCATTCAAACTTTAATGAGTGATCTAGTACAAAGGAATCAGTATTGTATGAGGAGTTGTTCAAAATAGGCCTGATTTTCATGTAAGAAATCTGCATTTTTTTTCAGAAATATTGCAGCATTTTAACAGGGCAAAACCTCTAAAAATCGTCTTGGGAGTGAGGTTATACATACACAGAAAATGCATGTATTTTTTTCGCCACCAGCAGGAGATGGAACCAAAAAAAATATTGGTTTGTGCTGTGCTTTAACAATTCTCAGGTATTCATGACAGTCAGTATAAACGAGAGCAAGCGTTTTCCCCACTCAGCTGGAAAGGGCTTGGAAGAGTCTTTCTGCACTGTGTTTGTGAGAAGTGTCTCAGACAGTTGCTATATATGATCTTTCTCTTTGGATCAGTTTTCAGTAAAGACATTTTGAAATGGAATAAGAAAGGGAAAGAACGATACTAAGCGCACTGAGGAATGATACTAACACCATTGCACAACAGAACAGGAAGAGAACCAGAATTTGTTCTCCTTATCATGTAGAAAATGCATCACATGCATGGTTGTGTTCCACATCAAACCAGGAGTCAGGTCAGAGCCAAAGGCCACAGGACCGTGCCAATGTGTTGCCAAGACCAAGTAAGGCACTGCCCAGTAAATCCAACTCAGAGCTGTGCTCATGCCATCACTCTGCTTTGGATAAAACCTGACTAATTTGTGCTGCATTTGACCTCAGTCTACCATAAATAAGTTCAACCTTAAAAGATGTACAAAATATTTGAGAAGAAAATTTCAATATGGTCCATAAACTTTATCTTGCAGCAACATATCTTTCCTTCAGTAATGAAATGTGGTTAGTCCATGGATGAAAAAGGAAGTTGACCATATTTTTCTGATGTCTAAATTGCTCGTCAAGATACCTCTTGGTTGTGATATTTATTTATTCAGTTAGAAAAAGAGAAAGTTAGTGTAATTAATATAGAAAGTAAGTCACTGCCAGCCAGTTCAGTTTATATAAATCTGTCAAAATTAGAGCCCATTAAAAAATGATTCTCCTAGCAGAAAAGGATTAAAAAAATTCTGAAGCAGTCACTAAAAATGTATTTGCTTGTTTCTAATGTAGCTGGCATGTGAGAGGGAAGCATATTATCAAAGCATTACCAGACCTGTATCTGGTAACACTGCCTAATTCTGGCAATGCCAGAACATATGCTAATATGTTCTCTGATGAAAAATTAGATAATTCATTTAAAGTTTCCTTGTCTTCTCTCATGGACTTTTCCTAACCTTTGCATCAGCCAGAAGATTTGTTTCAGAAACAGCAGTTCTGAAGAAATTTTTGCTGTATATAAACAGGACTGAAAGTTTTTCAGAAAAGACCAAAAGGTATAGATCAGTGAATTGGACTGAACTTTCATTGTTTTAATTGTTTTCATTTTCACAGATTAGTTAAAATACCAACATGTAGCAAACCCAGTACTGACCAGGATGATGTTTCTGATCATACGTGAGAACTTGCTGCAGTGTGATACAAAAGTGCTTGCCTAAATCTCTAAGTGCCATCAGTAGTCTTAAGAATAAACTATTAAATAACTAACACATCAAATGCAAAATCCCATACAATAGTCTACTCTCACTGCTCAACCTTGCACATCAGTGATGTGCAGAGATGATGGGATAAAAAACCCATTTCAGTTCATAGGCAATCAAATGCACATAGTCATAGCTCAAGAAACGTGAAGAAATCAAATGTTGGAGTTGTAAAGTACCCTACCAGCCACCAACCCTATTAAGAAATTTCCAGATAGGATATTCTCAGTGGATCACAACTGCAATAGCTTAGGTAAGGAAACAAGCAGCAAATAATTTGTGGCTTTACATGTTAAAATACACAGAGCTGATCACATGGTACACGTCCAATACTCTGGTTCACAGAACTAAAATGTATTACTTTTCACCCTAAGGTAGTATCCAAACCTCAGTGATGTATCAGGACCTTACTTTAAAATGAATCATACAAATTGAC
This sequence comes from Donacobius atricapilla, assembly GCA_013397315.1. Lineage (NCBI taxonomy): Eukaryota > Metazoa > Chordata > Aves > Passeriformes > Mimidae > Donacobius > Donacobius atricapilla. Next base: position 47,106 of record WBMY01007251.1, on the reverse strand, counting down.
ACAACATCTATTCTTAGGGTGTGTCAGTTCAAATGTTAAAATATTGTGGACTTGTGGGTTTGGCATTACTATAACTTCCAGAGGTTTTAAAAGGTGGGGGAAAATCGACTGAGATTCACAAATTTTTACATATTTACCTACTAAGAAAATCCAGCAGACCAGTCATGTGCTTTTTTTGTAAGATACATTGAAAATAGATCATCTATAAGGTCCCTGTCAACCCAAATCAAACCATTTTGTGATTCTATGATATCGGAAGAAAAGAAAGAAGGAAAGTTACAGAAATGGGAAGCAATAAAATCATTCATTTGCACTATAATGAATCAAACTTTACCCTTGCTAGTCAAACCTTCCCAGGCTTTCTTTTTAATCATTGAAAAAATTAAAAACTCCCTTAGAAGTGATGCTCTTTCTCAAGTACAAATATGGTCAGCTTTCCCTCATCTTCTTCATCTCTATCTTATAAGGGAATCTGGATGAGTGACACCGATAGAACACATGTTTGGTGTTGAAATCAAGTAGATTCCTTCACGCTTTTGAGATGATAAAAAACCCAACAAAGCTGTAGATACAGATTCAAGAGCAGTTGCAACTGCAAAATCTGCTCACACAAAATTCAGGATCACAGATGACTTTCCATCATCTAGAAGCCATACTAGAGTTCAGTGACTCCCACGCAACAGAGCACAGCAGATCCTGCTCTGGAGGCAAAGCAATGTATCTGCATCACCATAGCACTGAGCTGCAGCCAGGGCTTACTACTGGAAGTCAAAGATTTTATTGAAGTGCAAAATGCTGCGAATACAGCTGGCCAGTTTGTAGGCTGATCAGCACTAGTTCAGGGCTATCTGTACTGTATTTAATTACAGAGTAAAGACATTCCCTGAGGAACCTGCCCTCCCTTCATTTTCAGTCCTCTAAACTTCAATTTTTGAACATAGCAGTACAGACACTTACTGACATCCACTGAATCACCCAGTGTGAAGAACTGCCCTGTCTGATTATGCAGTCTCCAGCTATGAAATTAACATAATAACACTAAGTGAAATTTTTCTTAAGAGGATAGCATTTTCAAGGAAACTTGGCTTAGCTATCTGTACTGTACACCTGTAATTCCTGATGAAATAATGAAGAACCTGGCAGCAAAACCACTGTTACATCTCCAATGATCAATGAACTAGATTGCCCAAAGGCAAAAATGACTACACTGCATGATTGCCACTTGAGAAGAAATGCTATGTCAGCACTGTTATTGACCAAATGCTGCGTAAATAGCCAAAGTAAGACACAGCTTTTATGAAGACATGGAGCATGCAAATTCTCAGACACAGAAGTGCATTATTATTACCCTAAAGGCATCAGAGATTATTTTGAGGACGACTGTAAAGGCTGCTACTACTATTGAAAAAAGCAATATGAAAAATGCAAAAAGAGAGACCCATTCTTTTAGATAAATATTCACAATATGTACAGAGATAAATATTCTCAATAAATATTCTCAATATGGTTTCCCGAGGCATAAACCCAGTCTAAAAATTATAAGTGATTGATAGCACTACCTCTAGGGCAACATCAGAATCAGTCTGTGGGAGTAGGATACAAACATAAAGTTAACTACCTATGGAAATTTGACATTTGCATCAAACTAAGCAAAAGCTTTGGAATAGGCTAAATATCAAAAATTTTAAAGTTAATGCTGTAAAATTGTTGCTGTAAAATCAGCACTCTGAAAAGCATTGGAAAGCCAGATGAATACCCTACTGCAGCCTCCTGTAAGTGATTCAAGAAGCTTGTGTCAGCAACTTTGTACGCCCTGGACACTTTTGAAGTGGAATGGAAGTGCTTCAGTGATGTTTTCCACATAGCTTTGAACACCCAGACTCCTTTGAATACATTGGATTTAACACTTGGAAACATCAAGACTAAAGCAACAAAAATGTAGGAGAAACAAAGAAATGAGAAACACTGTCTAGAGATTTAACTTGGGTGATGCAAGGTGTTCTAGCAGAACTGGTCAGGGCAGGGCCTGGTGCAAGTGATGACCATGGCTCCCCATCAGATTACAGCAGAAAATTTGCAGAATGGTTCTGCAGCTGCTGCTGAGAATGTCAGAGCTCTTCTGAAAGCAGACTCCTCCCCAGTATGTTCTCTGCCACTGTGTGATTGGGATCTTCATAAAAAAGATTTTTTCTCATCCTATTCTCCAGATACCACAGGACTGATTTCAAAAAAAGCATCTTAGTTCTCCTGTCTTATCAACTGGAAGAGAAGGAAGAAGACATTCAGTTTTTGGCATTTTTCCATACTTGCCATTCCCTCACATGGTAGCAGTCAAATGTGTTGCAATGGAATAATCTGCATCTACGCATTAACCAGTGGTGCAATTATTCCCTTAAAAGAGGCTGGCACAGGTTGTTTTCAACCCACAAACATCCTTTTAAAGTACATTAATCTAGGTAGAATTACAGTTTAAATATCTCCTACCAATATTGACAGCATTGCCTGCAACTGATAATCCTCCCTATCTCTCTCTGTAGACATCACATTATAATGCTTCATTCTTGCCAACGTTTGCTCTTGCTACATTTTTTCAAGCTAGCAATCATCACACTCTGTTGGGATAAGAACCAAGGATATTTGATTTATTCAATAATTCATAAAGAAAAAAGTTCTAATCCAAAGCAAACTTTAGGTTTTCTATATTTACCCTTAATCTCTCACTTACACTGGCAGGAAATAGGTATATTTATGCCGTCAGAAAACAGCAATGTCAAAGCAGAACTCAGATGATACAGTTGGTGTCTTTACAATTGCTTTTATACTGCTGTTTTAAAAGTTGGCTGATCCATTGTTTGTATCATTGCTTTGATGCAGTGAATGATCAAGACCTTGCTGTTACAGCCAAGGAATACACTCCACAGAGGCACATTGTCATATTAAAACTGTGTCAGTTTGCCCCCTTCTAAGGAGATGACCAGATTAAACTCTTCTATGGTATTTTACAATGGGCAAGTTATAAAGACCAAACCATTTTTGTTGTGCACTGCAGCTCGTTAGGCACTTCAGAGATCTAAAAATATTTTTTTTACAGCAGCTGTTATATTTTACATATTTTTTAAAAGAATTGTGTGTGTAAGTAACATAGTCAAATGGAAAACATATGTCCACAGTTAATAGTATACAAAAAGAGCACTATGTATATCACTGAGAAATGAATAACATAAGCTTTGGTTATTGGCTTAAATGAATACTTTACAATCATTTTCCCCCATAAAAGGTGTGAACTCTGAGGGAGGGGGGAGTACTGCTGGGAATGGTGCCCTCTCTCATCTTAAAATGTGTGAGAATCCAAACAGATTATTTATATGCAGCTTCTTGTATTGATTACATTATGCTACATACTGTGCGATTCAATAGGACTCCTAAAAATATATTTTATAAGAGCTTATGGTTTGTAATGGCAAAATAGCAAAAGGTTCAGCTCTTGCCATAACCTGAAAGCTCAGGATTTACACTAATTCTTGACAGCTCAGAAGCAAGGATTTGCAGCACACACTAGCACCCATGCACATGGGGTTCTGCCCTGAAGGTCCTTTGCAAACCAAGACAAAATACTACCAAGATTTAAGCTGCTGATCTTCCAGATATTCCAACTTTACAAAACAAGAATTTAAATTATGAATAAAATGGACAAACAGGGAGGGCTGAAGAAAGGACAGCATTTTATTCGGGTTTTCTGTGCCATGTTAAGGATTTGCAGAACTAACAGAGGCTTCACAGGATGGCAAACACTGGGTCCATCATTTACCTGTACTGATAGGGGGGAGGATCTCCTAATTTCTTCAGTGAAAGACAGGAAGAATCACTAGAGGGCTCCCAAACTATTTAAAGGGACATTCTCCTTCCTGTAATGTGCATATGATAACATGAGTTAAAGAAAAGACTTCAAGGATTCTCTTTTTACTTCTCTCGTTGGCTCAAATATTCTGTCTTTGTGTTCAAATTCACTCTTTCTGGAGGAGAGACTGCAAAAATCACTTTGAGGGTGATATAAAGTAGGAGGGGGGAAGCTTTCAGATAGATTTAACAACTGGAGGATTGGCACTGCTGTCATTGGCTGAGCAGAGAGATAGAAACGAGAATTGTGACAAGGAATCGAAGTTGAAAATGTAGCTGAAGGCTGACTTTATACAGCTTGCAAAGAAAGGACAACATTCTGTGGGATGGGACCACCATAATTTGGTAAACTGTCCTATTTCTAAGCCACTTTCCACCCACTAAATTCAAGCACCTTGGTTTTCTGCTGCAATTTTTGGGGAGTCAAGGCATCTCTGACAAATACACATTTGTTCATACCTACATGTGTATGTATAAATGCACATATATATGCATATACGTGTATACACAGTGATATACGAAAGTGGTCTTTAAGGGATCCCACCAAATGATCTTTAAGGATGTTAGCATATTGTGGAAAGGACAGAAAACTACTGGTATAAAAAGGAATTACCTAAAATTTTCTCTTCACTGACATGGCCTGTTATCTATTCCCTGCCAAGTCCCTCGGGCAGGAGAGACTTTGCTTCCTAAAGAGAAGCATCTTTTTCTCTGTGAGTTATCAGCAAGAAAACACAAGTAGGATTTCTTCCAATGCTCCAGATAACTAAGTGCTTTTCCTTTTTATGTGGCATGTTGAGGTTGCTGCAGTGCAGCTTCTTTCAAAGAAAGAAAATTCTTACAAGAATTTTGCCCAAATAATCAGTTATTTTAAATGACGGTTAAAAAACCACCCATATCTTTGGACTCTGACACCTGCTAAGACAGAAAGGCAAACAGCTTCCTGTAAAATAAAGACAAAGAATAAGCTATCTCCTGTATGTGAGTTAACTGAGCACGAAGACTTTAATGGTTTTGACACATTCTGTTATAATTTTAGGACATGAGGTAAGGGAATTTAATTTTTATCTATCATTACATAACTCTCATTGTTCCAGATATACCCATTCTGGAAAGATAATACCCCTCTGAGAGTCTCAGCTTTCTGTGGCTGTGGTCTCCACAGGCTTGTTCCTCTACGCCAGAGTTTAGTGGAATTATTCCTTATCAGCAGTTCAGTTTTGCTTGGCTTTTTTTTAACATCCCAAGTTGATTTCTAACTGGTAGTCTTTGCCATCAATATTTAAACAATTCCTTACAAGAGGTTCTGAGTGGGGAAGGGAAGTCTGAAGCTATCAGGCTTCTGTTGCAGTGGGAAAACAATATCATGATAAGCAGATATCAGAGATTAATGAGCTGTTTAAAAGTCTAGAAATTACATCTGAAAGCAGCAATTTTTTGTTTGATTCTGAGATTGTTACTTGTGCATTTCTGCTTTTGGACATTCTGTGGGCTCCAGCAGTATTTTTCTAAGTCATCATTTAAGAGGAATGAAATGTTGGCACATATCAAGTAAGTTCAACAGTAATGAAGTGGTGCTCTAATGCATTGTAGCTGGTAAATGATTCAGGAATGGAACAGTTAACATGATTAGTATTAAAGTGGCCATAATTATATTTTACAGTTAGTGCCGAGGAAAAATTCATATCTCTCTTTGGTACCACTGTTTCAGGCTATCCAACTCCCTGAGATAACTGCATTCCAATTTTCTGCCGCATTTCCTTGAAACTGTACAACATCCTGCACTTGTTTTTTATCAGTTTGACAACAGTAATTTCACTTTCTTTTTTTCATGTTCTGCTGTCAGTATGTCAATTCTACTAAAGACAGGATACCTGACTTGGAGTGTAGGGGACATTGACTGTTACCACAATGAGAGGATAAGGGGGTCAGGAAAATGTTTTACAAGCTATTATTTGTTATCAGGAATTGTTTTTTTTTACAACTAGTAAGCCAGTGAGAGTCATGCCTCTACTTTTCTTAATATTCTACTGGAGAGTGAAGAAGCCAGCAGAGGTAAATAAAATATTCATCCAGTGCAGATAAAAACACAGAACTGTTCATGTGCACATTATGCCCTCTGCATCACTATGCACTCTTCAAATGCTGCCTCCTATCATATATACTGTTTACTTTCATGCTGCAGCATCTATTTTCATTACAAACTACAGGTATCTTGAGGCATAGTTTTTTGTCCTTTGTACACTAATGAAGGATACTGGTGATCGTGATAACAATGCTCTGTATTTAATGTTCAGTATTTAGCTGCTTAATTGTCTTGATTTATACTCTGTGTTTGTTTTGTGCATTCTTTAAGTGTATTTATATCCAGGATTTTTGGGACTGACCAGAAATGATTCCGTATTAGTTTGTAAAGATTAATTCAGAATATTACTTTTTAACTCTGTAGTTCATCTAGTTGTTACATCTTTGTGTCAGTTGTCACTTGAGGTATTTGTCATCCAGTTACAGTGTACCTCTGTAACCTTTTGGTGATTTCAAGAGCAGTTTCATTGCCACTGAAAAGGAAATTATTGACAATTCATAACCTGTTATAATTCCTGCTCCACCTGCCATTTTCTAACTCCCTAGACTATTGTGAACTTAAAGAAGACTGCTTTTTAAAAATCTTTTACCATCTGCTGTATACTGCTTTATGCTTGATATCCTGTTAGGGCTTCTTGAACCAATTTTTGCAGTCAAGTTCTATTTGCATTTTCCAAGCTGAGCCAAGAGACAATTAGACAGCAGACAATTTGTTGAGCCTCAGTCCTTCCCTGCTGAGCTAGGAATGTTATGCTTAAGTATTCCAGGTAACCAAGGAAGCTTTTCTTCTTTCTAGTCATTGTCTGCCATTGTTCAGGTCTGCGGCATGATTCTGACATTTTGAAAAACTATATTTGTGCCATACTTAAAACTAGTAGTCCCCTAGTATTCATTCCTTTTTCTGTAAAACCATACCACTGTTCTCTGAGAGAATGTTCAACTATTTGCCTTAATTTTGTAGCTACAAAAACTCTTTCCCCATACTGCCAAATTTATTTTCCATTGGACTTGGAATCTCAGATTAGCCACAAGCAATATTATTGTATGAAGTTAAGTAGTTACTCCTACCACCCCCAATTCATTCAAGCAGTAATAGAATATATGCCATGCTGCACTATCTTTCATTCCAGAGTGTCCTGCTGAATACGCATCACAACAGTCAAGACACCATAGGGATCCGATTTACAAGCGGGGACGGTTTTAGTTGAAGCAGTTTCAGTGTTTGGCACCCCTCTTTTTCTTGCTTCTCTTAGAGATTCCTACTGTGACTACAGAGCTGGCTCCACTTCTCGCAAAGCAGTAGTTGAACTGCTAAAGTTTATTACACAAATGCCAAGCTCTTATTTGCAATTCTGTAGCTGTTACATCAGAGTCTGAACTGTTCCTGCAGTGTGGGTAGGGAAGTACTGCAGCCATTACAATATAAGATATCCCATCCTTGATCGTGAGTCAGTCCAAGCCTTTTCTGGTGAAGAAGTGTCAGCTAACACATTTCAACCAGCAAGAGAGCATAAATTTTCTTGAGGAAAGGCCACATAGATAAAGCAGAATTTGTTTTTTTATAGTACCTCATAAAGGATCACTGCTGAATATACTGCATGGAATCGTTTGGCTTGGATATTTGAAAACTGACTTGATTATACTAGGTTTTGATTACCTAGTGCCAGAAAACTTAAAAGGCTCTGGGGCATATATAAATTAACAGGACACTATTCAGTTGAATATCAAGACACAACCTTCCATATTTTCTAATACTGATCTGTGGGTTTTCTACACGTAAATCGTCTATTTGACTTGAGTTCTGTTTGAGTGCAGCAGAAATACACCATACCCTTGACTCTTCATCATCTGAGACTGACACTCCAGCACTTTTACAGGAGCAGAACTACATACAAGAAAATACATCTTCCGGTATGATGCTTTCATTCCTCACCATCCCAAATTGATGGACAATCACTGTAAGTTTGGGAACTAGTTTTCTTTCACTGAACCTATAGACCTTTGCATATACTGGTGTATGCATATGGTATATGCTCTACATTTTAGCACAAAGGTCAGCCTAGTCTATAAACATAAACACCTATATAACATCTAAAAACAGGAGAAAGCAACCAAAAAAAAAGCCAAACCAATTCAATGGACTAAGCAAACAAACAAACAAAAACAACAACAAAGGGAAATAAAAAATAAAACAAACAAACTTACCATGGCAAATAACAAACTTTCCACGGCAAACCGGCAACCAAAAACTAAAGTGCCTGTTCAGGGAATGCTGTCAGGCTTGCAGCTGGGAATATGAAAACTGTACCTTGTTTGTTCTGACTAAATTCAAGGAAGATCTTTATGTAATCATCATAAATCAATGGGATTTTTTTTTTAAGAAAAAAACGTGATTCATATGGTCAGCTTCACATTCCAATAGAGAGCTGCCAATGAGGTCCAGAATACTGGCTAGTCATTTTGGTTAGAAGTGTATTATCTAGTTGAGAGTTGTATAAATAAAGGAATTTACAGATTGATACATGAATCACATAACAAGAGACATAATTAATTTTGTGTTGTCTTAAACAATTTCAATTGTCCTAAACGAAAACATTTTGCTCACTCTCAGGATTATTCCATTTTAATGATTTTTTAAATTAAAAATAGGTCAATTTTTAAGGGAAAACACTAAGATAAAAAATCCATTTTAAAATTTTTGAATATATAAAAGATCCTACTCAGTTTTCTCCCTTTCCTTTGGCTTTTCTCCAACTGATTTTTTTCTTTTATGAAATTGCTTATTCAATTTAACTTACATTTGAACTATCCTGTCATCCCCAAAATCATCTCAATGAGCTGCATTCAGCCAGCTTCTCACCAGCTCTGAGCTGGGTTAGATTAAAATGCTGGAAGTCAGCTATAAATCTCAACCATTGCACAATGAAGGAAATGTTTTTGGCAAGTGGTGATAGTGTAGACATCGCCAATAAGTGCTTCAAACTGGACGCTTTGTCTCTTAAACCCCCATTAACACTCATCAGTATTTGATATTTATTTAGCAGCATTTCTTTCTTTCCAAAGTACCCAATCCAAAGCAAAAGGAATCTTTGCTTGACTTCTGTTTGATCAGGCCCCAACCTCCTGCTTCCTTTTGGAAAAATAGAAAGGCAGTACAAAAACAGTGTAAACTTTCTATTTTTTTCCTAGCCTTATCTTTGTTCTGTTGTTTTTTGGTTTTTTTGTTGTTTTTTTTTAATGAAGCTAAATAATTTCTTCTCAAAGTCTGCCTTGTTCCTCTTCCATATGTTCCCTGCCTACGTAAATACCTTTAGCCTCTTTATTAATTCTTTCACAAATGTGTTTAGACCTCCTTCTCACTGTTCCTTTTTTTCTAGCAGGTTTTAATCTAATCTAATGGTACCTCATAGCCGGTTCAGGTCCAGCGGAAGTTTGTGCCACTGTCCTGGCATTAGTGGAGCAATATAGCTTATTCTGGGTCTTGGTTTGACCCTCCCTTTCTCTACAGTTAACACTTTCTTTCTGCAGCTCTCCTCCCACTAAGGCTTGAATAATAAAACATGCTGCAAAGCAGTGGTGTTCCTGAGAGTTAGCATTTGGGGTAGCAGATGGGGTGATAAAGAAACTGTTTGTGGGGGCGGGGTATGGCCCCTATTACTCCACACCCACTACATGTATTTTTAGCCATTAAATATAATGTGGAAATGTAATGCATTTCAGAACTGTATTTTATCAATATATTATCCCCTTAAGTACAGTACTTTATAAATATTGATAAACTTGATTATAAACAAACTCATTGCTAATTCCTGGAGAACAGTCATCATGATGTGGCAGTGTTTACTGAAGTGGCGATTGGCATGAAGCTGTGATGCAAAGGATATATTTCTCTGGGTTAACAATTTGTTAGAGGACGTATCTCTGTGCATGTATTCAGCTCAGTAGGTCTGCACAAGTATATGCAAAAATACTATTTGACAAACAAATGCTAATGTTTACATAATACCCCATGCAAGAGGCATGGTAGAATTTTTTCTGATTCTCGGTATCTGTAAATATATCAAGTGCTAGTTATGAGGCTTATAGGAAGAAAAAAATAAACTTCGTGTACCTCTTAAAAATATTCTTAGTGAAAATGCACAATCCCTCTTTCCATAATTTTTATTCATATTAGATCTAATTCAGAATTAATGTAAATTACAATACATATTAAGTAGAAAGTGTGTGCAACACACTACTGTTACGATTGGTATTGCCTTGCACTTAGTTTTAGCACTTCACAGTGATAACGTAAGGTGAACAAAAAGCAGCCCTCAAAGTGATTCCTCACCCCACAGTGAATCACTCTGAGCAGAGCCTTCCCGCCAAGCAAAATACAGGTCAGCATGGGAAAAACACAACGCAATCTCATAGAAACAATACTCTGAATAAGATAAAATGCTAGCCACAGGAAAAATCAGAATGCTGTAGCAGTTCTCATTTTCACATTTGTTCCATTAAAAAGAAACACAGTAAGTTCCTTCCTTTTTGCTTCTGTATTTCAGAGATTCATGTCCTTGTATTTTTTTATTTCTAAAAAGCTTTCTCTATCACAATTTAAACTCTTTTTTTTATTATTACCAAGACAAAGAAAACCTTGTGAAAAATGAAACCCAAACATTCTATTCCTTCTTTATTTCTAAGTACGCTTTAATTTCTTTTTCAGCTAAGGCAAATTATTTTCCTGAGAAGAAGACTGCTTGGAACTTAAGCAAATTATCAGTAAGCAGCTTACATTTTTTTTTCCCTTCTCTGTTTTGCTTTAAATTATGTTTCAGGTTAAAATCAATATGATATATTTTACTTTACATTGAGAGGACCTTTTATTTAGAGATTAGCAAACTATTGAGATTACTTCCCTGAAAATTTAAAATATGTATGTGTCAAAATATTACGGCCAGGTGAATATCTGCATTCCCTCTCAATAAAACAGGTAGCAGGTTCCTATGTTCTATGTCTTTGTGCTTCCGCTCACTGTATGGACACAGGGGACTCCGATCTTCAGACATGAGATATGAAAATAGTTAATGCATTTATTTGGCAACATTTCTCATACAATAAGGGGTTACCTGATGCATTTTTTCACATATCCTCTGATTTTAAGGAGAAAAAAAAAAGATTTAAAAAAAAGAAAAGAAGAAAAGCTTTGCTAATTTCTGCAATTACCATTGTCCTATCATTATCTTTAGAGATGGGTAAAAAGGACCCTTCTGCACACACAAAAAAATGAGGAAAACAGATTTGTTTTGACAGGCTATTATACTACAAAAATATTTTTGAATGTAAGCTGCAGCAAAGTTCAGTCTAAGAAAATGCAAACCCAGTACACTATTTTCACTAATGTTATAGGAAACTATGGAGAAGTGAATGTAAAAGGTTGTTTTTTGGTTTTGCTAAATAGGCAAGTAGTAGGATAGCCTAAGAATTTGCTATTGAAAGAATTTTCTTAAATGTCATAATTTTCACAAAATTACAATATTTCTTGCATACACTGTGAAGTGACCACCCTTTATTTTGCAATCAGAGAGCAGAGCTGGCAGAACTGAAGTAGTTTGGCAGCTGCAGAGATGAAACTGAACTGAACAAACAGTTTCTTAAGTGATGCTTGGATAGAAGAATTTGGAAACAGTTCAGCTTTAAAAAAAAAATCATTTAAATGTGTGAATCCTGCTTGTTACATTCTTGGGAGTAATTTCTATATATATGGCACAGTAGTTATTATACCGCTAAGGAAAGAAAAGTATAAAAGTATTAGAATAAATTCCTGTTGCAGAAAAAGTACAGCTCTATTTACAGAGATAACTATAGTTAACACATACAGGCAACAGTATATAATTTTGGCATTACTTTTATATGCCAAGTTACCAAGCACAATCACTTATTTCTTCTATTCTGACCCAGGGCACAGTTGCGCATAATAAAGAAATCTCTTCCTGTGCTGGCTAAATTTGAACTTCTGAACATCCATATTCAGCAAAAATGGCTCGGAGGGCATGTTGAGAAATACTTTGTGAGTTTTACATTAGCCAGCCATCAAGGGCTACAAGCGACAGCCTCATCAACCACTTTGCAGAGCATCCTCCTGAATAGCAGGGATCTCAATATAAAGAAATTTCATATTGCTTTCTGCAGCAGGAAATATCTAGTGCAGTTTTCAGTGAAGTCAGTATTTCATAGACTCAAATGTCTCTACTGTTTCATAGCTTGGATGCTTCATTTTGATCAACATCAGTTCTTCAAAGTGTGCACATTCTGAGCTTTTCTGATCTCAAAGGGACAAGTATAATTTATTGCTTAAATTTTCTGTTCTCTTGTGAGTCCAGAAAGATGAAAATGAATATACTTGCAAAGAGTATCTTTATCTCAACAACAGCTTCTCATTCAGCATGAGGTCTTCAAAGCAAATGAAGATTTTGGGTTTGCTGGCATTTTGTCACCCTAACCAAGGCAGCCAACTGGCTCTGGTTTTAACACATAAAAGCTTCTGTTAATTTTTATTTTTTGCCTAGATCCTCTGTATTGTTTGAAAAGAAAAAAAAAAAAAGGCTCTTCAGATTAAGCTTATTAATTTTAGACACCATATTATGGACATTATCAGTGTTAGGGACAGTGGACTGTTCACCCAATATCCAGTCCTATGGACTCATATCTAGTGTGATTCCAGGAGATAGACTGCATATGTTTGCTATCCAGAGACATTGGCAATTACTATAAAGTTGACATTAATCAGAGGTCATGGAAAATTCAGGGTCAAAGTTTGCAATTTTTTTACTTATGCAAGTTAGCAAAAACTTCGGTGCCTCAAAAATATAGTTGCATGCCCAGCAAATGTACTTCATGTGCTCTCTACTATAAAGTAATTGTTCTTCAATTGCTTTAGATAGTGAATATGTAATATATTCACTGTTTATCTTCCATAAATAGACTAGATATATATTCAGACACATATGTATATATTCAGTGAATATATCTATTTTCACCGCCTCACTATTTCGGGATTGTGGAACATCAGGCTTTCTATCTCACCCTCTTCAATACAAATGATCCTAAATCTACATATTTTTTCATCAGCAAATCTCAAAAGTAATGCCTTCTATTCCAGAATGTATTCTCTGCAAGTATTCAGTAAAACTTAATAATTATTATATAAAAATTTTTATTTCCCTCTGATATTTTAGATTTTCAGTTTTAAGTAGCTCTGTGGATATTGCATCCATTTAAAATTTAATAGCTGAAGGACAGCTATTTGATAATTTTCCTCAGGAAAAATGTGTTACTATCCAACCCTATATATAGAAAATGGTTTTAAAACTTCCTTCATCTCACCATGCTGGCCTTTATACAATCATATATGAAAAGGGATGGACAAGATCAAAGTAAAAAAATATATAGCACAAGCAAATAAACCAAAACAAGCAGGAGTGAAATTACTAACTTAGAGAATCCGCAGAAAAATGCAACAGATTCCTGACAGTTCTAAGGTTTACCTGTGTGCTTGCTTTTAAAACATATATTTGTGTTTCTGTGTGTCTGGGCTGTCACCTATATTGCCTTTGCCATCTCAGCCGAGCACATTGTGTAGGTTTGGGATGAGAAGACTGGCAGATTTGATGTCAAGGTTTTCTGGCAATTCTGCTGTACTCCACCTTTGCACACATACATCTATTTGTTTAGTGCAGGATATTAATTTTCAAAATGAATTCATTTGTTTTCAACAAAATTGCCTAAAATAGACTACAGTGATGGTAAACAACAACAAAATCCCATGGTGAATAGGAACTGCTAACCTTTTCTGATGGTCCAGGAATCAGCACTACCTGTATTCCTTTATTACATCTAAGACTGCGAAGCAGAGAGGATTTAAACCCACACTCTCTGCTGTGCTATTGAAGATTAGCAAGCACCTACCTGCAGTAGTAGGGTAGCAAGGGCATCTTGAACAAGATTATCCCCTATATGCTCCTGCTTTGGGAAGGTGCAACAGCCCATAACTGAGAGTGGTAACAGTTGAGGAGAAAGTTAGGGCACAGCACACTCCCAGAATATGAAACTGAATCCCTGATTACAATTTTCTGGTGTGCTGAGGATCTATTAGAAGTATTTCAAAGAAACTTTGAGGAAGTGAAGTAGCACTAAGATCTTAGTCATATGGTAAAAGTTCATGGCTGTATTTCTTATAGTAAAAGGTAAATTGGAATTATTAAACCTGGAATTGTTACAACAGAGATGTTTTTTAGAAGATGATGCAAGGCATGGTATAAGCTTATCACTTATCAAGAAACCATAACACTTGCAAGACCCCATATGTGTCATTCATATGAGCAAAACCAGCAACTGCTTAAGACTAACACACAAATATCTCACAGACTTTTCCAATTCTGCAATAATTATTTGAAACTAATATTAAAGGATCATAGGTTCTGTGACCTGATGCTTCTCTTCACAAAGAGTCTCCTTTGTAACCCAGTCACATCAGCATGAGCATACAGGTCCATGGGTGGTAAGCAGTAAAGCACTGCTCCAGACACAAGAATTGCAAATCCAAGTGGTTTTACATGACCATAGAGATATCTTCAGCCCTCATTGTTAGACTGGCCTAATTTGTATATTATGTTCCTTCTGCTCAGGACACAACAGTGATACTTCTTTCTTTGTTAGTGGGGGCTCCCTCTGAGCCAGCATCCGTTCATATTTGCTTGACTTTTCTTCAACTGCGGGCGGAGGAAATCTACTGTTTAAGAGGAGCATGATTGGTCACATTCCCGTGTAGGAAAAACCTCATTTGGTCTCAGTGTTTGGGCCCTAAACTCTCCTATTCATTTTCTAGATCCTTTGTAAAAGCAGAGTGATTCATTCACTTAGTGGAAAAGATGTTCATTTCCCCTTCAGACCTTCTTGCTTGAAAGGGTGTTAGAATCAACAATCATAAATGAGGCCTTGGTACACTTTCCTTTCTCTTTCATTCTGACTTGGCTGTAACTTTATCTTCATTAAACATGCATCTAACTGTAACCATATTATACAGAATCTTCTGAGCAGAAAGAAAAGTAATAAAAGTACTCAAAAACCTCCTAATGTTTACTCAGACGTTTTGAAAAATGCCTCTGTTCTGAATCCAGCATTATTTTTTTTCAGAGTTGTTTCATATGATTCAGCACAGTAAATTTAGTTTTCAGAACTAGATATTCATAATTCAAAATCCACACTTACTGTTTAACAGGAATTAATAAAATACTGACTACTGTGCATTAATATTATTCCTTGAACAGAAAAAGGCAATTCTTAAAGACTATAATAATGAAATATTTTCTAAAATGCCACAGGCAAATTTATTCCACCTAATCACAAACTCTGCCTAATATTGTGTGAATATTAATGAGTTCTGTATTCAGTTTAGGCAGTTTTCTAGAGAAAATACAAAGAAAAAAGGAGAAATCTGGGAAAATTCTACAGAAATCTAAAACAAATTTGGATTATAGTCAGGACAATGACCTATGTCAGTGTGATTTCATTATCTTCTTCTAGAACCACAGCTTTCTGGCTTTGTCTCTCATTTTTAAAAGTATAAGTAGCCAATAATCAAATAAAATAGCTGTGCAAGGTTGGCACCATCTGCCACTGTCATGAATATGCCTGGCTTTTTGTTTTCACTTCTGTCCTCCAAGTGAAATAAAGGAAACATGCATTTTACTTTTTTTACATATGCAATGAGCTAGTCACCTTCTCCAGGCTGCTCCTTTATCTCCTACTTGATGAAAGAAACCAACGTAGGCAGTAAAATACTGGCTAATACATGGCTGGCAGCATTTCTTGAAAGTTACTTTAGCAATCACTTTTTGGTTACAGGCAGATCTACTATAATTACTGCTTTTCTGTACAATTTATGAATACAATTATGCAAAAACTCTCACTTTTGCTGTTATTGATAAACAATTATAGGAAAAATATTTTGTACAAGGAAGACAGAACTGGTGATCTTCTGTTACATGTCATGCAAAAATGACATGTGGGTGGATGCTGCAGTTCTAACACTGAAATACCTTTAATTAGAACTGTTGGGACTTTCCCTCTCATGTTTCATTTACAGTTTCTTCTTTCTTTTATCTTTTGTTGCTTTTTCCTTTTTTCTACCAAGAGCTCTCAAATGTCAGTTTACACTCATTTCAAATTACTGAACTAGAGGGTTGTTGTCTTTTATCTTCTATTTGCATGATTATAATGTATGTTACAATTCACATTTCATTCTATAAATATATATGCATTACTTATTATCAAAAAATAATTATAAAAGGAAAAACATTACTAAATCATTGTACTAAATTTTCTGAAAAGTAATATCCATTTCACCTTTAATTTAATATTAGTGGAGTCAGTGCTGCACTAAACATGAAACAAACATTGCAGTATTAACAAAAGAATTATGTCTAAAATAACAAAGATATTAATTAAGATTACTTATATTACTGCAGTAGGCACAGCCAATTTTAAAAATTAGTTTTGAGGCTGTTAAAATATACATTGATTCTACTGCTGTTTTTTCTTAGAATGTTGTCAAGTATATTCAGTACTTTTATACTACGATGAATGTTTATGAGACAAACTATCATGCAGCAAAAAGGCAAGTATTTTAAAGGTCTGGCTTTAAAATATTCCTATCAATTGCATTACTTCATAGAAATTGCTGCTTAGTAGCCATTAAAAATTACAATTTGTGACAAAATTTGAGGTTGTGTGATCCCTTTAGTTCAGGTTCTGCAAAACTGCACACAGTGGTTTAAAATTTGAATCCTTATAGTTTCTAGATTAGAGTGTGAAAGGTAAAATAATTCACATGCTTTTCTTTCTCTATCAGAGTGATGAATGCATACTTTAAAATTTTAATAACAACCGTTTATCCATCCTAATAATGCAGTATCCTTACAAAGACAACAGTACTTTGCAAAACAATTCATTTAGGAAACAGTCACAGGACCTTTTTAACTGCCTTTAAGATAGCAATAAAATTGGCTCAGTCAGCCAGCCCTAATGAGTAAGAGAGAGAAAACATCAACCTTTTCCCTTTCCTCTATCTAATTATAAACAGCATTGTCAACTGACTCCAAGATCAACTGAATCCTAATTGACCTCAGACACTGTACAATAAAAGATAATGAGAGCTGCCAAAATGAACGTTAAAAAAAATAAACTGTAATTAGTGTCTTAACTCTTCATTTTTCATTAATTTTTTCTGCTCTTCACAATCACAGCTTTTTCTTTAGAGTCATTTTTAGGCTGAAGTTTACCAAAATTGGGCACTTGCTAGAAAGTCTATATGATGTGTCCCTGAAAAGGAGCACTCAGTGAGATGGTAAAATTCAGTGGGAAATAAACAATGGAGACTGTTAAGCACATCATTTAATACCTCTACCAGTGATCTGTGGAATTATTAACTTTTCTTTGAAAACAGCACGCTCTTACCCAATCAGCTAAGTTTTAGTTATATTTTCAAGAGCTTCTTCAAGGACTGTAATCCTCCAAATATTTAAATGAATGTCTTGATTTAATTCCATATTGTTCTCCTGGGCTTAATATAAACTGTTGAAACTAATAATATCAATAAGAAGCATGACTTGGACCTAAATCTTCACAAGGTGTTACAGTTGTAATGCTTTTAATATTAGTTAACAGAATTGCCATGCACAGAATTTATACTGATATGTGGTTTATCTAGATTTCTACATAGATGGGGCACACAGCTTCATAGTTTTTATTACATAATTGTATCTGCCATGACTATTCCAAGGACAAACTTATAAACGCTGAAGCCTTTCTCAAATTTTGCCTTACAGGTGAAATCCTTAACACAGGTGTATTCTGCACATATTCCTTATATTTACTTTAGCCTATATATTTATACCTAATATAAACATCTGTCTCATAAAAAATCAATCTTACCATAAGAAAGGATCTAGAAACATTTAAAAAATGTAATCATCACGTTCCAACATTTTACTCATCACATAACATCTACCTTGATGCAACATCCAATCAATCCAATTAGACCTTACACATTTTCAAGGTAAATATTGCATTAAGACATAGTTAAGTTTTGACAAATGGGCTTCTTGTTTTTAACTCTAGATCTAAAAAAATGGCTTTTTCTAGTTCTGATCATTAACTGACTAGCCCTCTCAAATTTAGAAATAGGTTGCTGCAATTCCATATGTTTTCATCTTTCATCCCTAATTTCTCACTATTACTGTAATAATTTCTAATTTTATATTGCCACCCTCCTACAATTTCATTTTTTGTATTTTTCATCCATAACTACCTGAATCTCATTATGTACTTCCCTACATGGCACTTCAGTAATGTAAATCACCCTCCAGTAGGGATGGACAATGCTACTAATCTCAATTTGCAACAATATTCAGGTAACATGATGATGAGTCTAGAATATCAGGCTAAAGCGGTCGCTCTTCTCTAGGCCTTGAAAGACTGAAAGGAGGGTGCTTACTTGAGGAAGAAAATATGGTAATAAGGAGGAAGACTACTTTTTCCAAGTTATTACCCCTTCAAAGTCTCCCTAAAAGAGTAATCTTCTCTAGATCTCTCACTTCAGAATTGAATTATTTGTAGAATTGCTAGAGCCCCAGCAGAGTTAATTTGTATGTAGATTATATTTTCACAGCAAATGAGACCATAGTTCAATAATACATTAAAGTTAGCAGAGTTATTGGCTTAATACATCCACTTTCAAAAAAAGGGAAATTTGCCTTCTACTCCACAATCAACTGCACTGGCACAACCGCGAGATGGTTACAGAGCAGGAGCTAGTGATGGGAACTGGTGCGGTCAGAA
The DNA here is from genome assembly GCA_013397315.1 of Donacobius atricapilla. Classification (NCBI taxonomy): domain Eukaryota; kingdom Metazoa; phylum Chordata; class Aves; order Passeriformes; family Mimidae; genus Donacobius; species Donacobius atricapilla. Next base: position 28,245 of record WBMY01007251.1, on the reverse strand, counting down.
ATCAAACTGGTCGTAGGGCCCAAGGCAACCAATGCTCAAGCCACAGTCTCAGCTGCAATGGTAATATGCACTACTGTAATCTGCATTTCTTATCCATGTTACCATACAGAAATGCAATGGCAAGGGTCCTATCCTTCAGCAGCAAACAAATTACAAAATCTATAGGGATTTTGGGTGGCTAACAAATACTATCACTTTTTCTGATATGTTTTTACCTTACCATGCTTATTAGGTCTGCAAAATAGCATCTACAGGAATAAGTACTCCTTTCATTTATGGCACAAATACATATCCATCAAGCTGGTAAATCGATTGGCATTTCTAAATTTTAAAAAGTATGGTGAGAGTGTTGGTAATTATTACTTCAGGCAATAAGTGATTATTGACTATAATTGTGTATATTATGGCTGAGCAAATAAATAATAACATAAAGAAAGAGGATGAATTCACAGTGAAATCATAAAATGTATATTTCTTACATTAATTTATGTAAAAGAGATGTTCCTTTAAAAATGCAGATATAAGCATTTTTTAAATTAAGCACCCTTTTTAAAGTGTGCATTTTATGTGGATCAAAATGTGTCTTGGTATTTTTAATCTTAGGCCAAGTGGTTAAAGATATTTTGACACAAACGTTTCAAGTGTGAAATCCTCCACATAATTTCTCAACAATCTCTTCTGAGTTTAAAAAAATAAACCCCTTATTTCTATAATTTAAGATGTGCCATACTAAACTTTATAACAACAAAGTCATTATAGATGCAAAGATCTCTAGATAAATACCAACCACCGACACTAATGTCAGTATTACATGCACAACTAGTAAAATAATTTTATATGAAAATAAAGCTATTTATAAAGTAAAATCTTGGGTTTCACCACATGACAGTTTGCACAAAAAATCTTATGTAAGCCAACACTTTGTTTCTTTTTTCTTCCCCCTCTAACATGACATTCTTTGGCTTATTCTTCTGAAACCAACACTATAACACAAATGAAACTATATGACACCATTTTCATGTTACAGGCTATAGTCATGCATTTATATGAATTTCTAAAATTGTATCTATCAAATCATATTTAATCAGCCATACTGATTGTAAAATCAAAGCATTTTTATTTTTTTAGTTTTATTTTCTAGTTTATTGCATTGTTTCTTCTAAAAAATCTTGTGATGTACTTATTAATAATGGAAAAGCATAACTGAAAGTGAAGACACTTTGTAGTTAAAACCAAGAGATTCAGATCACAGAATTTGTTTTCTTTGTGCCTTCTCATAGTTCTGTAATGCCAAGTAAAATCACAGCTAAGGACCAGGTAAATCCAAGTTTCTAAATGCTTCCTTCCAAATGGGAGGATATATGTTATTCAACACTCTTTTTAGTATGATGATTCCTTTCAGGTGGGATAAGGATTATAAGAAAAATGAATACCAGAATCAAATCCTAGCATCAGACAGAAAGGAATTTTAAGATAACAACCAAAAGAATGACTATGGGTATGTGAAACATTTGTTTGCAAGATACAATGGTGTTTAAAGCACATACCTAGTGCTTTCTCCACATGCTGAGTAACCAGGCTAATTAAAAAGCCCATACAGCTCTTGTTAAAATCTGTTCAAATTTTTGGAGCACCTGTTATAACAGAATGCCCACAGACTTGATAGTTTAGAGCCAAGACACCTGCTACCTTATGTCTCACAGTATGTTCAGTTTTATACTGATAGTGAAAAAAAAGTCCACTTTCTGACATTTAGCAATCTCATAAATGATGAGAAATAAATTGCAAAATTTCGTAATTTAACCCTTGACTGTCACTTCTCTTTACCTATAATTTCCCATGAGCAGGCAATACAATGTGCTTCTGGAGCCATCTCATTTCTTTGTTGCTGAATTTATTGTATGTTCTGCTACACTGATCACAGTGTATAATTCTTGCTTTGCTTTGCTCCATACATTTTGAAGGTATGCCTAGTGTATAAGTAAATGTAGCTTATCTGAAAAGGGAGTGTGCTTCACACCTGCAGTAAAATCCAGCTAGTCAGTATTTGTCCTTGAACCAAACTTTCTTCTCCACTCTGATCCAAAACTAAAACACACTAATTAAGCAATTACATTTTACTTCAAAACTTTGTTTAAATATGATTTGGCAATATTAATAGAAATGTACCTCAGCACACAATTTTGTTAATAAATATGTATAAGCCCCGATCTCTGAAGAGTGGAAGAATTTTTGGAATTCCAAAAAAAGGGAATGTTATTAACAAGCAGTTGCCAACAGGTGTAAAAAGTAGAGAAAGATTTTATTATTTTAAAAAAATCATCACGATAACCTTGTGACAGTGACTCAAACCTTGTCAATATTTATGTATATGACTAATTTTACATGTTAGTAAATAGAGTGCATGAATATCTGCAGGATCATGACAGTTACCTTTTGTAGGTATCTGAGTCACGCTGGAATCACTTTATGTAACTGATTGCACTTGGAACAGGATTTCATCTATGGATTCTACAAGAAACTATTGCACTTAGGTAGCCATGGCTACTGGTTTAATCAGACTTCAGTATTTAAAAAGAATTTAGGAATGAAAAGATCCACAAGCACATCTTGAAGTCAGCATACTTTGCTATTCTGCAGTTTAGATCTATAAAAATATGGATTTAAATATTTTTTCATATAATGACATTCTAGACATACTGATGAACAGAAATACAAACCTATCAGGTTCAGAACTACATTTTCTTTGATGAATATTCAAGATCTCACACACTAAGTACTAGATATGAAGCTATTTCCATATTAGAATATACTACAAACTTGGACAAAAATGTGAATCAACACTCTTTCAAAGAACTTCGTATACCTCTACTTTTGTTATTTAAGATTTCTATATGAATATAAGTAATAGTCAATCAAAACATGGTCCTCAAAGCATGACATTAAAAAATACATGAAAGAAGAGAAATGAAGCAAAAATGATGGAGTAATAAACCAAATCTCATCAGCACAGTTCTTCAACAGGTAGATTTCATTCACCCACAACACTTACAACTGCACAGTGAATATTTTACTGAGAATAATCAACTATAACTTAAATAATGATTTTAATTCTTTAAATATTTCTTTGTATTTCAAAACTCATTTTTACATAGCTTTTCTATGTATTAGAAATACAAATGTTGTTGGTTTGCACAGCCCATTCCCATTTAGAATTTATCTTAATTTAAGCCAGGAAAACTAATTGGTAACAGATATTAAAAGTTCTTGCAAGTTTTGTTAACTGTTAGTTGTGGAAATGGCAATTTTTCCATATTCTGCCTATTGATTTGTCTTTGAGATAAACTACAACAAGAAAGCAGGTGATAAGCCTTTGTTAATGCCTCTGGGATGAAATGCTGCAGCTACTGATACTGTTGATAAACAGATTTTGAATTAATTAGTTCTGCATAATTATCTGAGTTATCAAGTCTTAAAATTGAATGCAACTGGCCTTCATACATTTGTTTATATACCTCCTGCCAGCCATGAAAATTGTTTTTATTTCATAAAAGATCCCCAACTAAAAAAACTAATTTTAAATAAGGTAATAATAGAATAGTCTGCTACTGTACAATGGCATATGGCAGAAGAAATATTAATTGCAGTTATTTTTGTTGAATTCCAGAGGCAAGTAGGACAGCTAGCTCTGCAAAATGCAGGTCACTCTGTTGGCAAATGAAAAGGTGGGCCCTGTGCTGGTAATTCTTTTAGTATATTTACACTCAAATGAGAGACACTCAGACTTTAGAATTAAAGGGAGCTAAGAGAAAAGCACTCTGTACTTTATTGACTTGGAAATCATGGATTTGAACCATTTCAGACTGAAGCAATTGTGAAATACTGAAACATTCGAGCTATATCCTTCATACTACCTTGAAAGGTTAGGTGTTTGGGGATATTTTGGGTTTATTTCTTTTTCTGCTAAAACCTGACTCCAAAGCTTGGGGTGACTCTTGCCAAAGCTTAGAAGGTTGTTAATATACAAAACAAGAACAGAAAGCTGTATTCTGCAATCATAATCTCCATTTTAAATTGCTTTCTTCTTTTTTTTTTTAATATTTGTGTACATCAAAGACAAAGCATACAGGAAAAAAATAATTTATTCAAAAGGGTAGAACATAGGACATGAAGTTCTGACAGAGATAAGCAAATTATATAATTTAAATATTTAAATTTGAGTGTGCATATGGCAATTTAAACAAATTACATGTCCACTAGGAATTAGGATTTAAATCCCATGAGTTGGAACAGCATTTCAGTCCAACTTCTTTGAAACTGCAGAGAAGAAAAGTTTACTTGAGCCTCATCAATCTCAAAAATTTCAAGGAACCATTGATACCAAAAACCATAAGACTGTGACTTGTATTTAATATAAGTAAGCTCTGAACTTCTCTTCAACACTTTACAGTGAGTTTAAGCAATACACATGAAAAACAAATCAGGAAAGCAATCAGTGTTATCTTCACCCCTCATGTAAACTCAAAGAAAATCCCGTGATTTGTGAATAAAAATTTCAACAGAATATTTTATCCATTAAGAAATGCCGTATTGAGTATACAATTTTTCTGTGGATCACTTCCCACCCCATCTCCTACTTTCAGTTTTCCTTTTCTGCTAATCTCATTAAATTTTCTTCTCCAGTTCTCAATTCTGCCGCTTATTCCAGCTGTTGCTTCCTTTTTCATTCAAATTTTCATTCAGTATTTTCTCCTTCAATATTCACAATTATAGTAGGTGTTTTTTCTGAAACAAAAACATCATAAGAGAAATATGACCACATTAAACACAAAGGAAATGTGCTTATCTCAGACCAGTTGCACTGGCTTACAACATAAATAGTCATTTTGTGAGGATGGTAGCCTGGTCATCATAAAAAGCATGATGCCAGAATAAGCCCAATATAGATTTTTTTTCTAAATTAAACAAATTGATATCTAGATTGGGGTGTATTCAAATATTTAAACCTGCTAGAATGCCTTTAAAGAACAGTGCCAAACACCACTATATTTCCTATATATCCTGTATTTCAAATACTGACCCTATATCTCAAAATCTGCCCATGTAACTTGACATAGCCCTCTACTGCATCAGCTATTTCCAGGATATTATTATCTTCTGCCAAAAAGTGACCATAGTTTCCAAGCTTCACTTTCAAAAAGCTGAACTTTGCCAGTTTTCAGTGGGAATCATTAGGACACAGTGATCCTGGTTTACTTTGTCAAGTAGCAGAACTGTTTTGCAGCTTAATGCAGGTGTTAGTATTTGTCATTCAGTGACATAAAACATATTTGGTACACTTCGTGCTCTGTAAGTACAGAAACTGGACATTACATCAATGAGATTTAATTGTAAAATTCAGAAAAGATTAGAAAAAATACATTGAAGTTCAGTATTTATGCAGCATATGTTTCAAATCATATTCAATTATTTTTATAAAAAATGTTCACCTTTGAATATAGCTTAGCTGATCAAAAACATCCTCTAACACAGGGCATTGTTAGGTAGTTGCCTTCTGTATTTTGCATTCATTTGAATACGTTAAAGAAATGGCCATTTTTGGATACAGTTCACCCCATTTTCATGAAGTTGGTCTTTAAAAGTGTTAATAGCTTGAAGTGGTTAATACTTTTTCATATACTTTGCAAGTTACCTGAAATGATTGTAATGTGACTATATATTGGCTTGATAAGAGTGACTTACTGACTTGTAAGACTTCAATAAGAATTTTATAGAAATATTTGCCTGAACATACACTTTTGCTGTCTAGGTATGTGGATACAAAAGGCTTTTTGCCCACGTCTGCAGAACGACTTCAGCACCACAAAGCCTGTGTGCTCAGCTATTATGGACTGTGGACTCTCAGGACACATGCATGGCCAGGCCTGGGCTGGATTTGATGTGCAAATGCAAACCACACACAACAGCTCAAAGCCAGGAACTGTTAAAGACAAATATTAAGGCCAGTTTGTGCACTAGAGTGTGTCCACATTCATTGACCCAAATGGAAAAAGCAAAAAGATACGCAGAAGTTAGTTCAGCCAACCAGAAGACCCCAAGATGAGGAGCAGGCAGAAATGAAACAGATCTAGGCAGGATGATTCCAGTTGGAATCAAGGCTAAAAGATTAGAAAGTCAGAGCTCAGATTCCAGGCTCAGGACTGAAGGGAAATCAGAAATGAACCAATTCAGCGAGTCTTTCTCTCTGGGAGCTTTTCTTTAGACCAGTTTAATTTCTGCTGACTCACTGTGAGGTTCGAGCACAGACATGATCCTTGCTGACTACAAGTTTCTAGGAGCCAGAAAAAACCTTATAAGCAAGATCCCGATTTAAGACTAGGGGACAAGAGCATTTCTTTTGGAGAAGAAGATTGGCACCTAAGTCCCTAATCTATAGGACTGCTTCTTTTTTTGTAGAGAAAAACAGAGAAGTAGAGTGTACATTCTTGGGATGGTTAAGGAGTGGGAGAAAAAAGGGTTTCTTTGAGAAACTCTGAAATTTGGGAACTTTGAATATCTAAACTTCTAACGTGGTGGGGGACAGAAGCACCTCACATGTAAAGATACACAGATTTTTAGACAACCTTTCTCCTTTGGCACTTATGTAAGTGTGTGGTCCCATTCTTAATTGTTTTACTTTCCAAATGTGCCCCGGTGTCCCAGCTATTATGATTGCCATTGGGAGATCTGGAAGAACATTTCCCCCAGTTTGCAGTTCTTGGAGCTCTCTGAGAACTGAGCTACCTGATAGATGCAATATGTTAGCACAAACATGTGAATCAGCAGCAACACCCTGAGTCCTGAGGACTCAATACTGCCCTTTGGAGCTGGATCCTGGGCGCAGACACACGCGGGTGCTCAGCACGCCATGGCAGTAGCTTGCTCACACTGTACCGCCTGTGCAGAGGCAAACTGAGTGGGAGGGCAGTGGTTTCCTGGGACACTGAATGTTAGGCAAGGCCTCAGCACTTCCCTTCACATCTTCTGTGAGTCAGAACAAGAAAAGTAGTAAAAATAGCCATGTGGGAGGTGGGGAAAATGCATTATAGTTCTACTTTAATTGCAAATGGATCATTCAAGTCACAGTGCCTTTACAGATACACAATTTTGTATTGTGCAGAAAATAGCAATGCGAGGCTTAAGGAATGGCAGAAAGTAGCAGTGCTAAATGTGGAATAATCCTAAAATGGGTGGGTGTCAAATGTGCCAACAGGATGTCAAGGCATTACAATTTTTTAACAGAAATCATGGTGGTCATCAAGTTGTTCTTCTCTGCTGGTTTCTTCCTCCCTGGGGTTTACACTCACAAACACATAAAATACCCTCAAAAAATAGATTAATTACTTACAGTTCAACCTTCTCTTGAGCTTCTATGTGCCTGAAGATCATCAGAGCTACCTTGAAAGTATATGTTTTCTACATTACATTTTGAAGGGATCAAAAACTAATCCCATGTCATTTGGGATTTTCCAAAGGAGAAGACAAGATATACAAGTTCTTCTGAAGTATACTGATGTCTCACCATTCAAAGCTATAGTCAAGGGTTTGTTCACAGTACTTGAAGCCAAACCAGAGTATTTTCTGTTCTAGAGCTAGTGCAGGTGCAGGAGACTTCTCTCTTTACTTTGTAAAGTAGATCTAAAAGTCTATTTCTTCCCTTTGATATGAATATAAAATCTAGTTAAAATTGATTTTCATTGTGTATACAAACTGGAAGTCTGTTGTTCATTGAGAGATGACGCTGTTATTCATCATTTGTATGTGTTTTAAATAGAACATTGTAGTTCAGAGTGAATTATTTGCTACTGAAGAATTATCTATCTAAATTAAATCAAGAGGTCAAGCATGAAGAATTAATCAAAGGAAAAGCAGAAGAAAAGTAAGATGAGGAGGAAAAAGTAGTTTTTTACAGGGTCACAAGAAAATTTTATCCTGGTGCTAGATGGCAATAAAAACTTTTCCTATTAAAGAAGAAAAAGAGATTATTTATAGCCTGTGCTGGCAGTGTGACTATCTAAGCTCTTGGTTTCTCAACATTACATATCTAGCATGTCTAAATATCTATAAAAAGTACACACAAAATTCTGGTGGGCTACCTAACTGAATCTTCTTAAAGACAGACTGTTTTTTTCTTCTGAAAATCTCACTGAAGTAAGCGCTACCAAGTAAAAAATGCAGCATTTGAACCTTGCAATGAACAAAAGCACAGTCGCACCTCCCTGCTGCCTTCTGAACAAAACTAACACTAAAGAGAAGGACTTGTGCAAGGTGAGTACACAACTTACATTTATTCAGTACCTCATTCTCACAGTTTAATTCCCAGGTCCCAGCTGGTGTTCAACACAGTGCTAAATCTCACCTGAGAGTCACCTACACATACTGGATTCAGCTCTTCTTTACCCTGTCCCCAGAGGTATCCTCACTTTGATTTCTATTTCTATTTCTTTGATTTGACTATTGTTCTGTCATATCTCTGAAAGACCCTCAGTCCCTTGCTACATTCACCCTGAAAGTGGAGCCCATGGGAATCTGTACCCTGTGGCAGACAAATCAGGGAAGATTCTGTGTTTGTTGTGCTTTCAGAAAACTCTTTAGCCTAACTTGAACTTGTCCAAGTACACACCTCAGCTGAAAGCAAGGTAGACTTGTGACAGAATTTTCATAGAAAATTCAAATAGCTGGTGTTGCCAACAGTAATATTAAAATATGAATACCATAGTAATGACTATTATATACAGATAATAAATGTATATGGAATTGCAGCTCAGTTCAGAATTTAGCAATAAAAAGGGCATCTTAAAGTATGTTTACAAGTATGCCTACCATATACTACACTTCAGGAAAATTGTGCCAATCGCTAGCAAAGACATAGAATCATTTCAGAGTCCTGGGTACATAAAATACCTGGGTTTTGCAATAGGACTAGCTTTGTGAGATTTAGAAGCTAAAATAATTTCAAGTATTTAACTATGCATGCTTAAAAACATAACAAATCAGACTTGAACATCTAGCAATACAAACAAAATCAATGCATGGATCTGAAATCCAAGGTCTGAGGGTTATTTCTGTTCTAAAACTCATTATTTATTTAGGCCAAATAAAATGCTTAGTGCTTTACAAAAGGAAAATAAGAGGTCCTACTTTGAAATAAGCAACATATACACCTTGGCTGCTGGAAAACAGAGCTGACACAGAGATTTGAAGTACCACCTCTCTATTCCTGTATTCATAACATTTGGCAAAACTTATCTTAAAAACAATGTGAATTGCACTTCCATAAAAATTACAAAATTACCCCCCTGCTTTGTTACATGATTACTACTTCAGTTCTTATCTCTGTTATGACAGTACACCAGAGGTCTCAGACTTTGAGAGTTCACATACTGTACAAATACACTGAAAACATCACTGACTGTTCTGAAAATTTTACTTTGATTTGAAGAAAATGTGAAGACAGCAAGACAGTAACAAAGAGTAATTTATTTATGCAGGGAGAGGGGGAGAATTAGTACATATAAAGGTATCAGTACGTGGCTTCTATTTTCATATGACCATAATCTCTATGCAGAATGTGCATCTGTTTCTTTTAATTAATTTATTGTGATGGACAATACTTTTTTTTTTGACAACTTTAGTGGTTGTTCTTTATTTGGGTTGTTTTTGTAGGGTTTTTTAGCTGCAATTACTGTTTGAATTCTTATTGATGTAATGAGGTATGTTCTTGCCCACTGTGTTTATTGTCTTACACGTTTCTAAATGTTTTGTACTCAAGGATAGCCTCCATTTTTGAGGAAAAATTGTATTACAGTGCACAGAAAGTGCATTACAGAGGAGACATATGTACGGATTTAATTCTTTTGTTTTCTGTTTATTTTTTTCTCTTAATTTAAAGGAAAATTAATTCAGGCAGAATGTCTAGAGTTGATCTCTGGGTAGGGAAAAACATGATTATTATTCATGCAGCAGTGTTTATTTCCATCTGTCACCATAGCAGTTCTTTTAATAACTTATTATACAATTAGTTCAATAGCCTTTCTGCTCCTTTGCTACCATGCAACATGAAACTCTCTTATTTCTATAATGTTTACACTGTCCACATTATACAATCCATAAGTAAATCTGTCTTAAAGGTTTTATTGGTACGCTGCATGTATTTTCTGTATAATTTCTGAGCCTAATCTCCTAAACACCTCTAGAAACTACATAAACAAAATACATACGTGGTGAATTGTGAGAGATGAAACCAAGGACTATTTCTGGAATCTATTTAAATAGTTCTTACATCTCAAATCAAAAATAAATTTTACACCTGCAGAACTTTTCCGGAATTCTTCAGGAGGACATGAGAGCTTCCATTCAATCTTCAGGAAAATGGCTGAACTCCCTCAGATCAGCAGCTTTTGTAGGGTTCACCATGGGAAAACTAAATGCGTAGGCCTTGTGCTCCTTCACAACCCCGCAGGCTGAACAGAAAGTTTTATAGCAAAGAAAGGGCATGTAGGATAAGTTTATATTTAAAGAACCCATAGACTTTACCAAAACAAAACACCACCAAACAAATGCCTGGAATGTTACTGGGAAACGAAGGGAGAAGTTGGGAGTGGAGGGGAGAAAGAACATGAGACCAACAGCGTCTTTGCAGAAAAGGATCTGGGATCCTGCTGAGCAAGTGGAATGTGAGTCAGGAGCTGTGCATTTGTGGTGACAAAGGCTGTATTAGGACATTGGAAAAGCAACGTAGCATTGCTGGTCAGAGAAGTTGTAGAATTGCCACTTTTTCGATATTTTTGGAACTTACATGAGTTGGTTCCTCATGAACCTCATTTAATGTTGAAGTTGACTCTTTTTTGAGCATGAGGTTGGGCTAAATAAACTTTGGAGGCTTCTTCTAACCTAAACAACCCTCTGATTGTAAGTATAATGCTACAGACGTGCATCTTTTCTCATCGTTGTATCTCATCTTTTTGACTAGGTCTGCTTCATCAATATTCCTGCCCCTAGAGGAGAAAATAGGAACCTGAGAGCTGACTCTATCAGTTCTGTTCCTAATTTCCAGCCCATGTATCTCTAAAGATCTGACATCTAGAGAATAATTTCCTGCAAAATCTATCTTACAGAATTACAGAGGAAAAAAAAAAAGTGTAAGAATGTATTAGCTAAGTAAAAATATTTTATTTCTATTTGCCGAAAATTGGAGGGGAGGGGAGAGAATATATATATTTCCCTGAAAAAAATAGGTTTGATAAAAATGCTTTAAATGATCAAATGATCACACTGTGCATGAGAACAAATTAAAATCTGTTTAAAATTTATTAATACAGAACATGTGAAAAAGCAGTTGTGACTGCCATCTGATAAATAAAAAAAAAGAGGCCAGGGACATCCATGGCCTGTGGAAATGCAGATGAACAAATCCAATGAATAGATACGGACATTTCAATAGTTGCTATTTCAGTAAAAAATACAGAAACCTGCTAGTGAGTGTCGTACTGCTGCTTTTTGAGTCTTATTGTAAGGCTAAAAATCACCCGTCTGCCATTCTGAAATTTTAAACAGTATCTAAACAGGAAATGTAACTAAAAGTTTTATATTCGTAGTACAAATGAAAGCGTCACACTACCAAAGAACACAGAGCTTTACAGTTCCACATCTGTGGTGACTGATTTCTGCAGTCTTGGAAGACTGAAAACGTATTAGAATTATTAGAATTATTTAGTATACTCCAGAAATGGTAATAGGCTTCTAGTGACTCTGTGGATGGTCATCACTGAAGAAGACAGCTTTTCCTGAATTTACCCCTCCTCACTCAGTGTTTGAGAGGCATCCCTGGTTGCCTGAGATGAAAGCTATGGGATAGGTATGGCGCTCTTCTGCTCCTTTTCTCATAGGTCAGAACATGATACTTAAAGCTGCAGCATATTGCTGCAAAGACATTTCTGCTTTGTTTAATTCAAAACAATTCAAAACTCATGATCTGAAATCTAAATGTGTTGAGAGATAAGAGAGGAAGGAGACTCAAATAAAAATAGGCATGCTGATAAAATATATGTATAATGTTTCACTAAAAAGGCTTTCTTCCCGTTGTAAAATGAAGATAACCACGGTTTTATGGGCAGCTGGTAGCCCATATGCCAGAACCACCAGATTTGAGTAAAGGAATTTGGACTAATCTAGTAAGTGTGCTATGGGAGAAATGGGGGGAGATCCTGTAGCATTTTATTATACCAAGTGAAATGCCAAGAAATGTAGCTATTTCGGCCTGACCTGAGCACATCACTGGGGAAAAAGGGACCCTGACCATATGAAACTTGATTTTCACCAAAGCGTGTATGATTTTTTTCTCTTCACTCCTTTTGTCAGACACAGATTTTTTCATTATCATATGTTACAGGACTTCAGTTCTTTTTGCTCTTTCTGGGTTTGGGGGTTTTTTTGTTGTTTGTTTGTTTGCTTGTGGGTTTTGCATTCAAGATGTTAGCTTCTTTTTCCCATTTGAAGTATAGAAACAAAGATACTTAAAGACATGGCATTTGTGATTAAATAGTTGAGCTTCCATGGTTTATAGTAAAAATCCATGGTTTATAGTAAAACTTTGGTGTACTGATGATTATCTTTGTGCAAATATGTTTGGATTAAACGTTTTCTTGCTATTGCACCTCTTCCTACAGAAGTTTCTTTCAGGATATACCCACAAACCTGACTTCCCGCTGCAGTCACCAGCCTGTATTATAATGTGCATAGAAAGGTATCTGCAAATAACAAAAAAGTTCTCCAAATGTCAACATATAAAATGATAAGACAAATTGCTGTACTGAAGAGAAATTATAAATTGATATGCAGATTTCTTTCTATAGAATAATTAATACTTAATAGATGAAACTGAAGGTGATGAGTATTAAGGAAACGTTTTCAAAAGCAACTTAGTCACCAAGAGATTGCACATAGCAGGCAATCTTATTACACAATAAATTTACACCTTCATCAGATATCTTGTGAAGTCAATTGTTATTGCTTGGACTCTGATTTACAGCACTGTGTTGATGGAGTCTTTTCCGTAGTCTTCACTGGTGCAGGGCAAACAGACCCGAGCAAGCCACAAAGCCTGATTTGCTGATCCACCTGAAGGTTTCCCTGCTAATACCAAAAGCACAGGTCAGATGATAGCAATGATGGAGGAACTTGGTAAAAAATACCTGAACAGGTCAGAAAGTCAATGGCAAATAATGAACAGCATGTTCAGAACATTTTCGTTTCCTTGTGAATAAACCACAGAGCTTCTTTTCAAAGTGTGCCCAGGTAAAGAAGTTGTTTATCACTGATACTGGGACACTGGGTATAGGCATAGAGAGCAGAAAACGTCGTAAGCATCAGGACAGACTACAGTACAAAAGAGGGATTAAACCCATCTGCTGTTGTATATTAAGTTAAAGAGTTGGAAAAAAAGAAATCAGAAGAAGCAAAGAGGAATAGAGAATTTCTGGTTCTGTTGTGAGGAAGCGGAATCTATCCACATTTCTGTGCACTAGAAATGTTTAGGATATATTTATATTTGAAACCATAAAGGCATCGAGTCTGTGTTTGATCTGCAAGCAAACAGAAGCCTAATTAGAGTCAGGTAATTCTTGGTTCTCCTAATTGGGAGAAACATTTTAATGAGACAGCTAGAAACTCTCATGGAAACAAATGGCACTAGATTGTAGACAGATCTGATAAACAGTGATGCTCTAAGCCAAGGTTCCTCTTTGGAGTGGCTGCAAATTTTAAAAAGGGCAAAGAAAAGGGTCAGCAAAACATGAGACAGTCATGTGCTAGACCTTAGAAGGGAGTCAAAGCAGCTCCCTCGGGGAGCGGGAGTAACTGGAAAGTCAGACAGAGAAACTGTTAGCAAACTGTCTGTTGTTGTTTATTCATAAAGTATGTACTGAAAAAGACTTTGTATTACCTGACCAGAAAACAAAACAAAGAACCCCAAAACATTCTCGATGATTAATTAACTTCTTCATGTAACAACCAATCATACAAAGTCTCACAACATTGGCTGTTTGCTTGGGTCAGGGAGCAATAATAAAGCCTTTTGGCAAAAATTACCTGATTTTGAGAAATTCAGAATACCAGTTCAAAGATTTTAAAAGAAAATTTTAATTTATTATCAAGCTTTCATAACATAAAGCTCACTGTAAAATACCTTTGCAAGTCCAAGGCTATCTTAGCTCTGATGAAAAATCACACAAACTGTTGCCAAAAGGAAAGAAAGATAAGCTGAGCTTGCAGGTACTACTCTATCCATCTGTGGCTGGTGAAAAAGAGGAATGCAGAAAAAGAGACAATGTAGACCAGGGTCGGTCATACCTTAAGCAGAAGGTAAAATGTAACTCATCTAAAACCAAAACAAAACCTACTCTTTCTCCTTGCTAGCTCTGCTTTGTTAATATTAGGCCAAATTCCAAAATTAAATCAACTTGCTACTAGACCAGGCAAGTGATTGACTGAACAATGTCAGGAGTTGAATCCATAGTTCAAAGGGTAAGTTATATCCAAGCTGATGCCCACCAAATAGTATTTAGTTTGTAGTCCTTGCCATCAATATTCCATGGACAAGACTCAGTGTGGAAACCAGCTGTCATGTGGAAATATTTTCAAAAGAATTTTTGCAGAAAGAAGTATGACAGGAAGAAAATCAAGAGTCCAAACCTATTATGAAAATGCAATAAGAAAGACTTATGAAAATTTATTGTCTAGATCACACCATCCTATCTTTTTAGAAATTATGTGTTTGTAAATACCTTGTTCCTATACTTTGGATAGGAATACAGGTCTGTAGTTCACCAGATTCTCCTCCTTGCCTTTTCAGAAGACGGGCATATTTGTCTTCTTGCTAATCAGTAGGAATTTTCCCTAATAATCATGGCTTTTCAGAAGATTTTGTAAAGACGCCTTACAATGAGGAAAACCAACCAACTCTCTTAGCAATACGAGGTCAATCCTATGGTCTTA
The DNA here is from genome assembly GCA_013397315.1 of Donacobius atricapilla. Classification (NCBI taxonomy): domain Eukaryota; kingdom Metazoa; phylum Chordata; class Aves; order Passeriformes; family Mimidae; genus Donacobius; species Donacobius atricapilla. The sequence goes on along the minus strand of WBMY01007251.1, from coordinate 13,212 downwards.
ACACATGCCCAGTTTCTCAAGCTGATTCTGATTCAGTGGGCTATTGTGGACAGTAACTTTCTCCCATGAACTTTGCTGCTGGGAAGAGAGATCTGTGAGGCCTGAGAGCAGACCTTGCCAACGAAGACAGAAACAAAGACATCCTTGGTGTCAGCCTTCATCCTCAGTTAGCCTGGTGTTAGCCTGCCTTCCCCGTTCATCAAGGGGAACCATTTTCTGAGGTTTTCCATCTGTTGCCAGAGTACCCACACAAGTTTGTTCAGCTTTTTTTTTTGCTGCCCACATTCCTCTCAGTTTCAGCTGTAGCTCTAGCTCTAGCTCTGGTCTTCCTAATTCCATCCTTGCATGCCCAAGCAATACTTCCATATTCTTTCTTGATAGTCTGTCCTTGTTCATGCCTACAGTACACTGTCTTTTTGTGCATGAGTTGCCAAGAGGAAATTATGAGAATGTGAATGGTAATAATGGAACATTACAAATGACCAGAGACAATCCAAGCTTCAAGACAGTATTGATGCAAAATCTGATTAATCTGAGAATACTTTCCACAGATAAAACTTACACTTTAATAACTCCAGGTTTCATTTAGAAGTTCACCACTGTCTCAGTGGCCTGACACAAAGTCTTGAAATCCATTATGTAAGACAATTATTGGGAAAACTACAAACCTGAAATTTTGTAAGCAATCAAGAAGCACTATCAGTAATATTATGTTAAATGTATATTATAAGAAAGAAACGTTGAGGTAGTCTATCTATTTTTTTGTTGTTCAAAAACATATGCTTTGTTTTGATATTCAAACCCAAATGCCAAACTAGGTATTTAATGAATCATGCTGTTTTACAATATACATACAAAAATTATGAAAATTAAGGTCATAAGAGGACAGCACTTCCAATAATTTCCAAAAACACCTTTTCTACTTCAAATCTTTTAGTGCTTTTGTATTTCCCAGCAGCCTATTTATATCCTTTGTATTTTTCATATAGACATTAGCAGAGACATGCTTACTAGCAATGTATGCATGCTCCTCCTCAAGGATTAGCAAGAAAAAAGTTTAAAATAATGGGGAAATGGGACCTGAAGGATAGAGGAAAAATCCACGAGGAACTGGATAAGCTTAAGGTAAATGTAATTTTTCTAAATTAATCCCCACCCCCAAACTTCAAGTCAGTTTTTGTTTTCTAGAAGCCCTTTACTCAATCTTACCCAAGCTGTTTGTTTGGGTTATTTTTAACATTACCCTACTGCTAAACACAATCAGATGTCAAAATAAAATAGGGTAGAGATAAAGATAAAGAAATCTGCTAAAATAAGTAAATTGGGTAAAATGAATATATTTGGTAATATAAAAATTGTATACTCATTACATTATTACTTGGCTGCCAGGCCAACATTTATAGGGCTCTCAAACATCAAAAAAATGTAAATTGATGTTTGCTTTCAAATTGATTCATTTTGAAAGCTTACCAGTTTAAACAACAAGAACAGCAATTTGGTTCAAACCCCCTTCTAGTATATTCTGAATGCTGAGTGGATTTAAAGGTTCAGTCTGAACATTACACTGGATGTTGTGAAGGCAGTGAGGTCAGACAGTGAAAAATTTGCACTACAGAGAAAAGGCAAAGATGGCCAGAGAAGTAACGAGCACTCTGCAGGCTAGGACCCAAGAAGTCCTCTCTTTACTTTCTATCACTTCCAGAATCTGCTTCAACATACGCTCTTTTATTTTCCACGGTCCAGTGTCTTCTGTTCTTTTAACAGTCAAGAGCAAGAGAGCATCTTGGTAAACAGAATTTGTCTTGTTACAACTGCAGCCACTCTTTCTAAAGAACTTAAAGCTGAAAACTATCACAGCTCCTTCAGGTTGCTGGTTGAAAAATCAGAGGCGTTGCAGTGGCTGTACCATTCAAAGGCTAGGAGGTTTCTGAGGTACAAGAAGCAGAATAGGAAGGAGTGGCTGAGTTAGAGAGTTGGTGGAGTTTGGGCAAAGGCAGAGCAAAACCTGAGAAATTCTTATAAGACATGCAGAGGCAGCAGAGGATGAAGACAGGAGGATCTAGAAGGAATGGAAGGAGAAAAGAACAAACAAAAATATCAATGCATGCTGAAAAAAAAAAAAGCATTACCCAGCACTGCCCAGCTTTGTTGACAAAAAAAATCCCAATATAGAGTGCCCTTCCTAAGATGCTTTGCATATTAATTGGTCACCAAGGGTAGGAAGAGGAGTGAAAGCTGTATTTGTAATGTAACAAAATACTACTATTATAGATGAAATAACTGCTGTCTGACATCTCTCCATAATTAACCTTTTTCATTGTACTATATATCCATATTAACCTCTCATCAATTGCTGTTTTTTCATGTAGTGAGATATTATCCTCTCATTTCTTTTAACATAAAAGTGGCCAAGATATTCATTATCACTGTTTAGTATCATTATTCCTAATGATATGATGAGGTATTACCCATGGCATTTTACTGCATGTCTGCTCAAGTAGATTGGGATTTGCAGCAAGGTCCTGTTTAGACACTGAACGAACCCAAGTCATGTTTAATAAGTCTTATGTTCTGTCAGAAAAAGCAGCTTATTACTAATGAGATGTATTATGTTATTTAATACCCAAATAAACTCTATTTCTCAAGTATGCATGCCTGGGGCACAAATCTGACAAACACTTAGGGAAGCAAAATGCTGTCCAAAGAGACAGTGATTAATAAAGACCAATTGGGGAGGGTGTTGTTTCCATGTTCTAAAATACTGGCTTTGATATACTTATTTTTTGGAGTGACTCCAGTATGAAAAAACCGTGTAAGCATGCTAGGGAGAGCTTCAGGGAACCAAGGAATATTCACTGAGTCTCTGCCTACTGGCTGAAATGCTGACATCTCACATGGCATGTTGCTGGAAACGAGAAGAAAGCTTTGTTTAGCTACCAAAGTGATGCCTGAGTGTCTTCAATTTCTTCAGCTGGGGTAGAAGCATAGATAAGAATTATGCTGAACTAGCATTACATTTTGCATTTCATTTGTGTAACATTTTAGCCTGGCTCCATACTATGGGTATGGTCTTTACTCAAAGTGAATTTGTATCATTCAATTAACAGCAATTTTCACAAGCTACACTCTGGAACAAAAACCACAATTGTTTTAATTCTCTGCTAGGATACTAGTGGTTGAACCTAAAACCTGGTATATACAACGATCTTACCCAGCTTTCTCACATCTTGGAACAGCCACATCTACAGAACTGATTACCTTTAGTGGTTTTGTGACAATCATCATTTTCCCTTGCTTTCTTCCACTAAAGAAGAAGTTCCTGCATAGCAGAAATCCCTAATTGATTCAGAGATCCCAACAAGAACGAGGAATGGATGCCTAGGAAGTGAGTACTATGCACCGAAGACTCTCTGTGTAGTTTACTTCACCTTTCCTACTACTGCTTTGTTTTATTTAAAGCTCAACTAAACACCTGCCAGCTTTCCAGAAAACATAGTAAAGACCCCACCACAGAGGAGTCAGAATACAGGAGAAATATTCTGGGAGAAATACCCAGAGGGTGTAATTACTGATAATAGTTATTTTCAGATTACTTCCATGTGAGAGAAAGAATTCCTGCAGAAATTAAAAGGAACATTATATATTCAATAGCAATTACCAAAAATCAACAAAGATAGAAAAACACTATAATCTACTTTAAAAATATATGAATATGCATAATTTTCTCCTATTTAATTCCTCTACAGCAAATTCCACTTAAATTTGTACATGAAGATATGTAACTTTGTTTTATTCCTGTTTCCTATTTGCTTACAAACTATTAAAATATGTTTAATTTTTAGTTATTTTGACTACAGATGTGTCTCTCTCCTTGAGACTGCCCTTTTCTTTTTTTTTTTTGAAAGAATGCTGAACTTTAACATTTACAGTTAGTATGATAACCAGTATGATTGTACTGACTGATTTAAATATTTTATTGATATGACAATCATTTTAAAAATAAAATAATTAAACTATACATTGATTTTTAAATGGCTGACACAATGGAAAAGAAACAGAATAATTATGTCCTTACAACACAATTGCTGTAGTCAAACATTTGAGTTATGAGTTCATACACAACACATTTTCTGTAAGTGGGCTTTATAGTGGAAAAAGAGGTTTAACACTAAAGAAAAGGAATAAAATTATTCTTAATCCAGTCTGGTATTGCCCAAAACTAAGAAGAAGCTAACCTTTGGACTTGGGAAAGCAGAATGGGCATTGCATAATCTCTGGGGAAAGAGTAAGGAAGAGGTTCTACCTGTTTTGCTGTTTTTCATTGTTCCCAAATGAATGAATATTAATTGAGAAGTGCTGTTAGATATTTTATGACATTCTGAATACACGTTCTGAAATCCCATGAGGCCTTGTTTAAACACAAATTAATCCTAAACTACACTTAATTAGCATTGCTATAGTTGATTTTGCTTTTTCTGCTCTGAGGAAGAATACAATATCTCAGACTCTTGCTTTTTTCAAATGTTAAAATATACGATGGAGGTGAAGAAGTGATTTCGGAGCTGAATGACTTCCTGGCAGGAGTGAATCTGACAGGATGGCATTTTACTAATTAAGAAGAGTGCTGGACTAGCCAGATGGGAAAAATACATACTGAAACTTTTTTTCTTTCGTTAGTTCTTTTTTTTTCCCCACAATACAATGTAGAAATAATCAAGGACAATGAAGGGCACTCAAAGAAGAACTGGTAAGTAAGGAAATTTGTTAGCATAAAATAAACCTACAGAAATCAGATAGTAACCAAATAATCCTGCTTTAATAAGATCAAAAATTAAGCAGAAGCCACTGATGCAAGCAAGACATCTCTATGTTTCAGATCCACCTCTAACATAAATGCACAGTGTGATTTCTGGCAAATCAGTCATGACTACATCTACACAGATATTTTAGCTCCTAAATCTAGTATTTAGATATCATCATGATCCTTGAAAAAAATAAATGAAGGCATTTAAGAGATTTCCCATCTCCTTTAGAGAAAGAGGAGATAACACAGATCACCCTAATGCCAGGGACAAAGTAAGAAACACACTTCAAAAAATCCCAACATGCTAAATAACAATAAGAAGGTTTTTCTAGGCAAATTAAGCTTAATAAAGTTTCAAATGAGTGTAAAAGAATATTTAAAAAAGGCAAAATTGGAAAAGTCAAAACAGGATAAATAGCAATCCAGAAAAAAAGATGTATTCCTGTAATATATTCGTAGCAAGACAAAGACAAAGGAAAGGGAGATCTGCAGTGAAGAAAAATATTATTAGAAATAATGTAAAAAAAGTTGATATATTTTTTACTTTTCTTTACTAGAAGGGTCAGCCTCAATCCAGGACAGGACAATAACTTAGATAAAATACCTACAAACCAGCTGAGCTTGAACAAATTCCTTTCAGGATACTTAGAGAACAGAATAAAGACATTTTGGAGTCATTAGCAACAATCTTTGAGAACATGTGGAGAACAGATGAGCTTCTAAAAGAACGAAAAAGGACAGATGCCATGTTTATCTTTAAGAGCAAAGAACAGAAGAAATCAGGAAGTTACATACTGTTCTGTCTTTCCTCCTGAGGGAAAAAATACTGGAGCAAATAACTGAACAAGTTTGCTTAAAAGCTTAAGTGTTTTTGTCCCGTTTTAAGGATACAAAACAGTCAGCGTGTATTTGTTGAAAACTACAGTGGAAAGTCAGCTGGATCATGTTGTCCGGTTTGTTCGTTGTACCTTGTGGAAAATGTGGTTCAACTGAAGAATAATTAGAGATTTAGAAAAAAAAATCTGTAAGAAAGAACAGAAGGTCCCTTGGGAGGCTGTGAAATCTTTATCACCAATATAGATCTTCAAAACAGGCAAACATATGTTAGAAATGGTTTAGGTAAAGCTGATGCTGCCTTTGGCAAGGATGGTATCTTCAGAGGGCTGTTCTAGGCACCAGTAAAGTAGAAAATCAGTCAGTAAAACTGATTGTCGAAGCCGAAAAGTGGGAATGACCTACTACCTACTGTGCCAAAAAACACATAAACATTATTTAAAGGAGACTGGAACCCAAAGATTTTTGTAGCCAAGGGAGAAATATAGTCCCTGAGGTCTATCCCAATTAGTCCACGCAAAATCTAATTCTCATCTCCAGGAGATGTGACTAGAAAGGATCCAGAACTACACAGTATTACCCAGAGACAGCAACTATACTTAAAACACTCTTTTCAGCAAGCTCCACGTTCTGTGCAACAAAGTTATGTACCAGAGGCTGTAGCAGCCTCCGTGAAGCCACTGGTGCCATAACCCTAAATTCCTTTCCTGATTCTTGTCTTTAGCTAAACTGCCATCTGTCAACAAAGTAGGAAGGGATAGGTTGGAAGATAAATGTGTGAGGGGTGAGACTGATAGAACAGTAATTTATCTGTCCACTGCCTCTGAAGAATTTGGAGAAAAAACTGAAGAACCATTCTTTAGGTTCCAGGCCATAGGGTAGGTCGCATCCTTTAAAAGAGAGATTTAGAGACAGCTGCTAGTTTGGCTGTACTTCAGATTATAGACAGAAAGGTACCACCAAGCAACAAAGAACGAGCTCCTCCAGTACTTACTTTTCTTTCTCCCAACTAACCTGACATGTATGATTTTACCTTTCCTGGTTTTATCCCTCATACTAAGAGTTGCCTTTCTCCAATGTTCTTTTTGCCTGGTATCCTTTTGCAATCTAAAATGCAGTTGTTACTCACTACTGCAGGAACTGATCTTTCAGTTCTGTGTAGAATTCTCCCATTTGATTTAATACACAATAAGCTGATTGCCGTGCAATTTAAGAGCACTGGCAGATATGTGATGACACTACAGCAATGGCCAAAACCTTTTCAAATGATACAAAGGCAGAAAGTAATACGAGCAAAATGCCACTTTGAACATGTCATTCATCTTGGTGTGTACACACCCTTGATGCGTATCTAAAGAAGTAAATTAGTAATTAATAAATACAAATTAATGTATAATTGCTTTTATAAGACTGTTTTGAATTATCCCCTTGTAATTCAGATCTCTGCTACAAGCCAAAATTCCCTTGCATCTTTCGTTTCCAGAACGCCAACAATAAGTGGATACAATGCTAGAAGAGCAGGTGTGTTTTCACTCAGAGGAAGCAGCTACAGATAAAAAAAAGTCTTAGCAGCTGATGGATCAGAAGACTGAAGCTGTGCCAGATGAACTGAATGTGTGCAGTGTGTGTGCACACGCGTTTTGCCACTAATTATGCAAAAAGGCCCAAACCCATTGATCATGTGTTTCTCTCCCTACTTCAATGGGAGTAAATCTTGAAGTGTAACAGCTCTTCCAGAAAGTCAGAGTTATTATCAGTGATGTAATTTCTGTATTAGAACTGACAACACACAATGAGTAATACTTTTTTTCTTTATGTTTTATACATATATTCCTGTTTACTGCATGTTAAGAACAAATATCATTTGCAAAAGCTGGTCTGAGCTTTTATTATCATTAGCTCCTCTTAGCTTCAGAGAGGATGAGACTTTATTCAGACCAGCACAGCATGAACACACGAGAGCTACACAGCACATGGCTTCAAGCTTTCTTCGCTTGAAGTTGGGAAAGATTTACCACAAAATTCAGCAGGAACAGCTGCTGATTTCTCTTTGGTGCACGCAGATATCAAGACATTTTAGTTAAAACTTATGCAGCCTGACTGCAAAATGACTGCTCAATTTTATTTATTTTTATTTTCATTTTGGTCTGGGGTTTTTTGTTTGTTGTTGTTGTTTGGTTTGTTCACTTGGTTATAGAACTTCACTGCAACAGCACATATTAAGACTTACAGAAATACTCATCTGAGCATCTTATTTTGTCTTGCCGTGCTAATTAGTCAAGCTTAAACCCACCATAATCTCATAGGAAGATTGTAAGAATCAAGAAAAGTGCGTTGTTGAAGGCACAAAACCACCTTTTCATTTATACAATTATTTGGAAATTAAAATGAGGAGTTAGAACAACCATATCACAAACCAAAGATGACAGAGATGAATAATTCCAAAAACTTCTTTTCACTATGCAGATAAACAGAACTATTTATTTTCAAATCTTACTACAATATACAATCAAATAACACTGAAAGAATGTATATCAACTCCATGTGTCAGAGAAATTATGGATATAGTTTCAGTTGCTCTATCATCTTGTAAAAATACTTAAGGAAGACTAGTGGTTTTGTTAAAAGGTTACACAGGAGAATAAGGTCACCTTGTTGTGTATTTACGTAGACACACCTGCTGTTAAGCCTTGTGAGCAGTTAGAATAATACTATGCAGCCGATCTGTTGGTCATCACAATTTAACTAGAAACGCAGTCAATTTATACACAGTATCACTGAGAAACCAGATAAAGCTGATTATCTTTAATAAACTTGCCCAAAGGTTCTATGTTTCAAATGGATATTCTCAAAATATTAAGAAATAATTTTGAATGGATTTTCCAAGATTTTTAGAGCTTCTGCAATAGTAACGTTCCCTATACTTCTACAGAATCCAGTCTTTTACAGGAGGTTGTTTAATGTAGAGAAATTCCTACACATTTGTATCAGCATGAAGTCATTAACGTAAGAACATATGCCACATTGGTTCAGACCCATCTTCTCTTCCGCAGTGGCTAGAAATCAATGCCCTGGGAAGAATGAGAACAGGGCAAGCATATGTAATACTTCCTCAGAGTCTTCTCCCAGCTGCCAGCTATTTTCAGGTCAGAGAACTTCCTGAGATTGATGCTGTCTGTCTCTTTAGTTTCCCTCAGTGAATCTCTCAAGTATTTACTTGCCCAATCTCCCCGTGAACACCAAAATTTTTACATCTTGAACAGTTCTGGCAAGAAATTCCATAGGTATACTAACACAGGTCCATTAACGTAATGACTTTGCATCAACACCTGTCTCCTCCTTCTCCCCAAACTTTGGAATTCTATGACACTACATTAACAAAAATAATACTGGGGAATCTGTGATCTTGCTGCATGACACAGCTCTCCTTTTTGTAGAAGAAAAAAAGAAGGTGCAAGATTCCAGAAATTAAATATTTCATTTCAAATACATCTTCCTTGACTTCTTCCACTCTTACTCCACGCTAAAAACCTAAATAGAGGCTTGGGATCAAAAAACATTCAATAAATAATGCAAAGGCTCTGTTTATCAATCATGTTTTCTTAAATTTGATACTGTATATAATGTAGTTCTATACAAATCAGCTATCAAGATTTAATGAATTTTAACATGGAACAAAGGGAAAAAGCCTATGTAATGTAGTTTATATCAAAATATCTCACTTTTTCACATTGACAGAGCTAAGGAATTAATGATTATATGTTAAATTGACTGAATACTTGCTTCTATAGCAAAAAGGCACTCATGCTAGAGCATGAATTTTTCAAGGTGTTTTCCCCACACTGTTCTACAAAACTCAGTTTCAGTGGTTTGAGGGGAAGTGGGGAGAGACACAATTACAATAAAACAGAGCTCAGGGGTCTGTCTAATAAAGTTTCTTTGGAACTTAACTAAGAATCAGTGGATTGGCTATTCTTCTCAAAGAAGTATGACACTCCCCATCTTTTATTCCCTCTATATGTAACACAGGTTATATCCTATATAGAGGAATAGCACTCGTTTTCCAAAGCTGTTGCTACTTTCTTTTGGTGTCATTATCATCACGGGCTTTTTCTTCACAACATATTAAAAAGTATGCATTATATTTGGTACAACAGTTGCTCTGTATGCTAACTGTTCCCACGCATGCAGGGTTGCCTGTTCATGCACTGCTCCCTTTTCATGCAGGATAACCTTTCTCCAGGGTAGGGAGCCTCCAGAAATCACTGGTATCACATACAGCAAGAAAGAATGTTGCACGGGGTCCAAAACCAGTTTGCAGGCTGTTTCTGCTAAAACCTCTGTTTCAGGGAACGACTGACTGCACGCAGTTGCATTTAAGGAAGTTCTTCAGTTGGGTATTTCTCGGTGGAAGTTCCCAGCTAATATTAGTCATAAGAAGCACAAAACCACATTTCATAATCCTGTTGATACTCCTCCAGACAACATAAAGATTTCCTATACTGTTACCTAAGAGATGAGAAAAGAAAATCCAAACTTTTTGTTCCTACATTTTGTAAAGACAAGGAGTAAATTACACTTATCAGCTTCAGATTCAGCATTCAGATACATTGAAAAAGTATAAGACATTACTTTAATGTTGCTTATAGTGCTCCAAATGCGTATGTCTGCACTTTGATTAAATACCCTTTAGTTTCTGGAACCCAGAAACTAACTTTGTCTGTTACAACCTATAGGCAAAGTACATACTAAGGTTTACACTACTATTCTTGATGTTGGGAAAAAAAAAAAAATCAGCCTCACCTGTTCTAAATTAATCCACAGATCTCATTTTCTGACCAGAAAAGGCATTTCAAGATCAAAACAGCAACAGATTACAAGAACGGCGGAACACCCCAGAGCAGCAGGGACTCTTTCAGCACCCTGCACACTCCTTTGGGACCACAGTCTCGAAGTTGCGGAAAAGGTTTAACATCTGACGTGAGCCACCTAGCGTCTGAACCAGTGGCTACATTAACAGCTTGCAAGAAACATTTTAACCTCTTTCTAGTAGAAGCCAATTTGCATTTATAAGCTTTGAGATTCATAAGAAAAGAATCAACTGAAATCTTTGATGAACTACAGCCTTTTGCCAGCTGCTCCAGCAGCAGCCTCTCCTGAAAGCAGTGAGTTCCTCCCCAGACCTCAGCACAGTGTAACCACTGAGCAGAGTGTTAACACATCAGCGCAGACTAAGGAAAATTCCTGTTAAAATACCAGTTTGAAAGTAATGTGAAACAGCAAACTGCATACGGATGACGTAAGTATTTAAATAGGCTGTTTGACCCACTAAGCACAAACTTAAATTTTCACTATGAAAAAAGTATCAACTTGCTAATACCCAATCACCAAGAGAAAAAAAAAAAACCAAACCCAAACAAAACCCTCTACCAACAACAACAACAACAAAAACCCAATCGAAGATTCTAAGCATAAGTAGTCAAAGTAAGACTTTCTCTGACTCTTAACACAAAGTGAAATAAAATAGTAAAAACAAGAAGCCCTACACCACCACTCCCAAACCCCAGATAAGTGGTTTGAAACTGTTTTTAAGATCAGTAGATTCCTAAAATCCGAAATAATTTTTAAATACACTGATATAGCTTCTTGTTTCCAGCTATCTTGTTAGGACTACATATAGGAAAGCAATCCTGCCTTGACAATGACATAAAAGTGTGAAATATTGATGTGGGGCAGAAATACAGAAAGTTGTTCCTGGAACAGCTGTAGGGAAGGGAATACAGAGACAGAGGAGGAGGAAGCAAAAAAACAAAGAAAGCAAGATGAGGGAGAAAGGACAAAAAGTAATTTAGTAATTGACTGTAAAGCAAAAAATGCTCTAAAAGATCAGATATCAAGTTAGCTACAAAACACAGATTTTGTACTATTTTCATGGGTATTTTTCTTTTCTTCTATTTAATTTATTCAAAGGTTGGAGGTCCATAAGGTTATCAAGATGGGTTACTGTAAGCCTTGTAAAATACACCTTATTGTATTGGGGGAGGAAACGTAAGGAAATGTTATTATTCACTAAATAATGAAGATAGAGGGAAAACCAGCGTCTCCTGTGTTTTAGTGTGAAAGAATTACTGATAAAGCACTAAGAGATTCATGCATGTGATTTGAAAAGTCATGTTTGTAGATGTCAGCTTTGAGTTGCTGAGTTTGAGATTTTCACAGCACATTTACATTAAGTACTTTCATAGAATTTAATAAACATTTTTTTCCCCTAAAACAACTAACATGCAATGTTTCGGAGGTGATATATCTGTTATGGCTCTCTTTGAATTCGGGTAGCCATAATCTTAGTTGAGGCATGCTTATCATCAGTCAACACCCATTCGTACTTTTCTGCACGTTATCCCTTTTTAAGCATAGCATCAGTTAAATTATATTGCACCTATTGATCTGAATTTAAGAAATGCAGGTTATATTTCAGCTGATATATCCATTATAATTTTAAGTGCTTAACTACTTGCCAAAACTGACTAAAAATGTAACACATAGAATTAAAAGAGAAACAATAGCCTTTTTGGCCCATAGCCTATTTTATTAAGACCCCATTGAATGAAACCTTAACAAGGATGTCTCAAACACTGTCTCTGGAAAAGGAAATTGAATCCCCCTTTCTTGGAAACATGCTAAAAGAGCAAACTCTCTCTGAATCTTAATAGTTCATTAGGACCTCACCTGAAGTTCTTAAAAATGGCCAAACAGGAAGTATATTTATAGGCTTATTAAGCTATCTGCCTGTAAGTCTTTTTAGCCTTAGTACAGGCCAAAACAGACCAAAAGACTTGCTAAAGTCTTTGCAGGAAAGATAAATTATATTACAAATAATCTTCAAAAGAGCACAAAGAGCAACATCTGGCTACTTTTTCTGTGGCTGTGTTTGAGCTCAGTCCTCAGGCTTCCAAGGGCGGGCAAAGGAAAGCAAGGTCTGAACTGTTAAGTGGGGAAAGCGAAAAGCTCTGCCCTAGAAGAAAACACCACAGCTCGGCTGCATGGTTATGTTCACTGCGGTTCCGAGACAGCCGAGATTAACTCAAAATCCACAGTGCTTCTCTCTGCCGCTGGCTCTTGCGATGGTATCCTAGGCAAGCATGTAACAAACGCCTCATGCTCTCCCATCAGCTCCCATCCTCCTACACACCCTCGGGAAAAAAAAAAAAAAAAAAAAAAAAAAAAAAAAAAAAAAAAAAGTGGTACCCATACGAGACCTAGCGAAGGGCTTGTAGCAGTAGCAAACTTAAAATTGCGTGTTTCCATTATTCTTATCTATAGTATTCGTTGCCTGCACGAAATGAAAGCAGGCGGGGAAATGCCTCTGTAGTAACCTACAACGGACCCTTCAGAGAGAAACTACCCTGAGCAGGAAAAGTAAATTACGCGTGTGACTATTGTTGTATCACTCTAAGTCGTGGAAAGACAGAAAAGGCTGTGGACATCGGGAGCAGCACAGAGGCTGTTTGAGGGCCCTTCTGCAGCCAGCCAGAAGCAGCACTGCCCGCCGGCCGGAGGCGAGCGGACAGGCT